>VZTY01003823.1:26199-129409 GCA_013400935.1 Turnix velox
CCCCCTGAAAAATTTTTGAATAAAAAAAAAAAAAAAAAAGACATTGTGTACTGCATTTTGACAGCTTTCTTGTATGCATTTCTCCCCTTTTACACCATGATTTTTTTTCTGCCTTGGGCAAAACTGTGCATTCATAATCCAATTGATCTGCTTATCCTTACAAGAGTCTACAGTGTTGGTAAAATTTTCTGAAATGAAAGCTAAGTGCATGATGTGGAGAAGGTTCGTGAGCTTATAGTATTTGAATAGCTAAGAAAGCCCTCAAGAACTTCAAAAAGACTATGGTGTGTGCCTAAGTCACAGGAAGGGTTTATTATTCTCGTTGATAACTGAAAACAAAATATTCTTGTAAGAAAAGAGACAACCTTTACTTACTTATATATAAGAAATTATTTTAAAATACAAAATTTAGTTCTTTATATATATACACATACACTATCACCAGTCCTTGTGCATAAAGCTATGAACAACACCATTCTTTTTTAATATACTACACAAGTTTTGTGAAATTTAGAGAGACTGACAAAAACAGAATAACAGAATGGATTCAGATGGATTTCAAAGGTCATCTAGTCCAACCCTTCTGCAGTGAGCAGGGTAATCCTGCACTAGGTCAGATTGGTCAGAGCCTCAACAGCCTCAGTAAGATAGGCCTTGTCCTTCTTATAATGATACAGTAGTAATTTATTTTTTCTTTTTTTTATTGTCTAAAATATTTCCTCTGGAAAGGTAATACTGGAGTAATACCAGAAAATTCATTGTTTTGATCCTTTACATAGAACAAGAAGATTTCTCTTTAACAATTTGTAATTGTACAAAGGTATAGTAAAGAAAGGAAAAGTTACAGTCGTTCAGCAAATATTCTTCCTTTATTTTATGATACTAAAAAAAAAAAACAGAAAAAAAGTCCAAACACAAAGACACAAGATTTTAATTTTAAAATTTACCAAAACTAGGTTTTACCTGCTATAGCCGATCTCTAAGCATCATACAACTGCTTTCTAACTGGTTTCAGTATCTGTTGTCTCTTTGACATAGATGGAAGCTGTGTATTTTGAAATGTCTTCCCTTGCTGTGAACCATGGCAGTCTTCTGAAAAAGAAGGATTAGTAGGATAAACAGGCTGAAATATTCAAAAGATATGATCTATTTCTGAGTACACTGCAATTACTTTGGTGAATATGCACATAGCCACCCAGCTGTAAGACTAAGTGGAATGGTGCTTGCCCACTTTCACTGTAACAACTTCTCCTTTCATTTAAATGGAGTTGTATTTTAGTTTGTGCACATTGTCTCTTCTAAAAGAAGCTTACATTACAAAAATATTTTCTATTTTTAATCCTAAATATATTTATAGACAGTTTTATCCATTTTTTTGGTATGTGCAAACATACTCTTGGATTAAAAAGCACCTTGGTATTTCCCTTGATGTATTCATAAAGGAGAATCATATTCCTCCTTCCATCTGTGTTTTGCTAAATTAAACAAACCAAGCTTGTTTACTCTCTTTCATTATTTTAATTAATTTCTCTTGGTTCTGCTGTTCTGTGTCTGCGGTTCTGCTCCCATGTATATTACCAATTGCTCTTTTACATGGACAATCAAGTTACATATGATTCCACACAAACTTGCTGTGTGGGACAGTACTAACATTTCACCCCTTCTAAAAGGCTTGACTTGCAGATTTACAGCTACAAAATTTTAATATCCATATTCTGCTGATTTTCAGACAGATTAGGTAGTCAGGAAGTTCTATTGTGGGAAAGGAAACATAGACAGCTGGCTCAATAATTCTGCTTTTCTAAGAACATGGAATAGTATTCCATTCTACATTTCTCCTTGCATCTTATTTTCTCTTAGCAATTATCCCAAAATCAAATACAGTGCCAGGATGATACTCAACTTTCTACAGTTGGTCTAGATTATTTTTACCCCCTTATGTTCTTTCTCACACCTGGCCTACTGCAGGCTCTAAAATGGAACAATTTGAAGTTAACCTGGACTTCTTTCTGTCCCACATGCCTGTGAATGATTTCGACGCTCAAAAATAAAGAAATTGCTTTACCATTTAATAATATACTCAGAGCTCTAAAACCATCTACATAAATCCCAATGTAAAATAAACGTAATGCAGCTTGTCGCTATTTCTACAGTTTTTTGGACAACCCTACAACACCATCAGACAGTTGAAGGACACAGAGAATTTTGCAAGAACTGCCCTTGTGCTGCCAGTCCCTCCTGCCCACAGCACTTGCATGTCACCTCATTCTTCCCAGCATGTGGATTCCAGCAGAATATTGATGAATGCCATCATTCATTCCCTGCTGTGAATGGCTGCTGTGAAACATCATTTGGAATCATGGTTAATCACCACCTGCTTGACCATCACAACTGTGTTATATAGCTAGCAGATGGCAGCTACAGAAAGTACACCCAAGTCTTTTTTCTCACCCTACTTATGAATGCCATATTCCCAACGATTTGAATCCTGTCATTCATTTGAATTTAACTTTTAATTTGATTCTAACATGAGGTGATCACATAACAGCCAGAATTAGGAGCGTGCAGTTTATTCCCTTATTTAGGTACTAAGTGCTTTCTTGAGTTCAAGTTGTTGTGCACTTCTTATAGTAGATTACAAAAATAGGGAAGGAGAAAACCACTAGAGGTCAAACATAACATGTTTTAAATTGAAATACAGGGTTTTTCACAGATCATAGTTCAGAATTTCTCTTATCTGTATATCAGTTAAGATGCTAAGTGACACTCAAATATATAAATTGTAAATCTTTTCCAATTTCAAACACAAACCAAAAATAAGACACTAAAATTTCTTCCAGAAAAGATAAGGTGGCAGTGATGAATATGAAACTAGCATCAAAGATTCATCCCTAAGCACTACTTAGCATCCACGAGGGCTTTTGAAAATTATAGAGAAGTGATGTTAAATCAGGTCTTTCCTCACCCATGGTCAGGTGGGATGCTGTGGTCTTTTCACAGCAAAGCAAAATACACCAGATACATGTCATCTTAGAGGTTACTATGTTTTCTACTTGAGGAAATACTTGAAAACAATTAAAAACTAAGCATAAGCAGAGTTTTGTGTGCTTCTGTTTAAGGCAATACTTAGCAGCTATTACCTCCTGTGAAAAAAATGCAATGAATAACTGCTTCCTTGCTTCTGGAGAAAGTAAAAATAAACATCTGCTCCAAAGCTGTCCTAATGGGAAAAAAGTACTTAGAAGAGTTTTTTGAATAATGCATACATTTATAGGTACTTGTAGGAACTTTAACTGCTGAAATGTAGAACCCCATGATTATTAAACTTGCATTTTTTATGATCTCACTTGGTTATTGACCACTGATGTTCCTACTGATTTTACAAGTTTCTGAGATTTTTCATATAGTCAAAACACAAGTATTCATTTTTAGTAACAAAGTTAGCTTTGCTAAGACATACAAATGTTACCAAGGGGACTGTAAAAAAATATTTAATTAAAGGAACTATTTATTTAATGTAATCAGTTCATTGTTAAAAGAACAAGGTGTTATCCATGCTCAGGACAAAGACTACTCAGGGTTGCCCTCATCACAATACCAAAACCATGGATACACTCAATAGAAAAAGTGGTAGTGAATCTATGAAAGGATTTATTCAAGATGCATGTGACCTGTGTAAGAAACTAACAAGAAATCACGGCTCTGCAATAATTT
The DNA here is from genome assembly GCA_013400935.1 of Turnix velox. Lineage (NCBI taxonomy): Eukaryota > Metazoa > Chordata > Aves > Charadriiformes > Turnicidae > Turnix > Turnix velox. Next base: position 29,914 of record VZTY01003823.1, read on the forward strand.
AATTCATGGGAATATTTGATGGAGAAATGCTCAGAAAATAAAAATGACCTGGACATAGATAAAAGAGTCAGGGATTAAAAGCTTGAAGGACTTATTTTATGCTTGACAGTACATAGGTTTAATAGTGATCTGACATTAATGATAATTTATTTAAAGAGAATAGTTAAAATCTAATTCTTACCTATATAAAATATATACACATATATTCAATAATAGATCTTAAGTCATGGAATAAACTTAGTACAGAAATGAAACTTACTGTATGTATAAGACTGATTTGTTGCCCATGAATACTCCAGTGCAAAGAAGCCTGCTACTTCATGTAATTAAAATTTCTATCAGTGACCCTGGCACAAGAAGGGTACTAGTGGAATGTGTTTCACAGCTATTGGGAGACATAATCAGTATGGAAAAAGAACGATATTGGCAACAGGAATAGCAGAAGTGGGATTAAAATTCACTGTACAGAAATTTCTCAGTTTAAATACTGGTCATAAATTTCTTCTAAAAATGTTGTATGGTAACTTTAAAGTAACAAAAAATGTAGTGTGCTTTTCTGCACAAAATATTTTTTGTATTAGTCAATCTTAAGTTTTCATTTTATGTCATGTATTTCTTAAACCCAACACGGTAAGAAATAGGCATGCTGACCCATTCAATTAGATTAGTTATTCTGATTTTTCACATCTCATGCTATCAGTGAATATAGTACCAATAAAACATCTTAAATACAGCACAATCAGTGTTTTTTTGTACAACACCAGAGACATATTTCAGAATATGAGACAAATACAAATAGATCCTTGGGCTTTCAAAAAATTATGGTTTTTATCTTCAGACATCATAAACAGAATTGTTGAGGAATTTTTCTTATTGATTTTTCAAAGAATCCTCTGAACCTCTTTCAAATTCCACTTGATTAAACTAAAACATTCAATTACACATTTACCCAATTTTCTCCTTTGAAGGTACAGGGAATTTATTTAGCTCACTTCACAGTTTATGACTAGAAAATTCTGGGCACTTGGTAAAAATAAATCCCTTCACTACTTTACTTTAATGGATGTGGACCACAGCTCACATCTGAATAATATATTTCCCCATTTTGTGTTTCCACCCATAGAAGGAGCTCCACATTATTGGCTGAAATGAAGGGCAAAACTCTTGAGTTCTATGCTACCTAAACAAGCCCCACTGAAAAATGTCAGGAAAAGACAGAATAAAAAAACTAAGTCAGACCTACCCAGCACAGATGAAATGGGAGAACTTTAAAACTGCATCCTCTGATTTTGTGTTTCTACAGACTTGGGCAAAGCTGCTTATTTTGACATCATGAATTACTGCAACTTTGCATAGTTCATTCAGAGCTTTGAAGTAATTCCTATTTCCAGCAAGTTGTCTGAATCTGAATTTGAAATATTCGTAAGTGGAAAGACCTAGCACAGTTAAAAGCATCTATTTCTTTCCTGCAGTAGTTCTAAACAGTCTTCCATACAGTACAAATGAATCAGCTTACCATGTGAAAAACAATCTACCCTAATTAAAAGCAGTTTATGGGTTAACTATTACACCTTTGTGAATTCCCATGCAATTAAAAAAATATAATTTTTTTTAAAATTAAAAGTTCTGACATTTGAAACAAAAATAACTTACCTTAACACTCTTTATAGAGCTGCAGAGAAGAATAGCCTATATCGATTTGATTCGAGGAATATTTTCTTTCCCTTGAGATTTCCTTCCTACACATCTCTTGCAAAATGATTCATAGGGCTCAGTCATTTAGATTTGCGAATGTGGTATGGGACCTCTTGTCAGCTGACAAATGGTTGTAGTCACATTTAAACAAAGAAAGAAAAGACAGAAATTATACTCGGAAGACACTAAACTTCACTCATTCTAAGCATCACAACTCCTGTGCTCCACACTCATTCATTGTAGTGATTACTCTAATTAAGGAACTTCACTAGGTTGCTGGGTCTATTAGTTCGTATATATATGTCATTGGACATGCATGTTCCCTATCTGTGGTAGCAGAAAATGAGATGGAAGCCATTTTAGCTCTCAAAATGTGCTGAAATAGGTGCCTACATTCCTTATTCTTGAAGTTTTGTTGCACAAGACATTTGGTGTGCTGGAGTAGTCAACTCAGAGCAGCAATGTGGAAATGTCATTCACCTGAAATGTAAGCTGAACTTAATTATACAGTAATTGCACATCCAATACACTGGAGGTGAAAGGAAGCAGCATTTCCTTGTACTTACTATGAAACGAACATGTATTATTCATTCATTTAGTTACTCTACTGAAGTGCCTTTACAGGCATTATCATTTTGCTTTAAGGTACAATGAGTAATTTATTAAGTAGTGATGCTGATGTTTATAAAAACGCTAAACCTAGGTTCTGCCATGAACTATTGCAAAGAGCACATGAGACTGACTGTCTAATTCAAGGTCAGATAAAACTGGCAGTTTTTTTACTTTCATTTTATATATCATCAGTTGATGATTTGCTGACTATTTTGTTACTTTTTACCATTTCCCTCCCATTATTTACTCCAGCGCACTCAAGAGTAGTTGGTATTGATATCACTTCTGTAGCACTTGATGGTGACACAACTGCCTCTTTCTAGTTGCTTAATCTATATCCTCCCAGCAGTTCCCATGCAGCACATGGTACAGTGCTGACTATGGCTCCACAGTTGAATGTTATCCTCAAGCCAGTGAATAAACTGTTCTGCAAGAGGAGGGACTTCGTGGAAATCACAGCAGAGTTGACAGCTAACAAGAAGGAAAAAAAATGCCAAAAACAAAGACATACACAACTGCTTAGAGATACTGTTTTATACTTGTACCATAAGAATCCACAGCTAGTTCAGCATGCACCTATGTCAAAAATAAGGCTTATATCATTCACCTGCTTCAGTTTAATCCAATCTGTCGTGAAACAATCAGTGCAGGAGAGGAATGTTCATGATAGTGAAAATCAACATAATATTAAATAGTATTAAACAGCTCCCAAAACTAATGTACCTACTTTCAAATTACAAGATTTTATTCTGCCTGGTTGACTGAAACAGAAATGAGCAGCTTTACTCTATCTAAGCAATGTGAGATACCCAGTTTAAATTAGAGACTATACCCTGCACAGATAGACATTAATTTTCTCAAAGAATCCCACATCACTTGAAAGAGTCACAATATAAAGATTGAGCCAGTGTGGAAAGAAACTGATTTTTACTATAAAATGCGCAGACAGTGAAGTGATAAAATAAAAGCTTTGACTGAACTTGGACCATGGACCCAAAACTAGATGATGCGTTAAAACCTACCACTGCAGCCACTGAAAACCTGTGTAAGGCATTGTACAGGGTGGATACTCGCCATCATGAGGGTAGCATGGGCAATGGACCAGGAAATGGAAGTGGTCTCCAAAGACAAAGTAGTCTTTTTTCTGCTATATTACCTCCAATGGGTATTTTTCTCTTCCTTCTTATTCAAGAAACCACCTAGCTTAAGAAAAAAGGGCCTTGACTGTTGGCTGACTCCTATGCTCTAAATCTTGCCTGCATTATTGCTGTCAAAAGATCTCTTTTAGTTTGTGAGAAGTCTCCCATTAACCTGCAGTCAGACTAAGTAATGGTAAACAGAAGATCACAAACTCTTCATACAGAATTAAAAAAAAATCAGTAGGGAAAGCCTCAATTCCTCATCAGCTCACTGGAATATAATTTCCTCTCAAATTGAGGGGGGTCAGATGAGCTGCTTTTATTAGCTTGTGTGCCAGGGCAAAATTCTTCAGCATTCTGTAACAATGGTCATTTCTATACAATTTAAACACTTAGTACTGAAAGTAATTAAATTCTCCTCCACACCTTACTTGCGTCTCTTCTCAGAAAAATACCTAGTAATTAATTTCACCACATAAAATAGATTTTTCTCCTTGCCTTATAAGGGAAAACAAGTAAAAACAAATTGTGTCCAGCTTCTAATGGCTGAACACATTACTCACATGGTTCAACTTTATTCAGCTAATACATATGACTGAAGTAGAATTTTGCCTCTCATATAGTCAGTGACATGAAATTACATAGAACTCCACAGTTCACTAACTCAAGTTCTCTAAACTCTAGTTTAGACTAGACATAAGGAAGAAATTCTTTACAGTGAGGGTGGTGAAGCACTGGAACAGGTTGCCCAGGGAGGTTGTGGATGCCCCATCTCTGGAGGTGTTCAAGACTAGGCTGGACAGGGCACTGGGCAGCCTGGTCTAGTGGGAGGTGTCCCTGCCTATGGCAGGGGGGTTGGAGCTCGATGATCTTTGAGGTCCCTTTCAACCTAAACTATTCTATGATTCTATGATTCCAAGTATCTACTTTTATTGTCACCTACTGAAAGAGTAAAGTTCTTTCCTATTATATATATTGAAGAATGACAGGGGTTTGTGTATTGCTAATTTTCTACCCTAAACACTGCAGGCATTTACAGAGTTAGAAAGTTATGGAAAACTTCTAACCAGAATTCAGGATGCAAGAACCTGCAGTACCCCTTTGGAACGATAATAATGTTCTGGGCTCAGAAAAACACTTGCATCAAAAAGCCTACCATTACGAAGCTCTAACAGTAATTCACCCAACTACTCACATTCACCAAAATAGCAATATCCCCTTCTATTTAGATATTAATTAATTACCCAATATCCTTCAATTAAAATGGCTGAATATATTACAGGTGGGTAGAGTCTGGGAATTCACTGGCTTACGCCTGCAACAGAAGTAACACATAGGAAACTTTCAGAATTCATTTTTTATTTCTAAGGTCATGATAAGTACTTTCCAGCCTCCTGTGTCCATGTGGTGCATTTTTTTGAAGTCATCCTGTTTGGATAATTTTTTAATATCTAAAGGAAATAACAAATTCAACACTATACCAAGGATTTATTACAGCCTTTGTGAGACCAAACTAAGTGGTGCAAGCAATTGAGTGTGTTTATTTGGGTTTTTTTTCCTAATGACATGATATATATGCAAGGTTTCCCAATGCCCTGCATTGACTAATGAGTGAAGTATCAATTCAAGCATTGAGAACACCTTCATGCATTCAACAGCAGCTCACTTAGGGGCTAGTTTAATTTAGAATTTCTTCTATTCAGAAAGACTAAATACAATATACTTGTGTATAAAGCCACACATAGTTTCAGGTAAAAGTGGACTGTAATCCTGGGTGAGAGAAATACCATGAAATTTTTCAAAAACAAAGAAGACTACTTAATAACAGCTTTTGCAGACATTAAAGAATAAGACAATGCAATGCTAATTATTATCTTATTATTAATTCAGCAGTGTACATGTCTCTATGTTCAGCCTCTGCATCAGCAGGGGTGTAGGGCAGCGGACAGAAATTCATTAGCCACATTTCTCTAAAACGGCAGGAATTCCGTAAATGCAAATATGACCATGTTTTCTTGTGTGTTAAATTGTCACAGCTGATGTATTCTTTAATTATATCAGTATAGTGAGCTACAGTTACTGCCACTCCTGTTGCTGCTTTCTTGACATTCGAGGACAAGTTTACAACCAAGGAAAGCATCAGCCAGTGGGTTTGTGAGCTGGGAATTGTGCTATATACAGAACGTTGCCTACTCTTGCAATTCTATCAAACATTTTAAATAATTTATATTTTTCCCAGTGGTGCAAATGCTGGTAGTATCATACAAATATGCATTCATGCTATTACTTGAGATGTGCAGTTTTCATTCAAAAAGATAAAAGCTTGGCTGTAACTTCAGATTAGCATGAATAGTAGAAGAGCTAATGTGAGAAACTAAGAGGGTATTTAAAATTATTAATGCATTTGGCCTTTCTCACAGCTCCAAAGAAGAGTGCTAATCTGTGGATTATTAATTTTTGTGAAGAGCATCCTACAGCACTACAAAACCCACCTTGGACAGAGAAACACTGAGAAATACTGTGACAGGAGACAAGAGATCCACAGACATGAACCCTCCTCATAGAAATTATTATTGTAACAAAGGACTGCAGTTGCTAACATTCTGCATCAAGTAATGAGCTTTTTCAAGTAGTCATCGTAAATCAGATTTTAGAAAGCCAGAGTAGGGCTGATTTAGCAGACTCAGATACCAGTGCAAATCCATTAAAAAACAGAGTTTCTTTCTGAAGCTACTTTAGCAGCAGTAAGTATTGCCAGACTGTTAAAAAATAGAGCTATTATTCCTCTCACACAACCATACATAAAATACTCAGCTATAGACACTTAAGACACTGATTTTACCTGTTCGTAGAGGTACTGGTCATATACTACTATGTAAAAGAGTATGGTTAATCAGTATTATTATTTTCCCAGTAAGACCTTTCACTTGCAGGCCTCAATGTGCTTTATACATACAGCATTTCCACTTAAACCAGAAGCAAAACCTGAAGCACACAGAGAAGTGACAAAGCGAGGCAGCTGAATATGCCAGCGGGATCCAGAACTCAAGACCTCAGTTCCTCATGTGTTACTGAGGCCTTTAAGTAACAACTTTCTCAGACTGCTAATTAATTGCCTTCTTGTGAATAGTGTAAATATCCCTTCAAGCAATTTCATAGAATCATAGAATAGTTTGGGTTGGAAGGGACCTTAAAGATCATCGAGTTCCAACCCTGATACAGCTTGGTGTCATCTGCAAATTTCCATTGATATTTCCTTAAAACAATGACCTATCATCAGTAAAATTACCCATTCGACTATATACATGATGAAAAATCCAGGGCATTTATTACCTGTGTTATTCAAACTTAACACAATGCTATCTTCCATTGTAAGTATTAAGATTACTGAAAATAGTGTAAGATGGTCCAAGTTCTTTTGCTTAAAGGAACCTACTGAAAAGACAAAAAAAAAATGACAGAGTTATGTACTGTATTATTTTTACAGTGAGGAAAAAACAAGAAAACCACATAAAAATAATAATTTTAAAACTTCATTATCATTATTTTTTGCCCCTTTAAAATTCATATTTCAATCACTTCAGAAGAGATTGCATGTTTACCAGCTTAGAATTCAAGACAGAAACTCAGACTACATGCAATTCTCTAAATCAGTCTTTCCTCCAACATACTTAGAAGACCAGTAAATTTCTCTGCCAAAGACAAACTCTGAAGAGACAAGGTTTACTTATGCTATGCTGGCTGATTCGTATTTTTCAAACCTCCACCTTCAGGTGAGCCAGTTCAAACATTTTGAGCTTGATCCTCATTCATAAATTACTAACAAATGCCTCACAAATGTATCTTCTTATTATTGATTCTTCACGTTTGAAAGACCATACAGAAAGCTGTCCCTCAACAAACTTCATGTTTTTTCTTATGTCTTTGTTTCTATAGTTTACAATATTTTCTCATCACTGTATCAAAAATGTCACAGAAGGCCACAGCAACAGGCTGATCTTATGTGGAAGCAGTCAATCATCCACAGCTGGAAGGAACAGTGAATCCCAATTTCATTTCAACATCTAATGAAGTTGGCCTCTCAAATCCACTTGATATATCTACTAATATTAGGCTTAGATTGAAATATAAGATTTCTTCTTCATGATCTGTCACAATCATTTGAATCAGGGTTTTTTAGAATAAAGGAGGCCAAAAAAATAGAACATTGTAACACCTTCAATGACACAAAAACTGGTGAAACAAATGACAAATTAAGGTGGTTTTGATTAAAAAATAAATCCAGTTTCAATAACAGTTATAATGAACTATTGTCACAGATTACCTGGAGAATCTACCTTTGACATTTTCCAAGAAAAGGAAAGCCATTAAGAATGCAAAATCCGTGAGGAATGATACAGGGAAAATATTCCCATATTGGACTAGTTGACGTTGAGAAGTTCCTAGAAGTCCTATGCCTCCAAAATTCTGGTAACTTATACAGCACATATTACACTGTCAATCTTGTCACACATTCATCACAAAATACTTATGGAAAGACAGACTGACAGACAACTACAGATAAAGAAAAAAGATCAACTTGTTCTTATACTGGTATTTTAAAGAAAAACCTCTCTTCCAATTCCTAAACAGTACTGGAGCATTTAGGGTGATGCTTTTAAATAAGCTGAAGTCAGCTGTGGGGATTGAATGGCTGTGGTAGTTTTATTTTCCTTTGCAGCATTCATTATTTATTTCCATTAAGTTTACTTCACTTTCACTGCACTAAGGCACTTCTGCTTTCTGCATTGTATTGTCTGGTTACCACTGGGACATCTTTATTGACTATTTTATCAAGCATCAGAAAGAGCCACTGTAAATTCTCCGCTCAGATTTACAGTCAAGTATCCCAGGACCCTCGTGAAGCTCCAGTGTCATTAGAGCTTCCAAAGATCTCCTTCAGCTTCCACACTGCATGAAACAGAAAGAAGGTGGAATAAGAGTGGGTATTAGTCATAAATCTTTGCTGATGTCTTTTTTCATTTTCTCTTTTGACTATTTTTTGGCTTGTTTCCGCTGTCAGAAGTAAGAAGATAATATAGTGCTATGACAGCCCTGTGCTAGCTGGAAATGCAAGCACGTTCTCTGAAGTTTATTTCTGTCTCTTACTGTAGGCAGAGCTATAGCTGTACATTCAAGGTGATTTAAAGAGAATGATTTTAATTAAATGGTTACTGTTGATACCTTTGCTAGCTGTTCAGACCTTATGGGTTGAGAAAGCACTGCATCATTTTGGAAATACAACAACTGAAGTGAAAAAAGCAGCTGGTTATGGTAAGGAAACAAACCAACACAGAGCAATAATTAACTTGTGAATGAACAAAAGTAAGTTAGGAAAATGCCTTTGAATAAACTTATCATTTCAAGCAGAATATTCAATTTTCTGCTAAAGCTTATTATTAGTGCACATACCTTTCCCACTTTGATGGCCATATGGTGCCCTTACATGCACTCTGAGCACATATGAAAGGTCTAATTTAAATTACCTCAAGCACTTACATAATGCTTTGTATATTCAGAAATCTGGAAGAGTCTTGGCTGAATATACTCCGGTCTTTTCAACACTGTTATAGAGGAAGCATCTAAAGTGAGCCAGAACCTCTCCTGGCAAATTGTAATTAGTCCTTGCACTGACAGAAGGTGCAGGTGCAAACCTCCTTTCCCCAACTCTGCTGCTGTGAGCCAGACTCCAGCAGTAGCTTAACAGCAAGTATTTCTCATTACTAGGAGTCTGAGTTCTAATTCTGAACACTCTATTCATGAGTCCATCTAGTGGATAGTATGAGATAGTATATTTTACATATATGTTTAGTATACGTAAGTCTGTCTCTAAACTATTTTCAGCCTATTCTAATCATAACAATTTTTTAAAAGATTAAAATATTAAAATTTGGCATTGATTTTAATAAATTCTTAAGATCAAAACTCACCAAATCCACTGAAATACTTGTGTCTGTATCTTGCTTAGAACTTAGCAGCAGAAGCTAAATAAAAATTCCTCTCTTCCAAAAGACAGGGAAGTTTACAAGACAATGTGAACTGCAGAAAGCAGTTGCTTCTCTTCATATATTATACCAAATTCTCTGAAAGGATTTTAGAGAGGTTGGAATTCTCCACAGCCTTGTGTAATCTTCCACATGCTACCTTTGAAGCCTTCCTTAGTGCTACAACCAGGGCTACAAACTGCTGACTAGATGTGTGTTTAATGTACAGCACAAATTCACCATATTCTCCATCTCCCTTTGCTTTTAAACAAGCCTCTGTTCCCCTCCTCACACTTAGTCCTTTCAGACTATGGCCCACAGGAGCTTCTCTTGCTTTTCCTTTTATGAAGTGTTAGGCAGTGAGTATACTGGACAGTAGCTATAGTGGGGAAAAGAGTCCAGTAGCTACAGTGGGGATCCATGAGCCATACAGTTTGCAAGTGCACCTCCCACAAATGCATGAGAGGGTGATTTTTTGAATATTCTGTTTTTCAAAACCTCAGATCAGCTGAGTCCTTCAACATCAACACTATTCATATAAGATAGGAAAGGGTGCACTAGCCCTTAACACTTTTTTTGTTTGTTTTTCAAATGACTACAGCAAGCAACTATGCATAAAATTGAAGTTTCCTGCAAATGCCTCTGACTGCTCCAGTTTCTAAACTACACTACAGTTTTGCTGCCAATACAACAGGATGATCATGAAATCTAACAAAACATTTTCCAGTTCAGAAAAAGCACTGTGCTGTAACATAGGCACCCTGTATCAACTTCATGCAAACACCTATGAACTTTCAAAAATGTAAAAAAATCCAAACCCACAAACCAAACCAACTAAAAGACATCCCACCCCAAAAAGAGTTTGAATATTACTTGACATCTGCAGAAAACTTACATTTTTCTGGCCATGAGGAGGAAAATTATATTGCTAATGTACACTAATTTCTCTGTGAATACACTTCATTCTTTCTCCTTTTTTTTTCAGGCTATTCTTTTTCCACTGCTATTCTTGTCCCATGTGTTCTTGTTACTGGGAAAAGAAGTCTAGTTACACTGCATGAAAAAGAAATATTAGTCATTCAAAATATGGAAAAGTGGGCTAAATGCACCACCAGATGAATAAGGCATCTTGCATTTATTATACACTTGTTGATCCTCGGGTGAGCACTCAAAGCAGATAAGCATCATGCATTTAAGACAATGACAGGTTTCCTCTAAACCATTCCCCCTGCTCATACTATGAATAATTTTGGAAAGAGGTGGCCTTAATACTTTTATTCTGAGACAAGCTGAAAAGGAAAAAAGTTGTTCCTTCTCCATTCCCTTTCCAGCTCTGTCTCTGAACTGTAAACATTTCCCACAGCACCACCTGTAGAACCATTTAGCTGGGGACTAGAATTATGTCGGAGGTAAAGATAGTATTTTTTAAATATAGTATGTTTCTGATGAATGACAGTGGAGTTATGTTTGCAGATAGTTTAATAGCTGTGCTTGGTGCATGTAGTAGCTCAGCTATCAGTTTGCGTCTAGGTATATACACATTTTGTGTATCATAAAGACTTAATGCTCTTAGACATATTTGGCCAAAAGTATGTCTGCGTAAAGCCCTTTATAGTATAACAACATTCTCAGACACTGATTTTTGAAGAAAACTTGCACTTCAGTCTTGCTTCTGTTGAAAAAAACTAGGAAGGAAATGTAACTGTATTTCTAATGTAGAGGTATCAGGCATCTCTAATAGATGATGTCATGGGTCTCCCCTCTGGTTTCCAGCAGCTTCTACAGATTAACAACCTGTAAGACATCCATTGCTTCACATGCTGGCCAAGTTACTCAGATACTCACGGACATGTAAGGTGGCACTAGATAGCTACATTTAAGAATACGGACCAGTTCACTAATTACCTGCTGAGGTTGCTGAAGAACAAGTGAGTGTTACTTTCTGAAATAATCTTTATTCTTTACTGCTGAGTGAAGCCATTTAAAATACATTCTCTTATGAAAAGACAGACCTTTGTAGCTTTGTATCAGCAAAAGCAGATTACATCAATGGGTCCCAAATTGCTGTAAAAAACACTTTTCCATTTCTGCTTTCTCATGCTCTCCATTGTTACTTTAGTGCTAAGTTCACTTAACTTCAAATCCCACCAAAATTGCTTCAAGTAATTAAATTAAATTCCTTTCCACAGTACTTCGGTGACACAGTTAGTCATACTTAATATTACCCTTATCATTCCTCCTTGCTACTCTTAAACTTAAGCCCATTGCTAATTTGTTTACATGCAATATTGTAAATTAGCATAGATGACAGCTGAATGAGAATTTTTTTAATAGTTCTTTTTGTCTTGTAAGAAAGGAAGCAAACTAATACTGCCTGCCAGTGACTCATCAGGTGAAACCATTATTTATAATTCTTGAACTGGAATTAAACTCTCTAGTTTTTGAAAATATTTTTGGAAATTTTTGTTCCATATTGCCTTCTGAACTGTGATTTGTATTTCCATTTCTAATTAGAAATTCTGAATTAAAAAGTTGTTACGTGTCTTTCATTCTCCTTCCCTGCAGACTCAGTTTTCACTGAAGTTTGAAAACATTGTGTGAAGAATTATTACAGATCACTTCCTCGACACTAAGACTGTGAATTCAGAAGCAAAGTTAGAACAGAAAAGGAAACAAAGCAAGTTCAGAAAAAGTGGCCACTTTTCTGTTCCTTGTAATTATTCCCTCATGCTTTCATCCTGCTCATTTCTTTAGCACCTTCTACACAATGCTTTACTGAGAGCTATTGTGAAGTGGCTGACTTAAGTTCTTCTAATACATGCTTCTCTCAGCAAAAATGTGCAAGAGTTACAAATCACTAAAAAAATCCTACAAGCTTTTAATATCCTGTAAGTATTCAAATCAGGCTTCAACACTCATTTGATTATGGAAAAAGGTGTTAATAACAGTATCAATCTTATGCTCTTGTGGGTCTGATCTGACTGTAAAAAAACAAAAACAAAAAGGTTTTGCACCCTCCCAGCCACAAACAAACTATACACTTTTGCAGAAAAAAGGGAAGAAATTCACAAGAACGGAGACATACAAATAAGAAAAGGACTGAGAGTAACACAAGCTAAGTGTGAGTAGGAATGTACTGTGAAATCATTCAATAGCCCCTGATTTTAGAAATCTTCTGTTATTTTCTCATTCAAACTATCATTAACAATGAATGAAATACGACAGAATTTAGGTCATCCAAGGTTCTCATTGCAACAGTAGGGATTTGTAAAATTGTAGTCTTTATCAAACTGTGTAAAAACTTCAAATTCACTAATTCTAGAATTTTTTCACTATTGAATTTGATGAAAGGTTTGGTTAAAAGATTCAAGTGCCCACACAAATCAACCATTAATATTTCATGGTTACTTCGGAATATATTATATTTATTCTAGAATGATGTTTCCAACAACAAAAAAAAATGAGGAACAGCATGTGTTAGGTAACATTATCTACACAGAATAATAGTAGAACTAAAGCATGGCATTACTAGTAAAATAATAATATTGATTTTTAATAAATATGCTTGTCATCTGATCTTGTGGATAAATATCTTTTTTGAACACATTTCATTACAATTTTTTTACAGTTTCAAATGACTGGAATTCACTATTACTTTTATCACATTCTAGCATAGGTAATGCACACTAAAATATACAAGAATGAAGGAGCAATTTTTATTTTCATGTGCTGCCATCCCATTTCATTTTTGTGCTGAAAGTGACTAACAGAACTAATTTACATTGGACATATATAATACATTTTTAAAAGCTGTAAGCTTTGCTCAAAAAGATGGGATTTTTTACATAAGCCAAGTAAAAAGGAATTGCCAGATATTTTATACAGAATGGAATAGCATAAAAGGCTGGCATTTTCTTTTATATTCAAGAAAATTTATCCAATGCAGTCTTTTGGACTTATAAAGCTAAACTCTGTGCATGTGTGGTTGAGTAAAACAATGGTTAGAAACCAGCATGCTCACGGATGGGTGGATGATTTATCAGCTAACCAGTAGGGGTCTTCTAACTATTTGCCACAGACAATTTAGCTGCAAATGAGTATTTCATTTAGCCTGAATGTGATTGCAATTGTCTGGAAAGAAGATGGGCATTTACTTGGTCCTTTGTATGGGTATAGGTATTGCCACAGAAAGGGCTATGACAGTTTTGCTACATAAATTAAAACGAAGATGAGAGAAAGGGACCATTTATCATTATTTCACACAGCTTTAAAAAGCATGTAGTTGACATCCATAACTGTAGAAAAGGACCTGAGCTCTCCTTTAAATTAAGACTACAAAATGGTTTAAACAGACTTTATGTACAATTAGAATCCCATTTGTGTACAAGTTTTTGCATGCACAGAAGGGACTTACTGTACAAGTGACTTGTCTCAAAATTAATTTCAATGTGAACTAGCTCTTGGGCTAATTAGCCCCTGAGATATCTCATCTTATTTGATTCAAAGGTAATTTTATCAGAAAGGTACATATCCTTCAACACAGTTTAAGAAGCCTCAAATATGGGGTCAAGCCATGTACTGTAAATTTCAAGTAAAGGGAAAAAAAGTCAAGAACTTTAAGTTCCTTGGAATAAAGAAAAAAGAATAAGGAATAAGAAAACTTAAGTTTCTTTGTAATAAGAAGAATGGAATCAAAGGTTAGGAACATAATTTCAATAAAGGATTTCTACTTTAAGTGAAATGATAAAACACTGTAAAAAATGAATGATCAAACATATTTTCATGTATACCCTTCTATTCTGCTACCTAATTTATTATTATACTTTATTATGTATATGCCTAGTTCATGCAAACATACATAGCCTTAGAGAGAAAAGTGGGTACGCATGGATGAGACCAACATTAATGAAGTTGTCCACTGAAAGCTTTTTAAATATCTTTAACGATCAATACACAATTCATCACCACTTCCCAGATTCCACAACACTCACTAAGTATTTATCCCTACTATACTCTTACCCAGATGCAACATTCTTAATCCTAAATACCATGTTCTGTTCCCTCCATCTAAGACTGTATCCAACCACAATTCAAGAGATTTTCAGTTTTTCACAAGTGACCAGTAAAGCATATACATGTGAATAGGATGCTAGGGGAAAACTGAATGAAGTAAATCTCACGCACACTTTCATATACATACTATAACTTCAGCCCAGTCATCTTAGTCTTGCTTACCACAGAGAACTCTGCAAATAATAGCCACAGCTACCAACACTACTACAGCTTTATTAGTGCTGGCAGTCCTAGTGTCAATGGCACCCCAGCAGCTGTCAGTGGCATCATGTCTCTTAAACCAGCTCAGTGCCAATCTAATTAACACAGTGCTGAAACAGCTGCTAGTGCTGGAGAGCTGTGAATATTGCAGCTTCTCATCTCACTAATGTCAATGGAGATGCAATAGTGGGAATGTTCTGTAAATGTTCCCTAGTGCAGAAACAAACCTATACTGGCAATGATCTGGATTTCTGTCCTTGCTGGACATCATACTTAAAGGTAGCAATATTTGATGTCTCCCACCTCTAGTCACTTGGCTTAATAAGTGCTCTTGTATCTTCAGAGAGGCTTTCATGAGTTGTCTGAGAAAAATCACTATGATCACTTTAGTCTTTTAAAAATGGCAATTATGCAACAACACCTGAGGATTAGAAAAATCAGATGAAATACCAACTAACTATAACAAACAAGAAAAGAAAGCCAAAATCCAAACTGCTTCCTCCCTGCCACCAATATCAACTCACCTGAGACACAGAGGGTAAGGGGAAAAGACAGCTCAATGAACTTACTGGAAGAGGTGGAACAACCTTTTAAATTATGTAAAATAATTTCCTCCTGGAACAGAAGGGATTTGGGAAGATCTGTTTCTAAGGCAATACTCTAACTTTTCCAAAGACAGGCTGATAATAAAGACACAAACTTTTAGGAGGGAGACAGGATGACATGAGAGACAAGAGTCCAGAAAGCACTTAGGACAGTTCATATTTTGCAAGACTGAATTAAAGAGAAGAAAGCTCTGCCTGATGTCTCTAAATTAATCAAAATAACGTCTTCTCTTGGTGAAATGCAGAGATCTAGTTCCAGTTTAAGTATGATTTATTGCAGTGGAAACACACTCAAGGCAAGCATTGTTTTTTAGCCAAGCTTGCAGAGCATATGGGACCCTCTTGCGTACTGACACTATACAAACCTCTGACAAGCCTCTACTGTGGCTGAAAGCTTCACATTTTCTCCAGAGAATTGTGTAACATAAATGACTCACTTAAAACATTACTATGAAAATTTTCCTCAAACTCATTTATTTGGCAGTATATATATGAAATGACAGTAGAACTTTCATACACTTTTTATGGGTGAACTTGGCATGTGCTTTATGGACCTTCACAACACAACAGTAAATGGCCATTTTCCACTCAGTAGCAGATCTAGGGTGTGTAAGATCTGTATCCCTGCCCCATCCCCAAAAAATGGTGGCTAGGATTTCTGGACAGAGAGTGAAATCTCCATTCCAGAACATTAGGAATTAAGAGTCTGTCCCCAAACATTGAAGCTAGTGCAGATGGCCTTCTTCTAAAGCTTCTGCTGGCACAGAATAGTGGCAGATTGTTCAAAGAGGGATAGATCTGGGGAGCAACAAAGCAGCCAAGGATGAAAGTCACATCCAGCTTTGTTCCATGTGCAAAAGAAGTCTATTATGTGACCATTTTGCTTCCTCTATTACAGGAAGCAAGAGATTTTAAAGCACTGAAGTTTAAAGATAGATGCAAAAAAAACCCGCAAGCACTATTTTTCTTCTCTTGGCTCCAGTGAAATCAGGAGCTGTCATTCCACTGTGATTCCCTGAATTTTGAATCTGGGGCTCAGATAGTAACGCTGCTTCACAGATAAGAACATGCGTAAACTCTGAACTCTCATTTCAGTTTTAATCCCTTAGTACATCTATTGTTTCTTTGAAAACAATACGTTTTTCTAAGCTCTTCTCTGTGGGAATATTTGGCTCAGTTCGGATCTATAGCTAGAAATTATATACCTTTTCTCTTAACAGTGTATTTTAATCAGTTATGTCTGTGTATGAATGCATGGATCTATCCACACAAATTCTGCTTGTTACTGTCCAGTTTCACTGACCCTAATGTTACTACACCCCTGGAAATATCAGGGGACAGAGTGCTTTTTGCCTGTGTGACCTGCAGCACTCCCACCAAACGACACAGAAAATACTGTCTTTCCATTCTATGCATACCTGAACATAGCAGGAAACTAAGTACCACCACAAAAGAAATACAAAGAATCATAGAATTACAGAATCTAGAGTTGGGAGGGACCTTCAAAGATCATCTAGTCCAACCCCATTTAAGTGAGTAGGGACATTCTGCACTACACCAGGTTGCTCAGAGCCTTATCGAGCCTGGCCTTGAATGTCTCCAGGGATGGGGCTTTCATAGATACTCCAACAACACAGTTTTTTTATTCTGATTCTCATACCAGAATTACTGACAAGGAATCCTGTTCATGAAGGAAACAATTCCATCATGAAAACATATGCTTACTCCCCTCCAATAACATCCACCTGCTTGTAAATCAAAGATAATTGGTTCTGGTTTGTTACTGACATATTTTAAAAAGCAGTAACAGTTTCACATTCTAGACAGAACCAGCCAAGTGACACAACATGCCAAAAGCTTTTTATAAAAAAATATTCAAAGTTGTATTATTTGTTGTTAAAGATAAACATTGCCTCAGAGGAGACACCACTAGCTATTTAACAATCTAACACAATAACAAATAAGACAGGAAGTGAAGTACAATAAATACTAATCTGCATCCAACACACTGTACCATGGCAAAGCAAAGAGAGAGTATTCCAGCTATAATTCATTAATAAAGTATACAGAATTACAGAGTTGGAAGGGACCTTCGAGGGTCATCCAGTCCAACCCCTGTGCTATAAGCAGGGACATCTTATACTGGATACGGTGGATCAAAGCATCATCAAGCCTGGCTTTGAATGTCTTCAGGGCTGGGGCCTCCACCACATCTCTGGGAAACCTGTGCCAGTGTGTCACTATTCTCATGGCAAAGACCCTCTTCTAATGTCTAAAGTAAACCTCTCCTGCTCTATTTTAAAACCATTGCCCCTGCTACATTGTCCTTTGTCCTATTGTTACACGCCCTTGCTAACAGTCCTTCCCCAGATTTCCTCTAGCCCCTTCAGGCACTGGGAGGCTGCTATGAGCTCTCTCTGCAGCCTTCTCCAGGCTGAACAGCCCTAACTCTCTCAGCCTGTCCTCATAGGAGAGGTGCTCCAGCCCTCATCTTTGTGGCCTTCCTATGGACCCTCTCCTCAGTTCCATGTCCCCCATGTGCTGAGGGCTCCAGAGCTGGATACAGTGCCCCAGAAGGGCTCTCACAATAGCAGTGTGAAGGAGCAGAACCAACTCCCTTGACCTGCTGGCCACAGCTCTTCTGATGCAGCCCATGATACAGGTGGCCTTCCAGGCTCGTGTCCAGCTTTTCCATCAGTATCCCCAAGTTCTTTTCTGCAGAGCAGCTCTCTATCACGCCACCTCCCAGTCTGTATTAGTAATCAGGATTAGTTCAGGCCAAGTGCAGCACTCTGCACTTGTCCTTGTTGAACTTCATCAGATTTTCATGAACCCACCTGTCCAGCCTCTTCAGGTTCCTCTGGATACCATCTTGTGCCTCTGGCTTGTCGACTACACCACACAGCTTGGTGTCAACTGCAAATCTGCATGTGTACTCCAACTAAAGAGTACACTTTATTAAGAAGTATAGAAAAATTATAATCAAAATCAGCACTAAATTGTGAATTCTTGCATTTTAGCAAAGAGTAATGAAAATTCATTTCTTTTGTAGCAGTGTCAAGACTTATCCAATCCTTTCATTTTCACGTAGATGTCACTTCACCAGGTAATTATTTTTTCTGCTACTAGCAATTTAATCTAGTTTTATTTTTAAATATCCTTAAAGTGCATGTTATATAACTTTCATTATGAATTTGATAGAAAACCTAACCACATTTCTTGCTCGTGTGATGTAAGTTAATTGCATGCCAAATATATTTATTTATGATATAATTAATAAAACTTAATGAGTATTCTTTTTGTATTTGCATTACAGTTAGCTTTTAGGCAGCACAGAAATGTCAAAGCTATGAAGAGCCTAAAGCTATGTTTTGTCTTTTTTGTTGGCAGACCTAAATAAGAAATATCATCCAGTAATACCCAGAGTTCATTTAATACTCCATCTGCCAGTTCATCTTCAGAAGAATCAAGTCAACATGTGGTAAAAGAAACTTTCCTTTGAGAAACTTTTTCTTGCCATTAACTAATTAATTTTGAATTAATATCCTGAATACAGATGTCATGATGCACCAACAAAGTACAAATGGGGAAAGACACATTGAACGTCTTTTACTTCTTTTTGCTATGGAACTGTAAGGTATTTGAGTAATTTGGGCATCTGTCATGTTACCATGGTTGAAGGTAAAACAGACTATTTACTCTCACTTTTTGAAAGTAAGAGCAAACTTCCAGATTCCTTGGGAAATAGGAAACAAGTTAGAACTGCATTCAAAGTAATAAACACTGGATTCATGCAAAGTTTTTCTTCTGCTAGAGTATTCAGAAATATTCCCTGATCATGAAGTTTAATTTATTTTCTTGCCCTGTTTCTCTTAGTGATCTCCTTTTACCTGGAATGAGTGTTTCTGAAAAATATAAATGACAAGGCAGATGAAAATAAACATGTAGTAACAAAAGGAAAACCAAGTACCCTGACTCTGCTTGCTGTAGGCAATGAAGCCAACATTCAAACCCCCTCTAATGAAAGTGACCAGCAGCCAAATTCTGCGACAGCTTAAGCAATGGAGCCAAAGTGCACATGATGGGGACTACAAATGAGAAACTGACAGTAGATAAACATTCGGACATACAACAAACACAATCTTCAGAGCTTAAACAAGCTTATGCACCTTCATCTTACCATACTTAATCTTTCACAACCTTTTTACTTGTTCGTCTACTCTGAGCTTAAGTAAAGCTCCTGGTGAAACATCAAGTGAGTTCACTGATCATGTAACTTAACCCCAGAGGAAACATCAGTGAAAGATGGGCACCACGGACACAGGAGCTACCTCCCTGTGGTCCTGGCTGTACATTAACCACATCTGTATATCAGAAGACAAAACACAGTTCTGTGACATGCCACCTGAGCTCACCCAGCTTCAGCAGGGAACAGTTTCTTGCTGTGAATGCAATCATTGTAGCAAGATAGCACACCAATTCTCAGCACAGCATCTAAGCAAGAAAAGACATGAAGTGGACAGGAAGAAATCTGAGTCCACGTTAACAAGCTCAAGTACAGAGGCAGCAGTGACAGGCATTACGTTACAACAGCTGCATGTTGCTTTTTCTGGAGAGATCAACAGACAGGTAAATGTAGCACTAGCATAGCAAACTGAAGATAAAGAAGAGGAAAAGAACTCTATTCTTCTGCAGTATTAGCCTTCATCTTAAATGTCTGATAACTTGCAGCTCATTAGGTGGTATCATTTTGTCATAAAGTTCCTGGATGTCACTGAACATTGCTCCCAAAGGTGAAGAAGGCTGCAGTAACAAGCAAGCACGTCTATGCTTTGGTTGATGATTAAAATCACCAGCCCGTCTGCAAGAACAAGGTTATGGCCATAAACTTCCTCTTCTGTGATTTCATCTTTTCATTAGAATCAAGAGCTTTTTTTCCCAGACCTATGGCAACGAGCCAGGAAAACAGGACTTCAAAAAACACTGAACATTTGAAAACACGTAAAAGATATTGCAGTGGAATATTTCTCTGATGCTCTGTGGAAGTAAAATGTTGTGAAATGTGCTCTAAAAGAAGGCAGAAAGGATCACACATTACATCCTCCCATCCAGCATTATACTTACAGAGGGAGTCAGGAAAGAAACTATACTTAAAAACCAATAAAGCCTGAGAAAAAAACCCATCTGAATAATTGGCTTTCATCTGTTTTACTGATTACTTCTTTTATAATTTCAACTCCTTTTACAGAAAACTCCAATTCACAAAAGATAAGTTCTATTACCTCACTTTGTTTCAAACTGCTGATGCATCCAGGTAGATTGCTTTTTTTAATGTGGAATCACGGGGAACAATTTCTCTCTAAATGCAGAAGTGGTGTGCAATTTAAAATTCATAATGGCTGACAGCTACAAGCTATCACTTATTAAGAAACCTGCACCACTGTTAAAACCTCACTGTGAAGGCAAAAAGTTCATCTATACCCATGTTGTATAGGTAATTCAGCCAACTCCCCAGTAACATTATAAATCTGATCATTATTTTTCAGGATTTCAGACAGCCTTACAAAGATGTAAGCACATACAAACGTTGAAAAAGCAACAAAGCCTTCTAGTTTAGCTAAAAGCAGCCATCTGAATTAACACCACACTCTAAGCTAAAAACTGTACTCAAATAAAATCCAGTAAGATCCCTGACAACTAGAAATAACAGTCCTGTATATAATTTGGCAAGAATATACAACAGAATACTGACACCTTTTATAGGATCTCTAACCTTGCGGGAAAAAAAACCCTGGTTTGATTTTTAATGGTTTCTGTCTGCTGTAATTCGCATTCTTTAGGTCATAAATTAGTTTTATATATGCCTTCTGTTAGTGCAGTTGCTGCTTTCTTCCTCTGATAAGGAAAATTGTGTGTTTTTCTTTGTTTATTATTGTAGTCATCACATATTGCTGCAGCTCTAAGGTTTCTTCTGAAGCCTTGCACAACCTTAAGGTCACATTCTACAGCTGCCTGAAACATCTACTTCCCACTCTGTTCTTGTTTAAAAGTTTTATTTGTTGTATGTGCCGTGTTACAGTCATAAGTAAGCTCTGGTATGAGAGAATTCTTAGAAGTATTTTTAAATAACACTATTAAAATAACAGTTATAATTATAAACTATACAGGCATTCATATAGATCTCAGGTTAAAAACATTTTTTGCTCTTTGCTTTAACTCTAAATGTGGCAAAACTTCATGCCCTGAGTACTTCTTTTCTGCAGCATTTGCTGTGTAATAGATGTGTAATCTCTGTAGAGCTTGTGAATATTGATGACGTGTTTTTCTGGCCTCACTGGAAATACTCAAAACTCAGACCTGAGTAGCTATTTTGTTTCCATACTGGGAAATATACAGCTTGATCACTAGCTTTCATCTCCTGTGCATTCCTGGCTGAACTGTGCAGGTCCTAGTGCACCAAAAATTAATACTGATTAATTGGATCAAGCATCATACTGGAATGTAAGGGCTCTCTCTCTGCAATAATGTCCTTGCTTTAATAACTTCATGAGTCTTACAGTGACAAAGAGCTGAGATGAATTTTCCCAAGACATTTTTTTATTCCTGTATGAAAAATAGCATTTAAGAACTTACCATTATTATTAATAGCACTAAAACTGAACGTACTGACAGAAAATCATAATTTTCTGGATAGACAGTTACAAGTTATCCTTCTTCCCTAAAAAACAATACTGTGATGTTTTTACAAAGTATATTCTTATAAACATTTAATCAGGTTACCAAAACTAGGTGCATGTCTGCAAACCTAACTTAAAGTTGGTTAATTTTGGAACGACAGAGAAAAAATGCATATCAAATTAATTCATTTCTCTCAAGAAATTCTTCTTAAGTAGAACAAAACTCCAGTAGTTGTGTTGCACATAGACCTTGTCAATACTATTCTGTGAAAACAGTATTCTCTAAATGTTGCTATTTTTCACTCAGTATAGTTAATATTTCGTAAGTATCCATACTCAGATAAATCTTGAGGGACCTGGACAAGCTCAAGAAGTGGGACTGTGTGAACGTCATGAGGTTCAACAAGGCTAAATGCAGGGGTTCTGCAGTACCAGTACAAGCTGGGTAATGAATGGGATTGACAGCAGCCCTCTGGAGGGCGTGGGGTGTGGATGAAAAGTTGCATGTTGAGCTGATATTATACATTCTGAGCCCAGAAAGCCAATCATATCCTGGGTTGCATCAAGAGAAATGTGGCCAGCAGGTCGAGGGAGGTGACCTCTCCTTTGAGGACAAACTGAGAGCTGGTGTTGCTCAACCTGAAGGAGAGATGCCTCTGTGCAGACCCTACTGCAGACTTTCAGCACTTAAAATGCTGAGTACTTATAATACAATGAGTACTTACAAGAAAGACAAGGACAAACTTCTAACACGGCCGGTTGCAACAGAACAAGGCACAATGGTTTTAAATGAAAAGGAAGATTAAGACTACATAACAAAGACATTTTTTATACTGAGAGTTGTGAAACCCTGGAACAGGCTACCCAACGAGATGGTAAATGCCCCTTCCCTGAGAACTTCTAAGGTCAGAAGATTTAAGCTTATTCTAATCTGATAAAAACATACATTACATATGCAACTGTCAAAAATAGTATTTTCTGACAATTAAATGAAAACTGCTGTTTGACCAGTCAGAACACCAATAATTACCGAGTCTAAATACAGTTGTGCTACAGAACAGTATCGACTAACTAAACTCAATAACAATGATCTGTGTTGTGCTGTTTCATCTGAATTAGGCTTAGCAAAACCAGTCACTTGTTTTTTCAAGAGCTTTTTGCTCTTGAACTGATTCAACATCAATACAGAAGAAAATTAGAAAATCCATATGAAAATAAACTTTAATGATATGAAAGTCCTCATGAGATATTTTCCCATCACTAAGAATCCCAAACACTCATGAAATGCAAATCAGACCCATATCTTATCTCTCAAATAATGACATGAGAGATTTTTATAATAGCCAATATATTTTGAGGAGATGACAGCTTGTCCTAGTTTGAGGGAAAACTTGCTTTTTTGTTCTGCTTACAGTATCTCAGCACTCAGAAGACAAAGGATTGGATGACATAAGCCTGAACCAAACACGCTACTGCAACATCCATCTTGTGACTCAAATGGAAATACAGTGATATGTTTTGAATTTTCAATTTAAGAGAATCTAATTTCTTCACACTAAAGATACCACAGCAAAAATACAGAATGCATTAACAGGACTAAAAAATCAACACCTAGTCCTGTTCCTTCAAATTTTCCACAAGGTTTGAACTAGATTGAGGTTTTCTACTTTTGCATTTATTCTTTCTTTATTATTATTATTTTTTATATTATATAGAGGTATATTTCTTAAGATCCAGTAACTGGGCCTTCTACAAGATACATTTATTAAAATTACAAAGTAACTGCTATAAATGGTTCAGAGATTGATTTGAATCAGTGCAGAACCAGAGGCTCATAGAAACTCCATTGTGTTTACCATCACTGCTATTAGTTGCTCTTTCCTCACTTCTCTGGATAACTCCAGTTAAGGTCTTGTGGAAACTTAAAGAACCCTAAAAAAAATTATAGGGGTAAAGTGAAGTACAGTTTACAAAGATACGGCATTGGACATTTCTAAATAGAAAGTTTTCAAAAGAGAAGAACATGAAACGGTAAGCCAGTCAGATGCTCTCCACAAAACATGTATGCCTAAGATCAACAAAGAGAAGCTTACGGGATAGGAAAGAGACTTAATTCCTGTCAGTAATTGGAAAACCACAAATTCAGAGACCACTGTAACAAGAGGCCACTATTTTCTTCAGACTCCTGAGGCACAGAACCTTTAATTTTTTTCCCCTTTGTTATGTGTATGTCTCCAGGAGATGCTCAAAAAGCTGTATCTCTGAGAACTGCTAATCTATTTAACTACTATTTCTATCAATTTCCCCAGATGGAGAAGAAAGCCCTTGGACTATGTACTGTTCCTTGCTTTTTAATGTGTCTGACTCTTAATGCTGAGTAAGGGTGATGCTCATGAAGACCGTATGTGCCTATACTACTTAACACTTGTGTTATGACTCAGCAACCCTCAGAGCTGACATTAATCTACTACTGCACAGCATCAAACTACCCAAAACACCAGGAGGTATAGTACTGCATTTCAGAATACTGCTGAAACTACAATTCAGAAGATGGCATAAAGCAAGTTTCACTCAAAGAGATTCTGCATGCTCCACCAAGCTAGTATGATGAAGCTTAGTACATGGGTTCATCACTGTTTCGTTTTAACAAAACAACCAGCAGCAACATGCTGGCAAAAGTCAGTTCCTCATGAATTGTTCTGGATGGGCTGCTACTTAGGCTGCATTAGCCTACACATCCTTTTGTGTATCCCTTTCCACAGTCCAAAATACAGCAGCTTTCTTAAAAAAAGACAGGAAAATTTTTTCACTTTTCCAATTTTTAATTAAAAATCCCAAACAATAGATTTCAGCTAAGAAAAAATGCTAGAAATTTAGAATTATCATCCATGAATAAAAAAGGTACTCTTAACTGTTTGACCAAGAATACTAACGCATACTTTACCTAATTATTTCCTTTGCCTGTGCTGGTAAAGGAAAGAGTAAGTACCAATGGCTGAACATAACTGGTCAGCTGTCCTCAAAGTAATCTACTCTGAAAATTAAATGAGGAATTTAGTTACAGATAAATAGGAAAAAATCTCCAGGTGTGAAAGTATGTGACTGTACTGGTTTTTCCTGGGATTGAGTTAACCTTCTTCCTTGTAGCTTCCGTGTGCTACATTTTGCATTTGCATTGAGAACAGCACTGCTTACCCAAAGAGACACACCAAACACTGAGCAGTGCCTACCAGCACCAAGGACTTTTCTACTCCTCTAATTGCCCTGACAGTCAGTGGACTATGGGTGCTCAAAAAGTTGAGAGGGGGGACAATTAGGAAAGCTGACCCCAACTGACCAGACATTTATCCCAAACCAAATATCCATTCCTGGATATGGATGAACATCAGCATGCTAATGGGAAACAGCACACAAATTCCCCAATTTGCTTTGCTTATGTGTGAAGTTTTTGCTGAATCTATTAAATTGTCTTAATCTCCACAAATGAGTTTTCTCAGTTTTATACTTCTCATTGTCTTCCCCATCGCACCAGCAGAGTGATCAAGTGGCTGTATGGAGTTCACCTGCCCAATGGGATTAAATCGCAACACTGATGAAGTCTGAACCAAGAGCAGACTTGGATTCACTAGAAGAATCAAATGCAGCATTTGCAGTGCTACTGCTTCAATTGAAGAATGCCCTAACTTTCAACTATCACCTATGCTACTTCTTGTCAAATATAAAGACACCAAAATAAAAAGCCCATTTCTGTCACAAGCTTGTATTAAGCATGATAACTAGGATTCATTCCAAATACTTCATTTTCAGTTCAGAAAGCCATTCAGTCTTCCCTTTAAAGTATGGATGAGTCTTTTCTTGACTCTTTATGGATTTAAGCAAAGGGTAAAGCCTTCGCTACCTCCCATTGGGATTGCACATACAATTAAAATACCTACTGAAATCCACGTAGGACTTCTGCCCTGAATCCAGACATTTAGTCAGTCCTATTTTATATGGATGACACCACCAAAATATCTAAGGGAAATCTGAGTCACAGCTGCATGACTATATCAGATCTATTCTGACTGGTAAAGAAATTAAAGGTTATTGTTCATGCCTTCCCTTGTAACACAGTAATCTTTTCTGAAGTGCAAAATATGCTGCTTCTGTTCCACAGAGAACTCCAAAACCAGCTTCCAGCTAAAAGCTTCATCTATTTGCAACCAGCTTTATTTTTAACATATCCAAAAACTATAGAGAACTGTGAGCAAGAGACATACGGTGTGTTCTATAAAGAGCAAGCAATCTCCTGCCAACAGAGTTGTTATGATTAATTGCCAGTGCAACAGAAGGTAGTAAGTTCTGAAGGAAAGGAGATGGGGGAAAAAAATGGCCTGGGAAAACTTAAGAGGGTCAAGCAATTTAACTGGCTTGAAAATTATTTGGGAACCAATTGAGGCAAAGAGAATGATAAAGGAAGGCTCATTCATACTGCTTGATGTATAATTACAAGTAACGGATGTACCTCTAGGATTCAAAAGGTTCCTTAAATTTCTTTTCTCTGAAGATAAGCTAGTAAAATCAGATTAATCACAAAACAAGTATTATCTATGCTCATTTATAAAAATAAATACAAGCAAAACATGAAACAAAAAAACAACTTTAAGAAACCAACTGTTCTTCAGTTGTATTGGTTCACAAAAATTTCTAAAGAATTTTTATCCTATAGAAGCAAATTATAGTCTTAATTCATACTACCCTTATTCGTATGTGCTATGATCCATTCTGTCAAACATTTTACTTAATTTTTCTGCTTTTGTTCCCTGCACAAGGTCTATGATAGTTTTTCAATAAACACTTAGTCAAAGCAGACCCAATTAGTTTGTTGTTCTGGGTCAGACAAGATGGCCAGACAAGCCTCAGATACCACACCTTCCCGGGGCTACAGTGGCAGACAACTAGTAAGGTCCCACTGAAGCATTTTCAGCGGAGCACCAGCACGAAGGGTTCCCAAGCCCTAGGGAACGGCACAGCTCAGGGTAGTCACCCGCCAGACAAACAGCGCTCCAGTGAGCCACAGGAATCAGTACTGGAGAACGTACTCCATGGTACCAGGGGGCTACATCACCTCCAGGCAGCCCCACATAGCTCCAGGCCGGCCGGCGGCTTCGCAGTAACTGTTTCCGCTCTGCCTGCCAGCTGTGCCGGGGCATCCCGACCCTCCCCTATCCGGAGCCCGCCTGCCTCAGCAGCAGCCACTGGGTTGAGGCTGGAAGAAGCCCAGAAGGAGCCCGAAGCCAGCGTGCAAAAAGGCGAGCGACAGGGGCAGAACACCCAAAGGACTCCACAGCAAGCGATGACGCCAGCGGTCACCCGCCGCGGTTGCGCACATGCGCCGTGGCGGAAAGTGTCGCTGCCGTCTGCCCTGTGCCGCGGAGGCAGTCAGCGCGCCGCGCCTACTTCTTACCTCCACAGCTATCTGCATGGCCATACGCTCCAGCCTCCTGTAGCCGAATTCTTCCTGCGATGAAGATACACCTCATATATCTTGGTGTCCTGAGAGCAGCTGTGGTCAGAACAGAGCTGTGGTGCACTCATGGGTGGTACATGTGAAGATACCGAGCTTTGGTTAACCAGGACATTGCAGCACTTTGAATAGGATTAAATAACAGTCATTTGTTCATCCTTGGCTATGGAACTACAGACCAAGGAACTGGCATGGGCCTTAAACACCAACTATCTAGTTATTTAATGCTAGCCCTCTTCCATGGTCATTCAGGAATTATCAGTGCTGTGATGGGTTGTAGTGTAATTTTGTGTCCCGCACTTTCCAGGAATTTCCTTGGCTCCCATGGCCACCACCCCTTCAGTATGACACAGGGCTAAGTCCTTGCGTAGCAGCACTGAATCACAATTCCTTTTAAGGATCATTTAGGACTTGCAAGATGCAAATTAGTCCTGCTGCTGCGAGGCATGTTTTTTGGGTTTTGTTTTGTTTGGTTTTTTACCAGTTATCCCCATTTACAGACCTGTCTGCACACTTGTCTAAACATAGTACAAATCTTGGTTCCATTGAACCTTATGGGGCAGACTTTTGACAAAAAATTGTCTTTAGACTTTAAGAGGTCCACCTTCAGAACCTGTTGCAGGCTCTACCACAGATGGAGAGAGCTGGAGTTTGCTTTATCTTTCTGTTCTTCAGCTCTCTTAAGTCCAAAGCTAAAATGTCAAAGAGAAGTTTGCTAGTCATTGACAAATTAGCTGTTATAAAAGATTGAACTGATTATCCTGTCATTTAACTGTGATGTTCCCATAATTTAGACATCTCTTGCACAGGAGTAGCGCATTTAGGAGTTGAGGATGAAACTAACTTCAATTCACTGATGACATTTTCAATTTCTAAAGGCCATCTCCCTTGTTCAAAAATAGTAGTAGTAGTTCTAAAGAAATATAACACGGCAAGAGAAATCAGCTGAGGTGGAGCATGAAATTACATTTCTCAAATATCATTAAGATTGGGTTAATTTTGTACCATTGGCCATTCTTGACTTTAGTCACAAGAGCAGATTCATTTTCTGACTTCTTGGTCAGGGGGTTAAATTTGGTTATGATGCCTTTAATCATTACTTTACTCTGAAAGGTTGTTATTAGTCAAAGGTGATGGGAGCAGCAAGAATAAATAGCTTATTACTAATTTGTGTCAGTTATGTATGAACTCGGTGCTTTCCTTCTTTTTCACTCATGTGAACTCAAATTGCTTTCAGCAGGCATGCCCCTATTTCCCATTTAATATGGCAATTACTCTATTTTTTTCTGTGCCTTTCTCACAACTCAGCCTTTCTTTGCAGCTGTCTTCTTTCCTTCTTCTCTGCTTTGTGACGTGTGTCTAGTGATGTTTCTGTTTTACAGACAAGAAGGTAGGTTTTTGCCAGAAATTCATAATCCTCCTGTCAGTGCTTACTTTCTATTTCCAGCTTTTTCTAAACTTTCTACTTCGCTCCATTTGCCTTGCTTATAAATATATAGTAAAATAGTCAAAACTTATTCAAGTATGTAAATGACAAATTTTAGAAACTGATTCCTTACAGCTGAACAGAAATGTTATTACTACATTGTCTACCTTATATCAAGAAAAGGACAACTACATTTTTGTGCAATGTGTTGATTCTGTCTAACTTTCAAGAATGTAATACCATAAGTAAGGGCAGCAGTTAATCACTGGAACATTGTGCCAGCTTAAGTGGAGGATTTTTCATCATTTGGAAAATGCAAATTACTGTGTGGTTTTGTTCAACTGCTAGTTAGTTGAGGAAGTGACCAGTTTATATTATTTCACAGGCCAGACATGCTACTTACAGTTATCCTTCCTGAGCGCTACATGGATAAGAGAAATGCACATTCATAATATTCAATGGGAAAGGAATTATTCTTGCCATTTTTATATGTATGTTTGATGTGTGAGTTGCAGGAATTCCTTTCAATTTTGTTAGGAAGAGAAGTACTAACAGTTTAAAAACTTTCCCAAAGGAATACATGTTATGGAGAAAATTATTTTTCTTCTATTTTTTTCTAGTTAAATCATCAGCTATGAATGATGGATATTATTTTCTGAGTAAATATGTAGCAGTACAAATCTTTGAACTCCAGACCTCTTGTATCAGAGGGCAAAGACAGATTTTCACAGTGCTCTATTTTAATTTGTTCTGGATCAACATGAGGGAACACTAAATCTTTCTATCCATTTTATCTTAATTAGGAGAGAAAGAAGGACCTAGATCATATCATATAATTCTGAATTCAAGACTGTTTTCAGATCTGTCAGATTTTGCCAAATATTCCATATTTCTACTTTTGAATGGGATTAGGACCAGAAGCACAAGCATAGTGCAGTCAACCAACTTTCTCACTCAGCTTACTCCTCTGGAACTGTGGAACACTGCAGTTTTAAAACAGAAGTCCAAGAGCATATCATCAGCCCATTTTCCCCAGCTCTGTTTAAAGAGCTCTTTGAGAAGCATAGTTAACTTCTTTTTCATATGTTAATATCATATTAAATTGCTTTATTGCTTTGTGATGTACAGAAACTTTGACTTTATTTTATTTCAAGAATTCTTTTTTCTTGTAAGCTCATAAGAAAAAATCTTCCACTTAAATAAGTTGATTGCAAACACTTTCAGTAATTGAATCCCTAGATATTTGTCTTTATGCTGGGAGGTTTCATTTAACTTTTAATGGATTTTTAATGCTGAAACAGTTTCATTTAAAACTGTTGCCATAAAACATGTTAGAATTTTCTATTTTTGTTGCAGGATTTTTTCCCCAAGAAAATTCTTAAAAGTTGAAGTTTAAGACTTCAACTTACAGTAAGAAATACAGTGTAAAACATATTTTGAGAATGAGAAAGACTTCTAGGAGATAGAACTCTTTGAAGACTATCATACTGGCAATCTCTTGCAGAATTTTCACCAATACTAAAATTTTTAGATTTAAATAATATTACTGGAGTATATTTTCAGTGGGAAGAAAAATCCTCTGTGGCCAAAATGGATGTGCTCTGTAAACAGCAGGCCTTTCTTACCACAAAGATGGGAAGTCAGTGGCTGTTAGCCACCTGTTACAGGAGGATGACATACTTTGGCCACTTGCTTCCTTTAAATGCACTGTTCCCTGTTCATTTTCCCATTATTCCCTGGTGTGGGGGATTCCACCAGGCTTTCCTGGGTCAGGAGGATTCAGATAGCATCCTTCTGTGCTGTGAAGTGAGGTCTAAAGGGTGAGCAGTCTGCAAAGACCCTCACAAACCCAAGACATGCTCAGTTCAAGGACACATGGGCCCCATGATGAAGTATTTGGGAACCAGCAGATGCTGGGCTCCCTGCACAGGGCTGGGCTCCACTGTCTATGGAGGGAAGAGGTTTACTAACTTTGCTGTTTATCAAGCTGACTGTGTTCTAAGTTCATACACACAAAAAATACTACCTTAATGCATTTCTAGGTGCAGAAAGCAGGAACGTAGTTGGTGGTATTACCTCTCAACTGAGCTATGGTAACAACTGCAAATTGATTTGACTGGGTAAGTATCTTCTGACAAAAAATAAAATTAGAATAAGACAAGCCTTTCATAACTGTCTTTTATAATTAGTAATTCACTCAGTTTGATATAGTTTGACAAAATTTTAAGTGTTTCCAAGATACAGGACAAGTGACTGGGTCATAAGAGCACAGATAATCCAGATCCAGGAAGATAAATATCTGAACTACCTAGAGTAGTCCTCACTCAAGTTCCTCACAAACCAACCACAGAAATGTAATATTGCATTTATATTAACAGGACAATAGCAAAGTCAGTATCTTTGTTATGTATTCATACAGGGTGGTCTTTAAAAAGTGGGAACCTCATTCCTATGCAAAGCTGAAAATGACCAAATGAGGATTTATATGCACATGTTGATAGAGATTTTTGCTGATTTTGGTTTTGCTTGGTTTTTTAAGAAGAAGTCATTCCTGGAGGTCTCTCAGCTCTACCTACAATCATTTTCTTTGAAATCAAACTAAATAAACACATTCAACATTGCACAGAATGTATTCTTAAGTTCCTGTGTTCTGTTGATGTATTATCCAGAGGGACCTTGAAAGAGTTGAGAGGTGGGTCCATGCCAACCTATGAAGTTCAACAAGGCCAAGTGCTAGGTCCTGCACTGGGGTTGGGGCAATCCAAAGCACAGATACAGGCTGGGTGGAGAGTGGCTTGTGTGCAGCCCTGGAGAGAANGCCCCTCTTCTCAGCCCACCTAGAGTACTGTGTCCAGTTCTGGAGCCCTCAGCCTAGGAAGGACACTGATCTGTTGGAGCCAGTCCAGAGGAGGGCCACGAAGGTGATCAGAGGGCTAGAGCAACTCCCTTATGGGGTAAGGCTGAAGGAGTTCGAGTTGTTCATCCTGGAGAAGAGAAGGCTCATGGGGGACCTCATAGTAGCTTATCAGTACCTGAAGGGGGCCTACAGAAAGGCTTTTTTAATAGGATATCCTTTTTAATAGGATATGTGATGGCAGGACTAGGAATAATGGATGTAAATTGGAAGAGGGGAGATTCAGGCTAGATATAAGAAAGAAATTCTTTACAGTAGGGGTGGTGAGACACTGGAGCCATTTGCCCAGAGAGGTTGTGGATGCCCCCACTCTGGAAATGTTTAAGGACAGCCTGGATGAGGCACTAAGAAAACTGGTCCAGTGGGAGGTGTCCCTGCCTATGGCAGGTCTCTAAGGTCCCTTCCAACCCAAACTATTCTATGATTCTATCCTGTATCTTGCTTTTGGGGCACAGGAAGGTTGCTGAACAGAAGGAAAACCTGTTTTAGCTCTTAGTTGTATCATTCAGCTAATCCTGTGATCATACTCAGGAAAGTCCTCCACTGAAGTCACAGCAGATTTGGCTTCATTGTGCACAGTGTCTGGAAGATGAATAAGCCAGACATACTTACAATGATGCATAGCCATTCTCAGACAGTTGAGCATAATATATTATTGCAAAATCTTTTGAAAATAACAGCTTTTGGACACTCATAAAGTTTTCAGCAAAGAAGTCTCTAAATGCATGTTAATGTATCACTAAAAGAGACTTGAAAAATTCTGTGACTTTCCAATTGTGGCTATGACAGCATACATTTATTTCGAACATTTACTGTTATTCCCATGAAAACTATAAATATTGCAGACAACTAGCTGGCTGATCGAACACTGCATAGCTTAGCATCCTCTATAATTTATGATTTTTAAAATTAGAATTTGAAAAGTAATAACTTTTTTAACATTCCATATTTATTACTTTGCAATCTTGAAAATGAAAATCATGCACCCTACCCTGTTCTGTTCCATCCAGTTCCTAAAAGAGTGTTTACTTACAAGTTATATTTAATCTCTGACATGTTTCTCATGCCTCCATAATTTTCACCTATAGTATTATTGACTCTGCCTGCTTCTGTCTTCTTCCTTCTTTGTGACAAGTGTCTGGGTTTTGTTTCATTTTAGATTAGAAGTTTTATTTGTATCTAATGCAGATTTGGGCCATTTTGTCAGATACTAGGTCACAGCCCTGTGGTTTTTGTGAAGAGCAGCTCTGTCTCATAAATCTGCAGTTTCAAGAAGGACTTGATAAACATACTGATAAAGGCTTGACTACTGCTTTTTCAGAAGGCTTTTAAGAAGATCTGTCCCCTACTGCTCTTAGGGAAATTAAGACACTACAAGAAGAAAGACCTCGAGTGAGTGACTAATTGTGTAAAATAAAGGGAACAGAATGTAACACTAAACAGTCAATAAATGGCTGTTCATCACCTTCATAAGCAGCTTAGGAATAGGAGAGGTGAGGTAGTAATGTTTCCAAATAACATTAAGTTGTTCAGGATGGGGCAACTGTGAAGAAGTGCAGGTGCTGTATACAAAATACAAACTGTTTAAATATATTTTGCACCCTTGCATATGCATTTCTATTTGCCTCATCTCAGAAAGACAAAATGAAAAACGTTGATAGAAGGTCAGCAGAGATCATGCAGAGTATCTTCCAATGAAGATTTCAATGTGCAGACCAAAGCTTTCCAGCCTGGAAAAGGTTAAATATATGGCAGAGCCATATAAAAACATTAATAGTCACAGAAGGTATTTATTTTCTTTCCCAGTGGAAGAATTAGGATTAATGAGATGAAGTTATCAGGAAGCAAGTTCTCACTGAGCAAAAGAGAGCGAATTTTACAGAATGTAGTTAAAATGGTGGAACCCCTTTCTATAGGATGTTATGAAGGTTAACCATTTACATGATCTCAATGAGAAGCTTTAAAAAAATCATAGAGAAGAAACTGTTAAACACAAAAATTTAGCTAAATCACTTTGTAAGATGCAAACTCTTGGTTGCAGCTTACAAAGCTCAGGAGGCTCACATCTCCAGGCACCCATGGTGGCCACCACTGGCAACAGGATGCAAGATTAGTCTCCAGGCAGTAGTAGAATTATGTTGATTGCTTTCAGTCTCTGAGAGACTTGTAGCAGTGACAGTGGATGTAGTGCCTAACTGATGGTATACTAGTTAGCTAAGTTACAAAATGACACAAAAGCTGGACATTGAAGCCAAGACAGTTCAGACTAAGAAATTATTTTTAAATGTAGGTCATGTTTGGAAACACAGGTTTTATGTTTGGAAACCATTAGTACAACCTTAGCACACTACTCCTTAGTCACAGCTTTCAAAGAAAAAATGTCTTTTCTCAAAACCAAGACTTGTGTTTAGACATCACAGGGAAGGGCCTCAGACAAGCTACAGGTTTGAAGTGTGAGTCCTGACAAGACAGATTTGCTTCCTAGCCTAGAGGCTGGACACAAATTCAGTCAGAACTCCTCTCCTAATGTGATTGATGAAAGACAGCTTAGAGAATTGCCATCACCATGAATTGCATTCAGAGGTGCATTTGCAGTTGGAGTCAGGCCTATGTCTTTAAGATGCAAGTGTAACTACTCGAGAAATAACTTCACGGGCTTGTGTATTAAAAATGATTGTATAAGTCTTCATTGAGACTCGGCTAGTATACATTTCTAAGTTCCTATCCTGAAATTTTCCCAAGAAAATTAAAATAAAGAAATGCTCTTTTAGCCAAGTCATCTTAATTTCAGTATCATCAATGTAACTGAAATTTTAAAGGAGCCAGAAAGGCCTGCTAATTCTAACTTTGCAGACAACTTCTCATGTCTCTTTTTTCTCCCAGAAATATGTTCTAATCTCTTAAATGTCTTATTTTTTCCTTTTACAAAAATAATAAGCAGAAGATAGCTTTCTTTAGTTCATTAAAACAAGTCTTTAAAATCATTGTGTCATCAGTTTGGATCGTTGTTATGCTACATTCTTAATGAGTTCCATAATTTTAGCATGTCTGTATAAAACTAATATCTATTAATACCTGTAAAGTACAGATCACTGACAAACTAATACTTATTTCCTGTTTCTTAGTGTAATGCATTGGCAAAAATAGGAGCAGAATGAGCTATTAAAATACATTCTGAAACTTGGGTTTGATTTCGTGAGCAGCAGCCCAGCACTGTAATCTTACACTTCAGTCTATATTTGCCTCCCTTTCTCTAACAAGAAGATAATAATTTATTTCACAGGAGGAGTGTGAGGATGGGACTGATGCTGTCAGTTCATACTGCTGTATCCTGCTCTATAGTCAGAAGAGTTCAATACCTGAAGGAATGCAATGCTAAGCCCAGTGTTAGCAAAGGGCTTTAGAGATGAAAGCATAGAGTGCTATTTTTAAAAGATACATTATTCAGCCTTCAACTGTGAAATCCCTGCTGGTGTGTAAAGAAAATATTAATTTTTCTTTAAAAGAACAGTGTGTGGGTTAAACATTTCTGATGGCAGGACTATGCACGGCATGTGGGCTTTAAATGCAAATACAGAAACTAGCCTAGGGTACTATTTCATGTATAGAAAAGAAACTTGTACTGTTTGGTAGAGTGATACATAATGAACTTTGACATCTACAAATGTATCTTGACACTTGACTCCTACTGCAACCAGTGGGCATTAAGCACCTAAATACCTTCCAGGAGCTGAACCTTATGTCTTGTGGCTGGTGTTTAGATGGGATTTAGATTTAAATGACCAGAATTCCCATCTGCAGAAACTATTCAAATGCAGTCCAACTCTGGTATTGATTGCACCAGAGTGCAATACTGTGATCAGTCTCTAGAGTGATCTCTAGGGTGGTCTCTAGAGTGATCAGTTTTTAATGGTAGAGCTTTGAGGAGACACTGCAAACAGCCAATAGCCTTTTTTAGCAGAGAAAACTCATGCTTTGGTCTACTGTGGCTACACTGTAGTCTGCAACAGTGCTATTCAGACCACTCACTTCCCTGGGTAATCCTCCCCCTGGCCATCAAGTGACTTTTCAGCACAGAAAGGGTTGAGTTTTTTCACATATGAGTTTGTGACATGGAAAAGCAAAATGCAATCATTTTCTCAGTCAGTTCATTTTATTCTCCCAGTGTTTTGTTCTGTATGTCCATGTTATACTTGAAGTGACCTGTCACTTTTAATGCTAGAAATGTTTGAAAAATCAAGAGAGAGAAATTCATTCTTGGCTCTGTGACTGTCTTGTTCTATTTAGGTGCAGAAGGATTGCTGGTACTAAGTACCAAAAGTACTGTCTATTGTTATATTAATGACAGTGTGATCTCTTCTTCTCTGGTCAAACAGTGTTCTTCTGTCTCAGGCTTTGATTATTGAGCTATAATTTCCCTGTAGGTGTCATTCATCTGACAGCATGCATTCAAATTGCATTTCACTTCCTTTTGAATGAAAAAGAAATAATATCTTGATTCATACATAAAATACTCATGTCACAATCTCTGTAAGAGTAACTGTCCTTAAAGTTCAGACATTGTCTCACCCCTGGGGGTTGTATATACCAGCTTAGATGGTATATGCTGTTTTCAACTACCGCTGTGGATGAGACGCAACTGCAGGTTTGATTTCTAAGCACTATCACTATGTACCATATGAATATATAACAGCAATGTAAATTGTATGAAAAGCTGGTACAGCTGATCTCATTACATAGAAGGAGCTTATTTTATTAAGGGAACAATAGAAAATTTAAATGTCTATAAAGTTTTCTTGAGAGCTGTCAGGTAATCATTGTACTCATGGGGAAGCTAGTGAAAATCACTAGCTCCCTCCTGTAATTTCCTTCTGTGAAAATCACTCCTTTCAAATCTCTCTTACCTATGTAGTTCAGGATGGAAATATACATACCTGCCTGGAGCTGATAAAGCAGTCACAAGCGACCTTATCCAACTCCACCAGATCCAGCAGTGAGGATCTCCAGACCTCACTGTAATTTCAGTCAGCTCTGTAGAGGACCAGGTATAGTCTGCAACCTTAGGGTTCTTTTGGGAGGCTGTGCACTAGCAGTCTTCTCCATCTAAATGATATGCAGAGGTCAGCTTCACTTTTAGGGACACAGGATGATCTAAGCACTTGAATATGGCAGGGAGGGCCACCATGGCCTGTGCAAGACAACAGAGGACAACGCATGCCATACTCAGTGCTACCACAAAAAGACATTTCCATTTGTTAACCAGCCATCAGTGCAGCAGTTCCAAAATCTCCCTTTCCCATGGGTGGCAAATCTGCTCAAATGTGAAAATGCTGGCCCTAGTTACATTTGTAAAACCTCTTCAGTGTTGCCTTAGTGCAATTTTGCTATCTGTATTTTGCTATCATGTCTATGTTCTAATGTGCCTCAGTGGCTGGCACTCCTCTGGATGCTGAAGATTTAAATTCTGTCTGTGCAGCCATTCACTTCACTGATGCAAATAATCCTGCTAATGAACCTAGTTCCCTAAAACCTTTGTCTAAAGCCCATAAATACTACAGCTCACTGAGCTATGCTTCTCTCTCAGGTAACAGCCACAAATATAACAGAGAATACTACAGCTCTATTTAAAACATTAATATGAATTTTACGAAGTGCTGACACAGTTAGAGTCCAGTGGGGTTTCAGTCTTTACCAACTTTTCTGAATAACTGATATCACTAAATCATATCTCTGATTTCTAACCAATTCCTTATCCATCTTAATAATGTATTACCTCACCCATATTTAGAGAACTCTTAACAATCATCTATCAAGGGAAACTTAGTCAAATAGCTTTCCCCAAATCCAGACATATTAGTTCTATTAATTTCATTTGATAGCTGCTTCATATTGTAAAAGCAACCACTTCCTTTCTCCGTAGTGGTGAGGAAAAAAAACCCTCAAAAGAACTGCTTCAAGTCATTACATTAGCCTTACTCTACTCAGATTATATGACATGACTGCTTCAAAGAACATTTTTTAATAAAAACTGACAATTTGCACTTGCAGAAAAACTATGTTTTGCTGGTTGGGGTCCTTACCTTTCACAATGCACATTTCCATTGAAGTTATGAGTCCATCACCTTAAATAGCTCCTTAACACCAAAAAGGAAAAAGGCTGGAAGAAAACTACCTCTGTCTACACCTCTGTGTGCCAGAGAAATCAAACTGAGGGACCTCATGGATCACACTCATCTTTTTTTCTTTAAGTGCAGTCTCAACAGAAAAACTCCCACATTACCAAAGTGTATATTCCAAACCCCTGCAGACACAGAGGGAAGTTTCATCATTATCCATATGATTTCAAAACTCAGAATATTAATAAATTCATTATATTTCATCAAGCCCAGGTGTATGGAAATTGGACTAATATTTAATCAGCTGAATAGATGTATTTTTCATCAAACAGGAACAACAGTTGAGATGCTTTGTTTCATGAGGACAACTCTCCTAGCCTTGAAGAACAGTATTTGTCTCAGCTGAGTATTTGGTTGGTGTTGATTGCAAGGGTGGCATCTTGAAATTTTATAGAAAAAGCCATTAGTTTACCTTGTGAATCTGGATTTAGCAGACATAGTATTGCCAGCAACTGAGAAATGAAAATAAGATCAAACCTGGTATTACTATTTAGAAGGCTTGATGCATATCACGTTGAAAAACATCTTAATTCTTATTCTCAAGGACAGGGCAGCTCCTCTTTCATCTTAAAAGCCTGCTACGCACTTTTTGTATCACACACTTGGAATTGTTGACTACTGCTAATCCAGATTTTAAAGGGAAGGTTTTGCCCTGAAGAAGTTGGTACAGTGATTCAAATTTCAACGAGATCAGAGCAAACACTATTTTCTTCTTTGGTTAACTTTGCATAAAATGTTAAGATGTGTCAGTCTAATTTCTGATAAATTAAAGCAACTGATGTTCGAAAATGTACTGTGGAAATGGCTGGCTGTTCACATCCAGGGTTGAGAATCAGCTATGAAGCTTGAAAGCATTTTGATGACACTAATGTTTTAATGTTGACTGTTAAGTGAAAATGAAATTTTGATTTTTAATGTGCATTATAAGCCTGCTGCTAATGGTTTGGCTAGGGCTTCTCGGTATATCTTGTATGTTCATGCAATTAGATTAAGCTGTGAAAAATGAAGTATTAGACCATATTAATTTTTGATGTAGTAAATCCACCTGATGCCAATGGGCTAAAATGAGGTATAACTTTGACCCAACCCAATATTTATTATACTTAAATCTAGGTTTAGAGACATGGTCTTTTCTGTTAGCTGTTCCTTTTTTTCTGACAAAGAATTATAGGGAGGACTTCCTGTTTCTCAAAAATTACTGTCATCATAAATAAATGTCTGATCTTTATCATTAATATTGAATGAAGTCTCAGAAACTGGTCATAGTTTTTATGGTAAGTGGATGATTGTTTACAATAATATTAATGTGTTTTATTAGAAGCCCACACCCTACAGAAGAGTTCTTCCTCTATTTCAAGGAAGAACAGTTTGTTGGATTTGAAGGAATGTTGTTGGCACCTTTCTGTTCCTTTAAAAACTGAAGAACTTTTGGATAATGATATTGCGTATGAATAACATTTTGTATTGTCATTACTTCCCTTCTTCAACAGGTTGAATGGCATTTGTTTATATATATGTATTGTTATTTACTATGCAAAAGAGTCCTGAGAATTCAGGCAAATCTCATATGAGCAGTCTTTCTCCTTGAATCTGTGCTACTTTGCTTTGAATGAGGAATGGAAACAAGACAGGGAACTCATATGTCAAAACACAGTATTGTTTGAAAGGGGGATTGTGTTGCACTCATGGTCTTATCACTGATGAAAGCTTTTACCAGTGATGACTGGTTTTACTCTGGGTAAATTACTTAAGTTTTCATGCTACAGGTTTCCTTACTATAAAATAGGTGTGTAATGCTTCCTTCTTGTGAAGGTCCCTGACACTCTTTTAATAGTGTTAATTCTTAGGATGTATTTCAGACTGTGTGGCCAAAGGAAATAACCATCTCGATGTCAGTCATACCCTCAAACTTGTACTTGAAATACAGATAATGTATGCTAATTCAAAGTGAAAATCCTTGGCTTTGAGGGGTTTTTATTACCATTTTTGAGGTGTTCAGGTCAAGTTTGAGATCATTCTTCTTTCGCCTGAGTGAGTTTTCTTGGGTTTTAGTTCCAGTTCTGTTTGAAAAATATTAGTCACCATAGTCTCTAATGTTCTCTGGGGTATTCTAGGATTATTATAAGGCTAAATATGTCCTAAATTCAATGAAATAAAAGAAAGTACTTACAATTTTTTTTTTAAAAATGCTTTTCTTTTTTAAAGACTACTGTGTTTAGGAGAATACTTCACAGCTATGTGTCTCTCATTTGATTATCATTTCAAGATTAGAAGTCATAGTCTTTTCATTTCATAAGACAAAATTATGTAATGAAAACAAAGATAACCTTATTTCATTCAGTGTGAAATATATATCTGTATTGTATGTTACCCTTCAACAATAACATGGTTTATATTTGACTGGCAAACTGAAAGTTTAGAACTTAGAAGACTGGGGTGGTTTGATTCCTTTTTTCATTTTAACATTTTTATAAACGGGGAAAGTAAACAAGAGGTAACTCATCCAAGAAAGAGGAGACTTTTGTTCTTGGGGCATCAGAAAAAGTTGCTGTCCTTGGAAGGGACTTTGAAAGATCATCTAGTCCAATCCCCTTGCTGGAGCAAGAACATGGGAATGTGACCAGGTGGGTTTTGAATGTCTCCAGAGAAGGAGACTCCACAGCCTCTCCAGGCAGCCTGTTCCAGAGCTCTGTTGCCCTCACAGTGAATAAGTTTTTTCTCAGATTTTTGTGGGACCTCCTATCTTCCAGGGGCTGGAAGCAGAAAGTCATAAAGAAGTCCCACCTTCAGGGGACCCAGAATTGACCAACAGGGGNGTTCATCTGCCTTTGATCCCGATCTGAGCACTCCGGACTCCAGGTCCAGCTCCTGATCGAACTGACCCCAGTCTGGGACCTTCCCCATGTCTGCTGGTGATCATCATGGGAGCTTGATATAATTTTGTATACATTGTATACCTTTTTTTCTTCTTCCTTTTAATTTTATTTATTATTTTATTATCTTTTAAAAGTAGTTTAGAATTTTTCTAAACTCATTAATCTCATAATTCTTTCCTCTCCTCTCTTTTGAGAGAGGAGGGAGGGCCATCTGTCATTCAGAGGTTCCTTTTGAGCCTAACCCAGGACTGGATGTCACTGAGAAGAGCCTGGCTCCATCCTCCTGATATATATTTACATATTTACATATTTATAAACATTAATGAGATCACCCCTCAGTCTCCTCCAAGCTAAAGAGACACAGCTCATTCAGCCTTTCCTCATAAGGGAGATGCTTCAATCGCTTCATCATCTTTGTGGCTCTGCACTGCTCTCTCTCAAGCAGTTCCCTCTTCGTAAACTGAGGGCCCCAGAACTGGACAGTATCCTAGATGTGGTCTCACCAGGGCAGAGCAGAGGAGGAGAAAAAACTCTCTCAACCTACTGACCATGC
The DNA here is from genome assembly GCA_013400935.1 of Turnix velox. Classification (NCBI taxonomy): domain Eukaryota; kingdom Metazoa; phylum Chordata; class Aves; order Charadriiformes; family Turnicidae; genus Turnix; species Turnix velox. The sequence continues at coordinate 71,390 of VZTY01003823.1, forward strand.
CCCTTCTAATGCACCCCAGGATGCCATTGGCCTTCTTGGCCACAAGGGTACATTGCTAGCTTATGGTTGTCTGCTGTCCTCCAGGACCCCCAGGAAGAAACAAAAGAAAGACTTCAGCCACAAAATAAATAGCAAACCAATGAAGACCAAATTGCTGAATGTGTAGCTAAGTTCAATGCCCCGACTTAAGCAGTAAACCAACTTTTTGTAAAGCGTTCAACCTCAGCTTAAAGTTATGTTGTCTAAAATTAAATCCTCAAAGGAAAGGCTCTTGGGCATCAGTGTTGCATCAAAGTGTAAAGTAGTTGCGGGAAATGCAATTTCTTCACTCAAAAATACATGTAAGAGCAGTCATTTTAGAGAAAATAGGAAACAATTTAAATGAGAAATAGACAGGAGCCACAATAGAAACAAACATCTGTTCAATTTTGACCCATAGCAGAAGGAACAATTGCTTATGAGGGGAAAGTATTTTTTTTCTAGTCTTCCTCTAAGACAGAAAAACCGCGAAGCTTATTTTAGCCTTCACATCCAAAGATTTCAGGAAATCCTATGGATATTTAGTTCTGTGGGTCAGCTTTTCTGTTAGTTGTATAATGATCCTTCAGAGGAAGCATAAATTACTTGATCAGAGGTACTTTTTAATCATTCTAACAACCAGAATTAGTGGCGCAGGTATGTTCAAAGGCTTTGTGTTTCAGTCTATTGAAATAGTTTATCTTTTGCTTCATTTTGTGATAGCTCTGTACTTCTTCTGGTACTAGAATCAATACAGATAACAAAGCAGTGTAAGACCCTGGACCTAGGCTGACTGGATGAAGTTTTAAGTAGTAACAAATTAAGGAAAAACTGTTTACATTTCTGGATTCATTAATTGACATAAAAGCAGTGGAGAAGCACAAGCTGACTGACATTTGGTCTCTGAAACAAAATTCTGCATTCATCTTAACCATACCCACTCCTACTCTTACTCTTCAACACCAATGCAAGCGAGTGAAAAAGAGTGCAACATCGTTCCTTCTCTGCCCATTTGCAGCAGTGGAACCACATTCTTCTCAAGTGCATTTAAAGTTATATTTTTAGCAGATGCTCTTTGCTTTTAGAGTAATTCTGTAAGGAGTGTATCAAGGGTAATATGTTAGCAAAAGGTAGCTATTTTACTAAATGTCAAAACCACACCAACAGCTGCCATGGAAGTAGGAGGAGAGCCCTTTTGTCTGGTCATGAAAGCTGTGGTTTGTTATGACAGAGCAAGATGAAAAGTTAAGGAAAACACTGGCTGTTTTTATTTCTCCTCATTGTCTTCTTAATGCTCTTGGAGGTACATGACACCTTTTTATTTACCCCTCCTTCCTTTTTTTTATCATAAAAGGATAGAAGTAAATTACCCTGGGAACAAGGATTGTAAATATTTGTGTATTGATTGAGGTCAGTTTGCTTAATTACACAGAAATGCAGGCACACGTGCATGTAGATGCACACATACAACCACACAAAGAACTTAAGGCAGAATAAAAGTCCCTGCACAGGATGTTAATAGGACTTCACCCTGAAAATCAGTGTTTACAAGGAGGCTCCTAATGAGTTGACGTATTTTTTTTGTTTTGTACTGTAGTGTGATATTTAAGTCCGACTGTCCATCCATCCATCCATACATCCATCCATCCATCCATCCATCCATCCATCCTTTTCTTCCTCCTTCCCCATGGTTGCATGATTTTAGATGTCTCCTACTTACGATTGTGACGCCTGTACTAAAAAACCTACAGGATACGATCCCACATTACTGCTTAGATCCCTTGACACTACCAAAAAAGTAAATGAGAAAGACAAAGAGAATTTCAGGTAAGAAACCGAAATGATACAATCAAAGATTCAGAATGAATTGCCACAACTCAGGTTGGGAAAAATTTACTTTCTGCCTCTGCCTGGTTAGTCTGATCATCTATCAATTCCAAAAGAGGAAAAAACACAAAGACAAACATAAACCACTGCAGTGTGAGCCTGTGGTATTGGAAGAAAAAAAATCTTCTAAATCTTCTACCCAAACTCATATATTTCTGAAAACATGCCAGCATTTTGCACTGCTTGCTAAATAAATAAAAAACCCCAACAAAAACAAAACCAAGAGTTCATCAGGAACCAGAACCACTGCTAAGAAGGTGGAACACTGATATAAAGAGGGGGAAATTTCTGCTTTACTCCAGCAGGAATTAGAGACAAAGGAAAGCATTTCTGATGTAAAAGCACTAATCAAAAAAATAATCTGGCCTTGCATGACAGAAGATGTGTGAAGAAAAAGAATTCTAAGTCCCCCGGCTAAACCAGTCAATTTGCTATTCTGCTCTTTCCCTGTTGTCTTGCAGATGCACTTCCATGTGAAAATGTAGGGCCAGGCAGAAAAGAAAAAAATTATTAAATATCTACAAATTCTTCCGTGGCAGCACATGTATCCTCTTGACATCCATTCAAGTATGAATGAAAGAGAACTTCACTGTGTTTTGTCCATCCAGTTGTAGAACAACAAGGTCTTTGGGGGATTCAGCACTTAAACTTGCCACAACAAGCAAACTGCATTTCTCATTCAAAGCATTTCTTATTTAAGTCCTTCTCTGGTGTACCTCTGAACAGAGAACAAACGTATCTGTTGCTAAGGAAAGCCATACTAATATTTGAAGTTCTGCTTGGATTAAGATTTTGCAACTTGAATGTAAAATAAAATGGTTTCTTTCTCGTACTGCAGTTGGGTCTTGAAGAACATCAGTGAGTGAGCAGCAGCTAACCTTGCACTGTAGCTCTTAATGGAGAGTAAAGGGAAGATACCAGATTCTGCCCTGATTTAGATGCCACTGATTTTTGCATTGAGGCAGCATAAAAGCCTGGTTTCCGTTTGGTTAATAGAAAATTATTATTTAGATTACAGTTCCAGTAGAGATCTCAACCCTTGCTGAAGTTGTATTGTGATAACCTTTGTAACACCATATAGAGCTCCTGTTCTGAAGACTTTCTACAAGAGAATACTGAGGCATTAGTTGAATCTGCAAATCACAGAGCACTGCTCATGCAGGGTCAGTTCTCTAGAGTCAGTCTTCCATCAAATGAGCTGCTCAGGTTGTACAAAAATGTGGGATTATTGGAGGTTTTAGCTCATGTAGTCTCTTTGGATTTTTCCAGAGGCTGAACTTGTACTTATTGGAAGTTTAAAAGAGGGATGTTCATGTTAGTTGAACAATGAACTGGTTGGTCAGTGTACCAAAGCGAGATTCATTCCATTGTGAGAACAAGTTACCCGTATAGATCCAATTATGTAAGTCATGGTTATTAACCAGCTACTGAGCTTGGAAGTACAAGTGTGCTGTATCAGAATAAAGCCCTCCATCATTTCCTTTTTATGACCTTCAGCAACACTTGGTTCTTAATGAAGCTTATAAATACTGAGGAAGAATTACTGGTTAGAAATAAATTTGTTGTTGCGATATTTAATTAATAAAAAACAACAAGTAACACAACAAATTCTGCAGCAATAACTAATCTTTTCACACTGCCTTCCATGCTGATATCATAAGAAGAGGTAAAATTTAAGTTTACAAGTTTAGATCAAATATTATGAACTGATTGAAGATCTAATTCAACAAATAATTTAATGTGGTCCCACCATTTTAGGGCATTCTTCTGCCTGTGTTTCTCCACTCTCTCCAGATCCTGCTCCCATTGTGAGCTGCCTGGCACTGAGTCAGATCCCAGGCACAGAGCTGTGCAGCTTGCTATGGTCTGCTCACTGTTCCTGGCAATACAGCCACAGACCTTCTTATTCCAGCTGCACTAATCTTCAGCTGTACAAATCCAAGCGCATCCTTGTTAACCACCTTTAGTATCAGTGTTTTTCTTTGACATAGTTAACTAATATGGCATATGTAACATAACCATGCAGAACTTTGACTAAGAGATAGTGCAAATGTCTCTTTAGATAATAGTATTAGCGTAATACATCCCCTAAAGCATCAGGAATTTAAAAAAAAAAAATCTGGGGAATAATCTGTGGGAAAGTTCTTCATAAAAAGGCAAATGTCATTAAAAATGAGAATGTGAAAATAGCTAAGGAGTTGATGGAACGTGTCTCAAACTCCTAAGACCATGTTGTTAGCTGATACAAACAGATTTATGCAGAAGACATACTCTGACAACACTTGGCTCCAGAAATGGAACACCATTGTTACAACACTGAGAGTAACTTTTAGGGGCATTCTTGGCCCTGCATCCCCAAGGTCATCCTCAAAGCTTCATTTTTAATACTCAGAGATTGAGATGCAATTTGCAAGATATTTTACATAGCAGGGGCAAGGGAGACATTATAGTCAATGGTAATATGCCAGTGCACTCAATGGTCTAATAGGGGAGGGTGAGAAGTATCTGATGAGCAACAGGCACCCATATTTTCGTCCACTGAAGCTACACGGTGGCCAGTGTTCTGGTGCTAATCAAACACAGCAATGTTAACTCTGTGATTGAACTGTGGTCAGTTTTCAGTTGCCACTTTAGAGCTCTTGCAGTTCACATATCAGGCATTAAAATACCTGACAGCTGATAGGGATGCTCAATAAGTAGAAAAAGGCACATAAAATGGGAAAAATAAATTATGTGCTTTTTGTTCAGTGTGTTTGTCCTAGAAGAATGGTGATGGTCCTGCAAGTTTCTGAAGAGGAGATATTAGGCATCCATTGATATGCTACCAATTTTTTGAAATAAAATAGTATTGTGCCTTACACAGGCATCCCCTCACATTAATTCTATGATTAATCCAGTGCGGCTCAAACTGGGAAAAGAGTTTCCATCACTTTTGCTTATGCACTCTGTTGTCAACTTTTAAGTGTTGAATGGGTCTTTCTCTGGAACTGTCTTAACCAGTCACATGGCAGTTATTTAAGTTACTATGGGGAATACAGCACTCGTGCACCAGAGACATAAAACACAATGCAAGATCAACATTCTTTACAGAAAAAAATCAATAGATCTTCTAACAAAGCAAAACCTTCAGCAGTTTCTTATGCAACTTACAAGCCCCTTTGGTTCAGCAAGAACAAGATGAATGACAGATAGCACTGAGCTAATTTGAGGAAAACAGCACTGAAGCAATATTCTCAAATGGCCTATTGTTCTGAAACCACTGAATTTACACATTCATTTGTCGTTATATATGGGGCTGTGTTGGGTAGGACTGTTTTTCTACTGACTAAATAGTACGTCAATAAAGCCATCTAATGCATTGTTATCAAAGCTAAATCTTGCCAGTATGTTAAAATACTGGTGTTAATACATTCTGTCTTAATTAATACTTCATTAAGATAGTGGTTAAAAAATGTATTTATTTCCCAGGCAATTTCCACACTTCCCTTTTTATTTCTTTCTTGTCTTTAGCTAAGCATTATTGCCTCAGTAATAAAATGATATGCCCCCTTCCAAGCCACAATGAATCATTGCATTGTAATGATATTTGTGATGTTTATTATCCATATATTTCTTATCCATATAAGAAGAGTTCATTAAAAAGTTTGTTAAGACATGGCCAAAAATATGGTCAGGTGGTTACAGCAGAGGGTTTAAGTATTTACAGTATGTTAGGCTCACTGTTAGCGCATGTTAATAGGTAAGAGAATCCCAGACTATGGAATCTCCAATTCCCAAAAGAAATTGAATGAACAAATACCATCATCATTGTTCTCTCTTGATAACTTTATTCTCTTCATGCACATATTCTTTCCACCCTGTTCCTGATTATAAAAACTGTTTATTCTAGTTTCACTGAGAAAGCCTTCACTGCCTTTTCTAAATCTGTTTTCTTCTGAAATAATTTTTTTAAATCCACATAGCAAAGGTAAGAAGCTGGAGCTCATGCCTATTCCACTGAAGTACATATAAATTGTTTATTAGATGACTACTCACAGCTAGATGTTACATGTGAATCTAACCAGCATGAACCACTGAGAATGAATTCAGCTGGAATGGCAGTACCATAAAGACAGGATGCCAAGGAAAGTTCTCACTTTTCACTGCATCGCAGAGAGCTATGGTTAATATAGCAAGAAGTCGTGAAGTAAAACAGATGGATGAAACATTTTGAGTGTTAGGAAGGAAGCCAGAGCAGTAAATTGTAAAGGGAGATGACTTGTTTTGCGTGAGCAGTCAGCATTCTGGTCAGATTTATGGGTCAGATTTTATAATTATTTTCCAATCTTTTTTACTACTAAGCCAACAATATGATTACAGTCTCAGAGGGATTAGTTCTGAGAATTTGTGTTTGTGACTTGTCTGGTTAAGGCAAAATTTGAACTGTAAAAAAAAACCCAATCCTTTTTAAATTTTTTTTTTTTCTACAGACAAGAAGACAAATCCTAGTCTACATGAAAGACAGCTGTGACTTGACCTAACTAATTGCAGAAAGAGACTGTAATTTGTGGCTGATCATTCACTGAGTTCCATCCATTCCATTCAGGAACATTGTTGCAGTACAGTAATAATATATGACTGCAGTAACAACTTTAGCACAATGAAGATATGTCTATTATGAGGTGATAATCACCTCTTCTAATTCTCTGGTAAGAGAGCAGGATTTTAGTATTGTTTATCCTGATTATAAAATCAGTACAAGTAGGGGCAAACATGTAGGATTTTGCGAAAATTAAAATAATAGTTTGAAAAAATTCTGATAGCTATTTTGTAAGCCCTGATTCCTCAATAAAAAATATCTACTGTTTTGATTTTTAGATACCTATTAGCATATTTTAAAACTAGCTTAATTGAGACTATCACTTGTACCTTTTGTGGTTACTTACCTGAATCATAGCCAAGAAAATGAAATCAAATTAGCAAAGGACATTATTTGAACACTATTTGAATAATTGTTTTCTGAGCATCAGACTCTTACAAATTTAATTCAAAATTGTCTGTGACCTCTGCAAAACTCGTCATAAATAGTATCTGGATGTTGGATATAATCCAAGAAAAAACCCACAGGTTTGAATTGAGACCCACTCTGCTAATATGACTTGATTTAGAAAAACCTTTAAAGTACTTTATTTGTATGGAGAAGTTTTCATGTGTTTGATGTGCTGAATGTGGTGACACATTTAAATCTCTCTAGGAACCTCAAGACCTGAGTTTCTGGGTTGCCCATAAGCTTTTACACTTCTGACACTTGAAGGGAGCAATTTACTGAAGGGATGCGCTGCCTGGCCAGCCTTTCAAGGACTTTTCTTATCTTCTTTCCTGCTTGCACTGACTACTGTACCATACCAATTGCCAGCTCCTGTGGCAGCAGAAATAGCGAAGAGAAGTGTCATTACCGCATAAGCTGGCGGAGCTACCAGGCCTAGTGTGTTCACAGGCGCTAGGTCTACAGCATCTAAGGAACTTAGAGAAAAGTCTGTTGCAAAGTGTACCTGGGTAGGCAGGGAGACTGCAGCTGAGCTCTTTCGCTCTGTTGCAGTGCTGCTAAATAGTCTCATTAGGTCCTCCAAGTAACTGCTAAATGCTTTAGCAGGTTGCAGTCAAACCCCAATGTATGACTCCCATGTGCAAGCAAGGACAACATGTTCCCTACCTGAAGGTTCCCTTGTACCCACTGTAATGAACTGGCAAACAGTCAGTGCTAATTTGGCAAGGTGAATGCTTGTGGACTTGAAAAAGAGCTTTCATCTACTTTTCCAAAATGTGAAAAAATGTAAATTGTGCTATCTTGTTTCAAAGTCTATTAGAAGGTAGCAGTGATGTATAGCTCAACCTAGCACCTTTCACAGTGACTAATACGCAGCTTTCCTGGTGTTCAATAGAATGACTGGTGATAATCATAATGATGAATATCCATGCAAAATATCTGAGGTTTTTGGAAAACGATTCCCTTTGACTCATTAAGTACACAGGCTTCACCAACAAGATAATGTGTCAAAAGCTGTTTCTGAAGAGCTACTACTTTGTTTAAACAGCCCAGGATAATTTAAAAATGACTGAATGTGCCAAGGGATTGCATATGTAAAGCAAAAGTAAATTTTCTCTCCTCTAAGACTTGTCTTTATATTATTGAAGAAAACATTAAGATTACTCTCTCTGCAGTCATATCTCAATTTTTTCTGATTGCAAGAAATTCCTTGAAAAATTAGTATCCCCAAAATGAAGAACTGCAGCTCGCATGTTCACTGCGTTCAGAGAGAGCTGTGGCAATTTATTTACAACATTTAACCTGGAAATGGAAGAATGAGAATTAACTCATTCACTGTGTAATCCTGACATAAACCAAAACAGATACAAAATAATAATACACAAATCCAATGCGTGGCTACATGCAAGAGAATGTGACTGGTTCTTAAGTCATAGGCTGCTTCATTCACTGAATTCAATCAGATAGCAGATACGTAACTTCAGGCATGATGTTTCTCAAATAGATTGAAGCTTGAAATATAGTGAAATGAGTAATTGGCATTTGGCCAAGAAGTGCCAATATTAAATAGACACTCAGAAGATGAAAGTTGTATAAACCAAGGGTAAAAGCTGGCAGTGCCCAGGTGATGCTCTTTTCTCCTAAGGAACTGTAAGAAGTTTGAACAACAAATGAATAACCAGAATAAAAGCTCAGAACAACCAGTGTAGGCAATCTCAGATTCCACAGTGAACGGGGGAAATTAAATTAGGATTGAAAAAAGAAAACAGCTAAGAAACATTAAGTACTACATTAATAAGTGTGAAAATCTTTTCCCTAAAAGGAATTGATCATCTGAAGCCATTCATCTTTCAACATTGTCAGCACATACTTCTGCTGCTGTCTTAGGATAGTTTCTGTGGTATTATTTACAAAGTGCCACTGTTGTTTTCTCCCTCTGCCTTTCTGCTTGCATCCTTTATGACTGACTGCTTGTTGCTAATGTCAGTGTCCTCAGGGAGAGGAATTATCATCCCACTTCAGTTCCAGTCTGAGGTTGATGAGCGTGAACTGAGATGGCAGTTTGAGGGACTCTGCAGCGTGGAAACATAGCCAGCACAGAAAGGGAAGGACTGTTCAGTAATCAGGTCTCTGTTTTGTTACTGACAGACTCTTAGAAGGATTAGTGATACATTTTCTTCTAAATGAGAAAATAAGGAGCTATCGGATCTCCTTTTAATTGTTTCAAACAGAAAAAGAATACCAAAAAAATGTTGTGATATTCTCAGAATTTAAAATGCTGCATTTCTAGTGCATAAGAAATTAAGCACATCTTAATTTGCAATATTGCACAAGGAAGGAAAATTTATCCAAAATCCATCTACCTTTCCCCTTCCATTATAAATGCATTAATAAAAACAGGCTTACCAAATAATCTTACAAGTCCTAGAGATAATAACAGAAGGTAATCTGCCCTTACAATTATAGGGATATGCCTGCACAGCCTTTCTTGTCACCTGTATACCTGAACAGGCTGCCCCTGGCTTGCAGCCTGTCTCTGAAACTATGGTGAGGTTGAGAAATGCTGCTTTTAATAAGGAAAATATTAATTACCTGCAAGTGTTTCCAGCAGTAAATAGAAGCTGTCTCTCTGTGCTTGCAGTAACAATGCTATCTTCTGCCATAAATGTGTCAAGCCATAACCAAACATGCTTGCTGGGTGACCAACACAACTTGCTATTCCTGGATAACAGCTTTATCTGGTCATACTTGAGGCTGCTTCAATGATCCTAAAAATACAGACCTCACAGCTATGCACTAGGGTAACAGAATTTGGTCCCCACTACATTATGGCTCAAACTTAACATGATACATGATGTCAAAGCTTGAAAATAATTTTGTTTCTTGAAGTGGACAGGAGATGCGATTTAAGCTGCCTGGTTTGGAGTCCTATAATCAGTCATCCAAAAAAATTTTATTATTTAAGACTTATTCAGAGGCAGAGAAGCTTAAAAACTATTCTTTACCTTAAGAAGCCTATAGACTCTCATAAGCATACACATTTTGCACACTGATTTCTTTTGTTTTATATGTAAGATTTTCTGTGGTGCTTTGTGGCTGTCCTCAACATTTTCTATTTGCAAACTTGCCCGCATTGGAGCTTTCTTTGTCATTAACTGCTTCAGCCTGAAACTACTCTCTATACATGCTCTGAGATGAAAATAGTACTTTGGAACATAGGTTAGAACATGTAATATTCCACCTAAACTCTGCAACAGCATAGGAGCATGCGAGATCACACCTTCCTCCTCACATGATCAAACCTATGGGTAGTTCCCAAATGATAACTAGCTTATGTTGCATCAATTCCCAGCTGCTGCATGCTGACAGCACAGTAACAACCTGGTTTCATTTACACATAGTTACTAGGTCACAGAGATGACTTGGTCATTTCTCCCATGCAGATGGAGCATACTCTTCTGCAAACTCTGGCCTATTGATATGGCATCACGTTCACTTCTGTCGGTCAACGTGCCTCCTGTACAGGGAAAGACTCAAGAGCCACTTCACAGCATCTCAGGGAGCAAGACTGGAGCCAGAGCAGATGTATGAGCCTTTAATATTTGTTTGACCCTTACTGAGAAGTTCAGTTACAAATATTTCAGACCTGGCATCCCAGACTAGAGGAAAATAATATTGAATGATAATAAACCTTCCAATAAAACTTTCACTGGCCTTAAGTGTGTTCTGATGTTTTTCAGCTTTTATGGAAAAACAGACTTTTTTCAAAAGAAATTTGTTTTAAACATTTCCACAAGAGGCTGTTTTCCCAAGTTCAGAAGACAAACAAGAATAGCTAAGAACTACTGGACACGTCTTACTGGTCAAGGACATTCTCAGAGAAATAGGCAAACAGCTGTTTTAATCTCATTTCATGCCCTCATGGGTTAGGAAAAAGCCAAGTCTTTTAGAAAGCTGCATTGCACTTAAATTGGCTTTTGCCTCAAAATGTAAATCTTCCCTGACAACTCATCCAAAATGTAAAACTTGCCAATTGGATGACAAGCAGGAAGAAGATTGCAAATAATGTTGCAAAGATAGGAGATAAAACACACAGCCTAACAGGAGATGAATCTACAAAGATTAATGCCAGGTATATTTACTTCTGTGTAATCTGGATATGACTGGAAATAATGACAGTATTACTTATACATCTGTTTATATATTTAAACATTTCTTTCCTGTTATTTGAGAGAATTACAGGAGACTCAAATAAATGCTTTTTTCATGCTATCCTACTAAAGTAAACAAAAAATAGTCTTTAACTACTGTTTTCTTTTTATTTCCAGGTAGTAATAAGGCTTCATCTCTAAAACTCTTCCTGTTGCTGCAGTTTCAGTTGTCCTTCCCTCTATCATAACACGCAGACCCTAATCCTGAAATCTTCCCTAGTTTTGGACGGTTTGACTGAGAGATCAGATCCCTTGCAGACTTGCTCATCTCCCAGTCAGAGTCACTGATTTATCCTAAGTCAAAGTCTACTACTGATTTTAAAAAGTTTTATTTAAGTGACACTCTGGGCGGTGAGATATTTGTGATAATGCTTTCAGTAGTTTCTGATATAGGAAAGAAAAAAAAATTCTTTTCCAGTCAAAGAATATTTATAGCACTAAAGAATTTCACTTCTGTGCGACTTTTTTTTTTCCTCCTTTGAAGCAAATTTTTGGGCTAGCAAAGTTTGAGTGAATTTCATATCTACTAATATGTGTTCTGTAATCTTTGTAAAAAAGATTTTGCTGAATAAAAATCTCCACATCTCTTTGCTTATAAAAATTAGTTGCCCCGAGAATGTATCATACAATTGCTCCTATTTTTCCCCTTTGAGATTGATTTAAATACTTTAAAATATGACATCAGCCTTGAAGCTTTTCATAGGAACAAAGACATATAGGTCAAAATGTGTGTCAAAATGACATTTAAATGTCAGATTAGCACTTATTTTATTTGAGATATGAAGTAATGTCTGCCCATTCACTGAAAAAGTATTTAAGTCTGTTTCAAGTGACGAAAGGTAGTTCTCTGATAATGATGCCTCTGAGTGGCTGCAGGAAGATGTGCAGTAGAAACTGAGATATGATGGGTTGAAATAGTGGGGAATAAAATAAGGAATTGTCTACTAGTTTGACATTAAGTCAACATGACCACATTACATCTGTACGCATCTGTACTTGCACAGAATATGAATTAAAGTCAAATAAAGCACTTAGTTTTGTGAAGCACAAAAATAATGGAAAAAAAATCAAATGTCACAAAGTTAGGGACAGAAAAGACTTTAACGCAGCTGAGAAAACGTTGCCTCCATCCATTTGTAATGAAAGGTAAACACAGAGGGGGCCATGGACTTCAGTGCCAGGAATTTGCAGTCAGAGATGACAGAAGATGGGGAAAAACAAACATCACTATTGAAGTGCAGAGAAAGAAAACAGACTCTAGGGACTAATCAGTGAAAAGTCACACAGGAAGAATATTAAGGAACTGCACCATGATTTTATATTCCACAAATAAGGGACTCTATTACTTACGGCTTCTTCACCTAAGAAGCAATTGTAAGTGAAGACCTTCCTTGTGGTTCCAGCCATCCCAGCAAGGACACTGAAATGGACTGCTCCCGCAGGCATTGCTCTTGCCAGAGGACAGGTTAGGGTACCAGCGAGTGACATGCAAGGACCCTACCCCTAGGGGGCAACAGAATTATTCATCTGTGCCATCAGCCATCCTTATCTCTTTCCATCACATTTTTAAAAGGTGTCACAGTTGCATAATGACCCACAGCTCTGGAACAGGTATAGCATTTCTCCTCCATTCTCCCAGTGACATCATATATGTGTTGGCACCTTGAGATGAGTTTTGCTTTTGCCAGGATGTCCTTGGCTGCTGCAGGACCACCGCTGACTCATTCTGGATGAGATGGAGGTACCTTTCTGCTGTGAAGAAAATGGACAGCACTTGTTAATTTCTCCTATGCAGGTCACAGAATAGCTGTCAGATAATTACCTTCCCTGGCTGGTATCCTAAATTGAATTTGAACTACGAGTCTGCAGGTAAAAAAGGTTTATAGTCTATTCCAAACCTCACACCCTTTTTTGCCTACACCGTTTGGATCTGTGAAGGAAGAGGATGGAAAATTTGTCTTCCTCACCACATATTGTTTAGTTTGCCCTTCAGAAATTCACACTTTAAAGTTCCTGATTATTTCAAGGACAATGTCAGTGAGCATTTTATGGTGTACTTAAGAGCTTAGAAATCGTGACCTTGCTATGCTGTAGACTACTTTTAAAATATAGGACAATTTACTGCCATGATACCCTGTGAACTGACAATATATGGGTGCCCTAACTGACAGGAGGGCAGTAGTCTACTATACTTATGGTGCGTTGGCTCTGGCAAATACAGCAGGCAGACGTTAAATGTTGCAGACATTCAAAATACCCAAAGTGAATTTTTCATCCAGCATTAATTTTTCACAAATAAGCTTAGGTGACAGTTTGTTTAATATACACTGAATAATATGGGTCTTGGCATTTGCCAGTGAGTGAGAAAGCTCCGCTACCAAACATTTTATTAGCTGTATTACTACTTAGTGTTCATACCACCAGAATATTTACATTTTATATGGTGAATTACCAAGGGCTATACTGGTATTTCATTTAGTCCTACATTGTGGGTTGAGCAAAAAGAGACGCACGAAAATACTGCATCTCTGAATGGCATATGACATAACAAAGAGGACAAAACAATATTTCTCTTCAAGGGATGGAGACCCTACTTCATATATTTGATGCCTGAATCCAAAAAGAGTATGGACACAGAGGCTACCTGCTACCCCACCAACCCCAGCTGCCTCTGACTAGGAGAAGCTCACAGTCTCCCTGAAATTATGAAGGTAACATGCTAAGGTTTAAAGAAGGTTTGCCTGAGGTTTACCTGGATGTAGGTTTCTTAGATATAGGACACAGGGCTAAATCTTGGCCTTTCTTAGAGAAGCTAGTGGAGGCTCTTTATGCCTTCACCTCTACAACTGTAGGGCTATATAACAAAAACCTCACCTTGCTGCCAAAGGTAATTTGAGAATTGTGCACACAAAATTCATTTGGGCAAAGCATTGCAACATTGGGATTCTGGAGTTCTGGTTCATCACACTGACATGCATATCTTCACATATCCATTTGTAACTTCATCGCCTTCCTATTAAATTGAAAATAAATCAACAAACTGTCCAGAATATTTTAAAGACTATAGAAAGAAGAAATAACACATTCTTTCCATACCTGCATATTCTGGGTGTGTTTATTCCATGCAGAGACATTCTTAAGCTAGCACCCGTGTGAGATGCTGCATCCACATCGCCAAGAGCCATGCCAGGAGGAGATGCTCTGCCAGAGACAAAAGCCACACAGACATGTTAACACTGTGCCCCACGCACACTAATAAGACCTGTCACTTGCCAGCAGTAGCTAACACAGACTCTGCTTTGGGCTGACATAGCTTCATTGCTCTTGAGGATGCTCAGAGCAGGCTGGAAGAAATCTGTTGCTCAATTCAGACAGGATCACAGACATGCAGTATCATGCCCATCAAAACATTGCAGTACTCAAGAACCCAGAGGCAGGGTGAGTTTATGCTATTTTGTAAGCATGGTTCTGAGTGGAACCATTTTCACAGGCCCATCTTTAATCAGATAAATTATTCAGATTATCTTCCTTTTTAATTATAGCTTTCTATTTCCATTTTCTTCCATTCACTTTTGATAACATAATAGCTTGTTTCATAGTCCTCTGTGCCATCACTGCTTTTGAATTTGTGACCAACACAGAACCTAAGCTCTAAGTTTTCAAATTTGGTTTCCTGAAATGGACTCAGCACTGAGATTTTGAATTTTGGTCACAAATGGCTTTTTGAACCCAGTTTGCTTCTGGCAAAACATCCCTGAGAGTGTCTAAAGACAAGCAATATTTGGGTTTTTTCACAATGCAAATTATAACCTGATTTACAAAGCTTTACCTGCCCTGTGACACAGCATTGCATTGCTGCATCGACCAATCAGGATGCTGCCTAGGTTTTAGAACCCAGCAATCAAGAGCACTGAGAGCAGCAAACACAAAGCTCATATATTTTTCATGAGAATGAAGATTCCCGTCTATCAGTGCTTGACTGACTCCTACTGTTTGGAATTTGCAAAATTTCACCTATTAAGGAGAGGGCAACAGAGTTGCCATGCTATCAGCTTGGCAAAGTAAACCTCCAAACAGAAACTACAGGCATGGTTTCTAGACTGTATTTCAAAGATATTCACAAATACAGTGGCATCTGTTATTTCAGAATGTCACATTACCAAGATTAGTCTGCTGGTGGTTATTTGCCATTAGAAATACTGCGAGAGAGGATCTGAAGTGAGAGGAGTATCTTCCACACACTGAGATAATATCATCATTATCCTACCTAGGTCATCAGGGTTGTTAAAGTACTTTTCAAAGATGATCAAATAGCATTTTTGTATTTCTTTATATTCTCATTTTCCCTTTTTATCTCCTCACCATGACCCATTTTTTCTAATATTGATTAAGAGCCAGGGACCTGAGGCAGAGAGAATGAAAGCATTTGTTTCCCATAACAGAAGTCAGGAGAGAATTCGGTAGCAGGTAGAAGAGAATTAGGTACCCAGATCCTGGATGTGTGCTGGCAGTCAGCACCCTGTTCCAAATTCATTTCAGGCCTAGTTGCACAGTTACAAAGCCTCATTTTCCCTCTAACCTCCTCATGGTGAAGTCAGGCTTTCTGTCCAAGTTAGCATTTTGATTCTGGAATTCTGAAATATCTGTCCTGACATGCAGATGACAAGGAGCTGAAATAGTTTGATATACATTTGGAGGGCAGACTGAAACCAAAAATTGTGACAATCCAATGGTGATTAAAATGTCTTTGTTGCTTTATTGGTGGGTCTTGCTGGTGCTTGAAGAGACTAAAGCTGCCTGAAGGTTTCCCTTTTACTTTAGCAGCTGGTTTGACAGGAGTTGACTTCAGGCAATTTTGACATGCACTTAGCTCTTTGGTGTATACACATGCACACCCACAGAGTCCTCCAATCTTGTCAGACTTCTTTCTGCAGCCTTTACCTACACACACACCTTTCCATCCAAATGCCATAAGCTATTCTTCCTAAAGATCACCACTGCAATGTTGCCTTGCCTCCCCAGGTCACATGTTGTATCCTTCATCTCTGCTCCAAATCTTTGAGTGAAATTCTATGTCAGTTTTTATATGTCAGCTATGAATGGACTCAGGAGTTTTCTCATTTCTAGATTATTTAAATCTGAAAGAATATCTTAGATTTTTTTGGTAACACATTCTTTTTCAAGAAATCATTAAAAGAATGAGGGTTTGTGAATTTTGTTTTGAAATTAACTCTTGCACCATATTTTCAAGATTACCCTTTCAAACTCTTTCAAGCTGTATCATGTTAGTTACATGATACAGGACTTATTTTCTTCTTTTCTCTAGTCAAACAAATGATTCTTTTTCTTGTGGCATTTAATTCTCTGCAGCACTTTTGAGGATCTTGATCTAAGTTCTGTATTAAGATTAGGTAAGTTCTTATTATTTTGCTTACAAAAAATCAGACACTTATTTCACCATTGATAATGATAACTTCTGCTAAAGGATTGCATTAGTCTACTGATGAAAATTAGAGATAGTGAGCTATGAAAAAAAATCATGAAAAGGACAAAGAAGTGGAAGATAAAGCCAGATGTATTAAAATGAAAGACATACCTTTCAACAGTGCGATTAATTACCATGATAATATATAACTAAAGAAAGTGGCAGAGGCTCTCTAGCTTGAGGTTTCCTCGGAGTTACTGTTTTCCTAGAAAATCTGCTACTCTGAAGCATGTGTTCTTGGAGCTTTGTAGGAGGGCCTGAAAAAATCCCAGTACCTGAATTATGATGGAGATCCCCAGTTCCCACTAGCAAGGTACATCACTGTTAAGGGGAGCTTGCGGTGTTGCGGCTGGTGGAACCTGTTCCAGCACAGCCTTTCTGCAAGGCAACCAAATTGATTCTGGCCACAAAGACCATGCTGCAGGAGGATGGTAGAGAGAGGCAGGTTTGGTGCCCAATAGATGCTCTCTCTCAGGTCTAGGTCTCCTTCAAAATGAAGGTATGAAAGTCCCCTATGCTGTAAGTCCCAGGAGAGCAGGAAGGAGCAGGAAAGGCTGTGTCAGTAGGTAGGTTCTATTCTGTGCTTCATCCTCCCTTCCATCCCAAGCCTGAGAAAGAATGGAATCAGATGTGGATGGGAGAGGTGAAAGAATGGGAGGACAGTGGCCTATGGCAGATGGGATGAGAGGAGAAGGAGACAGGGATGAATGCTCAGCAGTGGAGCAGGGGGAGAGGACAGTGATCATTAGTTCCAACTAGCATAGAATGGGAACTGCTGTGCTGACTCCGATGCTTCAAATGAATTCCCATCAGATCAGCGTCACACAAATGTATGAAGAACATCTAGAAATTGGCCAGGACTCTTCTTACTTATATATGTGATGGATAAGCCATCCAACTGCTCTCTCTCTCTCTCCTTCCTCAGCAGGACTGGGAGAGAAAAAACAGGATATAAGAGCTCATGGGTCAAGTGCTACACTTAGAAAGCCTGGCAGTCTGTCTTGTCCTGCTTCACACATCCTTACCTTTAGTCCCTTCCTCACTGCTTCAAGAAACTTTGTGCTAGAAGTTGAGAGTCTGCTCCTTTCCCTTCTTTCTTTCATGTGGGAGACAACTATCAAGGGTAAGGTCACAAAACTGCAGACTGACAGACACAAGGTCCTCCATCCATGGTTTCAGTTGGCTAGACACAAGCACAAAACCTATATTAGCAAGGTGTCCTCTTGCGCCTTCTCATAACCTCTTTCCCTCCTCTGAAGAGGCTTAGGTACTTGCACAGTATCTAACTTCATTTCTGTCTGCATCAGTATAAGCAGTTAATCTTGACTAAACTTAATGGAGATTTACATTAGTACCAGCAAGATCTGAATCAAGTAATACTGGCAGAACCAGGCCCAAAGGAAAGCCTGTAGAAACTGATATGCTCCTTCAAGCAAGTGATAACATTACTTTAAAAAATCCTATTCCTTTGACAGATTTCTCACACTGAATATGTTATTATCATATATAATTTCCTTTTCTTTTTATCGAAACATTGATATCCAGTTTCTGGGTATAACTTTCAAACATTACTGTTGAACTTGTAGGTTCCTGAAGCTGATGACTGACATCAGTGATGAAAGATGGTAAATTCTGCAATTATAATTCATAAATTAAATGCTACAGCTAGGAGATGCTTAAGAAAAAATTAATGTTGCTCTTAATTAACTTTCAATGGGAAAGAATAAAGTAATTTATAAAAAAGTTTTAACAAAAATGAAATTGCACTTCTTTTGCTTTGGAAATAAATGGTGAAAATCAATTATGTTTGCAGAAAAGAGCAAGATCCATATTTTTTTCAATCAATTGAGATTTGATTACACTAGAGAAACAATTAAAAATAGGATAGCAGATCTGAACCACCATTTTTATTAGTTTTACTGGAATAAAAATAGAATGAAAAGTATCATTGTAGAACAATTCTGTTTAACCAGTCTGTTCTGTTTCACAGTAGAGATTCAGTTCCAAATAGTGGATATAATTACTTCCATGCTTATTCCTATTTTGTCCACAGTGTTGGATACACAACTGCTTGTGGCACCCTAAATGTGAAAGGTGGAGTTTATGAGAAATACTTATAAATTGTTTTGCAGATCAAAAAAAAAAAAATTTTCTTATTAGAACAATAATATTATTAAATTATTTATCCAGTTTCCATTGTCAACATTATGTGTGAGATTGAAGGTGACTGTGCATAACCTATACATGGAATAATAAAGTACAGGAACTGTACTTGACTGCCAGTGAGATGACAGTAAATGAATCTTTTGCATGTACTTGCTCACCTACAGTCCATCCTATGGAATCAATGTCCTTTGGTGGGGAACAGAAATGGATACAGCAAGAAATATCCAAAGAAAGCTCTCCTGTTTTAAAGCCATTTAAAAACACTGTATTTATTTAATAAATAATCTTCAGGGGATATCTTCAAAATAGCCTTACTGAGAGAAAAACAAAATAACTGATCACCAAAGTTATGTGTTGAAAATTTACAGCTCCCCATAATTTGTCAAACTTAAATTGATATTATTACACCAGAATTTATAGATGGGCATTTGTTGCCCATTTAAGAAAATACACATACACTAAGTTTAGTTTCAGTTCAATTATTGCAATACCTCCTTGTCTTGTCTGTCTTATTTTCAAGGGTTGGCATCTAAGGGCTGTCATGCTGCTTCTTATTAATTTTGACATCTGGTCAGGTCATTTTTCAGAATTAAATGACATGCAAGCTTTCACATTTTCCTTTTTCAACCTAGATAAACCAATGCTGAAGTTTTCCTTTCACATTTCTGTACCAAGCTTGTCACTGTTCCTATTTAACTAAACTCCAAAATCCCAACATGTATTCCAAGAGGGCTACCTGCTGAAGGTATGAACTTGTTTTTTTCTAATATACCCATGCAGACATTTATCAGAAATTTGATGGACTGATTCTTTAAGCCAAAAATCACACCCTTGATTACTAGTAGTTGGAGATGCAAACATAACAATACTGCCTTTATAAACTGAGCGTGCTACTGGTGATTAGGCCAGTGCATAGCCTTGAACCATACCATAACCTTAATCACTCCAGCTTTATAAACAAACACTAAGTTCTGGCTGATGCGGTCACATCTCCATACCAATACCAGTCTATTCAAGAAATTATAACTGATATATTTATTTAACATCTTAAGAGGTTCCAAAAAGAAATGTATTTTAACATGACTCATTACTATTTCTGCACAGGGAGCACTTCGGGACCTTCCAAAAATGCTACCACTAAAATCAATTAGCACCCCTGCAGCATGAGCTGCAGTTCATCATGAGAAAACATCTGCAATCTATTCTTGTGTAATCAGTATGCATTTGTAATACTGTAGATACTTTTGTTTCAGTATAATTTTTATGCTAATGCTGAAGGCAGAGAAACAAAACTTTTGCTGCTGCCTTTCTCCCCATGACTGGAGCATCTCCTGTTCAGCTCACAAGGGATCTGCTAACAAGGGAGGGGAGATGCCTGGATCTTCCTTAGCAAGATGAGATGTCCACAGGGCAGAGGGAGCCTTGACCTTTTAACACAGGGCCACATTACTGTTTGACAAGCAGGACAGTACTGAGACACTGTGTATCTTGACAACACATTTATGAATTTGCCTTGCTTTTTGGAGATGAGGTGGGGCAGGAGATGCTGTGTTTTCAAAGAAAGGAAAACCTTTCTGTTTCTCAAGCACGGTCCATTTCTAGGAGAAGAACTTAGCCTATTAGTAGGCTGCAAATCCCAGTTTTCTTATTTCTTCCCACCAACACACCCAGGCATCCATGCCCCTGCTGGTGGTGCTGGGGAGGCCAGCTAGCCTTTCTCCTTCCACCACGTTCCCTTGGGATATGCAACTTACCAGTGACATCTCAAGCAGTAACACTGGGAGGAGTATCCCTCAAGACCCATGGGAGGAGTAAATGGTAGTTGCTGCCCTTCCCTGGTGGTGTTAAATAGGAGAGTGGGTGGAGGAGGCAAAGTGGGAACACCTGGGGAGGGAGGAGTCTCCAATGGAGCCCAGGTGCTCTGCGTTTGGGGGGAAGAGAGGCAGAAAAGGGTTGGTGAGGTGGGCACAGGTAGGAAATTGGGGGGAGGAGGAGGGGTATATTGAACTTGCTGAACCTTTAATCCTTGGAGACATTCAAGCTTAGGTTTGATGAGGCTCTGAGCAACCTTATCTAGTGCAGGATGTCTCTGCTCACTGCAAGGGTTTGGACTAAAGGTCTCTTCCAACCCAACACATTCTATGATTGCAGTCAGTGTAACTCATGCCATTATTCACACTGTGTGACATTATGTTAAATTTTTTTTCAGTAATTTATTGTTTGCTACTGTTCCCTAGTGCCTTTCAGGCACTCTTGAAAATAATTATTTATGGCCCTATTAAAGCATTTTAATGAATAAACACCCTGAAGTACTAGCTGAGGACCACCAGAAATATTTAAGCAGGAACAGGTTTGGGGCTTTGAGGTTTTGTTATTTTTAGCATTATTGGAAGAAATTGGAACAATGCTAATGGAGAGTGAACTTTCTAATGCTCCTTAATCTGCTGAGTAGAAAGAAAACTTGATACATTACTTTGTACACAGGCACTGTTTTGAAAGTCTCTTGTCTGGTTGCTGTATTAAAGAAAAGCTAGATTAACAGAATCACACAGAAGTGTCACTTCATCTTTCTTCCAGATCATTGTGTTTTTTAATTCCTTAACACCTGAAGTGCCACTTTGATTGTTGTAAAGCAAAGTGAGGTAGTGTATGCTTCACAGCACAAAAATGCTGCTCTTGTCTTGACTTCCTTTCAGCCATGAAAGCTGATAACACCTAAATTCTCAAACACAACTGCACTAATTTGGAGAAGTTGGAAGATGAGAACACAGCAACTTCTGTTGGGACATCAATTGAGGAGAAGGTAAAAGAAAATAAATTTTAAAAATTGCCTTGTTTTGAATACAATTAATACATTTTCAAAATTGCAAGAATCAATTTAAAAGAAGAAGCTTTTAAACTGGAATTAGGGTATCCACACTCCTTATCAAAAAGCATTTCTGAAAGAGTAAGTAGTGAGATGTAGCTTCTCATAGTGGCAAACCCTTGCAAACGTGTGTGGGAAAATTCAGTTATACAAATTAAAAGTTAGAAATTCCAAATAATCAATAATGCAGCAGCTAGCTTTAGACTAGCATTTTATCTTCATCTCTGTTCAGCTGCTGCTGCAAACCATTCTCACTCCCTGCTCTGAATGGGAGATCAGAGTTAATGATATTACCAACATTTAGTATATCACAAATTTCTGCTTTGCAGCACATTAGCTACACTCATTCAGTTTCCTCTGCCTTCCCCTCCCATTTCAGATTGTGCCTGTGACAACATACAGCTTAAAAATATTAAGTAACAGATTTAGTAACAGTTAAATTTCAAAACTAAAAGTTTCCTGCAAATCCAAATGTTTGTGAGCTGCATTGTAGACCAGCATGTTAGAGATGGACATGAGCACTTTTGACTGTGACAGGATCCAAGAAGATAAAGTAAAAGGTTTTCAAGATATTGTAACTTATTTCCCCTTATTTTCCTGAAAGCAAGTAAAAGTATGTGTTTTCTTTAACTCGGGTATGCTCATGAATGGTTATGTACACTCATAACCATAACATCTTCTTTGTTAACTTACTGTTTACTTAAAATATTCTGTGTATGTATGTAGTTGGCAAATTCAAATACTGTAGCTTAATGTTAGGTTTTCTTCTATATCACAAAAAAAAGTAATTAAAAAAAGGCATATTCTTAAGGAAGCAAATAATTTGTGCAGTGCCAAACATCATCACATTGTGACTAATGCTCCATTTTACACCTTAAATATTTTTATTTTGTATTTGTTTTGTGCTGTCTGGAGTCAGGTTTCTGAGTAGGCGCTTCAGAGCAAATATAAGCCTATATCCTTCACTACAGTTCAAGAGCTCTCTTTTCTCCAGAAATCCCCTCCTACTGCCTCCTTCCCATCTCCTCAATGCCTTAGCCTCTCACAAAGGAGACTCTCAATCATTTAACACTTTTCTTCAAGGCTTAGACTCTGTCACCCTGTACATGTGCAACAAGATTCCTCCTCCAGATGCACTCTATGTAAGGAGTCTCATGAGCTTATCTCTTGCCTCTGGGAATCTCAGAAAATTACTCGCATCCTTCTTTACTCCTCCTTTTTATCCCGCTATCCCCTCTTACATGCCTTTCTCTTCCTGCTCTTTTCACCAACAAGCAGTTTGATGGAGTGATCCTCATGAGTTAAGTTGTGTACAAGGCTGCAAAATATATCCTCAAGGTTTGACAGGTCCTTCAGGTCAAGAGGTTCACTCCTTCTGCAGAAGTGGCAGAAAACTATGCATCACAACCACTTCATTGCAGTGGCAGGCAATCAATGAAAACACAATAATTTCAATAAAATATGTACAAAGACCTTCACTACTTTTGGGCTGCATCTTTAATAAGATGCCAATGAAAAACTGCTAGACATTGCCACCAGGGTGACACATTGATTTTCCAAAAATTGAGTTCTCTGTTTCTATTGAAAACAAAAGAAAACAGGCATTCTTCCTGTGCCGCTGGGAGCTGTTGGTTAAGGAGGCATTTTCTGCAGCTAAGTTTCCAAGCCAAAGTGCTTGTATCTTAGAAGATGGGGGGAAGGGCAAGAGAAAGTGTGCTAAAAATATCTGGCCATGTTTTCTATATTGAACAGGGGCTGCTTTACAGAAAACTCGGCGGTATAAAGTTTAATCCCTCTCTGATGTGTAGTATCACCTGGCACTTTAAGGAGTGAGATTTTAGGATGCTTTTTCTTTCTGCAAGGTTTCCAGATTCACTGCAACCAGACCAATTTGCCCATGTACTGAAAGATACTAAAATATCTGAGATTTATATTTATAACTAGAACCAACTTCTCAATGTTGTAGTTGTGAATGGAAGAAATGCAATTAGCATGTGAAAATTATAAAGGTAATACAGCAGCATAAGAATTTGACATCCTTGTCTGTGCTCTGTGATGATATATCTCTGCTGCTTTGGCAGTCAACTCCTGACTACATTTCAATGACATTCTGTTTGAAAATGCCCTGTTTAACTGTCTCCAGGTCTGTGCCATGAGGTTCACTCATCTTCCAAGAAGAGCAGGGACATTCCAACCGTATCTGCCATATAGCCATCATTGGGCTCTGCTACATGACTATAATGAAGAAAGTCTTAGTACATCTGACTATCTCCCCACTTCTTCACGGACATTATCAAGTTATATATGCAGATTTTTTTTTGCAGCAGGGGCAGTCTTCAAATGATAGCTGAGAATGAAAACCTAACTGAAAAACCTCATACAACCAACAGAGTATCACTGGATGCTTATCCTCCAAATTGGTGGAGAGGAGACAGCAACTTGCAAAACTAGGGAAATCAAAAGGGATTTCAGACCCACGGGAAAGTTGCTAATGGAATCTGGAGCACAGTTTATTTTTTCCTCAGTCCTTCCAACTGGAGGAGATGACGCTGGATGGAGCAAATGTATTGCTTCTGTCAATAGACGGCTCTGTGGATGGTATTGCCACCAGAACCTTGAGTACTTGAGTACCTGGAAAGTGGGTTGACATACAGTGCACCAGGAATGCTGGCATCAAGTGGAAGACACCTGTCTCAAAAGGGAAAGAGGGTCTTTGCCCAGGGCAAATTGATAGGGCTTTAAACCAGATGATAAGGGGGAGAGGGTTAATAATAACTGGCTGTGGAAGTAGCTTGTCAGGGTTAGGGGTAAGGAATCTCGACCAGTTGCCCCAAGGCATGCCAGGGGCACTGCATTACTGGCCAAGGGGGATGAGCCAGGGGCTTCTGGAGTAATCACAGCCAACAGCAAAACAACCATTAAATACCTCAAGGGTCACTTCTCTAAAAAGGTAATGCAGTCAGCAGCTCATCTGAAGTGTCTCTATACAAATGTATGAAGCATGGGAAACAAGCAGGAAGTACTGGAAGCTACATTGATTCAGGAAAGTTACACCATAGTGGTCATTCCTGAAACCTGGTGGGATGATTCTAGTGGCTGGAACATGCCATGTTGGATCTTTTGATCACCAATGACAGTGAACTCATCGTGGATGTCAAGTTTTGAGGCAGTGTGGCATGAAGTGACCATGCACTGGTGAAATTCAAGATCCTGAGGAAACTGAGTCAGCCAAGGAGCACAGTCAGGATCCTGAATTTTAGGAAAACAAACCTCCAGTTCTTCAGTGAGTTACTCAATAGGATCCCTTGGGAAATGGTCCTCGGGGACAAGGCAGTGGAAGTGGAATGGAGCTAGCAGATCTTCAGTACGCTTTCTAAGAAGCATAAGAGCTCTCCATCCTGGGTGAAAGAAATCCAGCAAGAAAAGTAAGAGACCAGGATGGCTGAGTCAGGACTTACAGAACAAACTTAAAAGCAAGAAGGAGCTGCACAAGCAGTCCAAGCAGAGTCAAATTTCCTGGGAAGTGTACAGAGAACCAGATTTGGAGGGGGGCAGCCATTGGAGCAGCTCTCATGCAGGCTGACATAGTTAAGACAAGCAAACAACGGGAGTCAACGAGTGCCCTTAGTATAGTTCTTTTGGGAGAACCTAGATGAAGGAGACTGAATGATTTGCCAATGTTAAAAAACAGGGAAGAGCCTTATTCCATGGAAAACCATCCAACCTCGTTCCAGTATAGCACTGTGCCCTCAAGTCAGTATTGCTCTATTATTCTATTTTAGTGAAATGATCCAGACTCAAACCAGTATTCCAGGATCATTCCTGTGATGTTAGAACTTTGTACTTGTTACGTATAAATACATCTTCAAAAAAATCTTTAATCTAACTCCAGATGTGAAACTGGGGCCACGGAAGGCTGCAGTGTTTCAGGGACAGATACTGGCAGTGCAAGATTAGTAAGAGGGTTGAAACAAAGAAAACGTACATCTCTTTTAGACAAAAAATAAAAAGAGTATGCATTATGTTGGTCCTTGTCTTTCAAGACTTTTTTTTTTTCTGGTAAGTTCTCTATGCCCTATTAGTAAGACACACTGGTTACAAGAAAAAGGAACTTGAAGGAGCCAGAGAAATACTGACTGACAGCAGCATGCTCAGAAAACTCTCTTTCAAAGGAAACTCATAAAATATGTAGCCCAGCTGTTCTTTTCTTTCTAATCAGACTTTCTGATATAATGAAAGTTCATCCAGAATGACACTTCCTCATTCATGTGAGTCTTCTGGCAAGAAAAGGGAAAAAGCAAATAATGGGAAGAGAGGATCAGCTTAATTCATTTCAGCTTAACTATGCAGGTGAACTTGGGAGGAAATTATTTTAAACAGAAATCTGTGAAATCTCTGGCCTTCAAAAACACTCTCTCTTTAACAGCAAATATTTGTTGAAGATTGTCCTATGTTATTTATGGTGCTAATTAGCTAATGAAGCAATCTGGTTGTGCCACTACATGTAGCCTCTACCTGCTTAAATTATAAATATACACTGCCCCCTTGCATTAGGTGTTTTCTTACCACATGCCCTGTGTTACACACTGGACGGCACTGCAGCACGTTCTCCTGCAAGGATCAGACAATGCCTGTCTGTCTGCTTACAGACTGGTTGTCCTGGTGGCAGTGGGTTTGCAGAGCATGCCAAATTTAGTCATGTATATAGACATCACCTCAGTGACAGCTAAAGTGAGATATACAGGGCAATTAGAATAATGTTGTTAATGGTAATCAAGGATTAACATCACCTCCTGCTCAGCCCATGCTATTCAATATAAAAAGAAGCTCAATTAGTTCTGCATTCAGAGTTTGGGTTCACATGCAGTTGTGAAAGTAGCAATTAATTGAGGCTTCTCATTTTGGTGATTTATAAAAAAAGAAAGAGGCATTTGGGTAGCTGTTTTCACTTTTAATAAGAGCACGTTTTACTCTTGAGGTCACAAGTGTGACACATGTTCTACCTCTTGTTACAGAGATAATGATGTATCGGGTCATCTGAGGTGTACAGGGAAGCAGGGAAAAAAAGGGAAAAGCAAGATAGAGACACAGCTACAGGCCTACTCTTGACATGTGATCTGCTTTTTCTGTGCAGCCATCGCTAAGATGCCAGGTTGCTAAATACCTTGAAAAATAAAACCACATACTAAAAAGAATTATTTATTGTTTTGGATTGCAAAACATAACTCTCCTGCAGATCAGGCATTTTAAATAACTGTTTTGATATTCAGGAAGTACCAAGCAGTGAGACAGCTTGTCAGTGCTTCCTTTATAAAACACTCATTCCTTAAAAAACATTGCATTTCTTGTCAGTTGAAAGCAAAAACGTTTAAATCAGCTTGTCTGTTTTTGAAATGAAGATCAGCAAAAATCAAAACAAAACAAAACAAGATGTTTCAGCTATTTCCAAGTTCTATTTATACTTCTTTCTAGCAAAGAAATATTTTATCTTCTGAAGGAAAATCCAGGAAAGCCCATACTTAGAATTACTTCATTTTAACCCCAATATTGCTAATTAGGCTATTTTATTGGCTCACAGGCTGAACAGAGCAGATGTATTATTTTTAAGAGTTAGTATGACATCAGCATCATCACTTGCCATTGTTTTCTGGGTAACACATTGAGGAGCATGGCCTCAGTTACCTTTCTTCTTCCCACACAAAGTACTTAGGTTGTGGTGGTATTTGCATACCTGGGGGCAAAGTAATCTGCAGAGAAGTGTCTGATTGTACCCTGCTCCCCAAAACGGGTCGGATAACCTGAGTAGTAGGCTAATTTATAGTTATCCAGATAAAGTACTGCAGACCAGACTCCCAAGAAAAATTCTTGTTCCATGAAGTCAGTGGGACTATTTGCAGAGAGAGAGTATGAGCAGACAAGTGAGTTTCTGTTGAGTGAATTGCACCATTGGCTAAAAGACTTAAAGAAGGAATCAGCATGAGGTTGTTGATGAGCTGCAACCCAGCATACTCTGAGCGAATTGGGCGAGTGCCCATCCTTTATCAAAATGTTTCCGGCAGTGACTCACACATTTATTTAGAAATACAGTGTCTGCTTCTTAATTCATTGACACGGGTGTTCAGAGCAGCACTGTCAAAGTCAGTAGGACTACATGAGTAAGAGAAGGGAATCAGGCCAGCAGTATTTCTTAACAAAAGTGATGGCTGAGACGTAAATGGATACAGCTTCCTGCAGAAAAGGCTGCTCAAGAAAGTATTTTTAGAAGCAAGCAGATCTGCTGCCTATCAAGCATCTCCCGGAGTTGAGGCACCCGTTGAACTGCCTGCTTTACTGTAGGTCAGATCTGTCTCTAAAGGCCAGCTCTGACAGGCTGGCTGCTAATGCCAAGCCAAGAAATGGAAATCTGTGAGGTTTTCTCTGCTTCTTGTAGACTGATGACCTTTCTGAAGCCTAAAACAAAATACAGTACATTGATATTTGGAGATTGCTTGCTATTATTTTATGGTC
Organism: Turnix velox; assembly: GCA_013400935.1. Lineage (NCBI taxonomy): Eukaryota > Metazoa > Chordata > Aves > Charadriiformes > Turnicidae > Turnix > Turnix velox. The sequence continues at coordinate 99,556 of VZTY01003823.1, forward strand.
CCATCTGTAAAGACTTAGTATGGAAAATATTTAGCCTGCTAAGTATATTATACAGTACGTTGGTATTATGGGTGCAGTGCGAACAATAGTACTTTGGCAATATGAAATTATGGCATCCATTAAAATATGAGGATAGATGCAAATAAAAGGAAAGAAGAAAAAAAATTGAATTTACTTCAATTTTATCTCTGTTTTCCTATTAATTGTTCAGTAGATAACAGAGAGCTTAGGCTTCTAATGTGCTTTTATAACAACATCACCCCTATTGCTTCCATTAGACCTTGTTTGCTGATGGAAAAGCCCTTCCTTTCATCACAGTGTAAAAGATAGCAAAAAAAAAAAAGACAATAAAATTTGCAACAGGCTAGCCAAAAAACCACTTCCATACAGCTAAAAAAACCACCAGACATCTAAAATTCAAAAACAAAAGAAGACTCTGAATCCAACATATTCTTAGTCAACTGAGCTTCAGGGTAAAAGCCTTGCATAAAAGATTTCTAGGATCTGAGTTCAGCAATTTAACAAGTAGGTGTTGCCAAATCCCATCCCTTCAGGTCCATCCCATGTTGAAAAAATCAGTTTATGCTTCTTTTCCAGTTTCCTTTCTACTTTATGACAGATGCCAAGTGTTCTAACATCTGGGCATCACACAATTTATTCTTTCTTGGAAAAAACTGTAATCTGACCCCTATTTTGAGTCCCAGTAAAGAAGGAGAAGCAGTAGTTCCAGTTACTGTGGAAGTCCCAGAAAAGCTGGCAATGCTGAGTTTCCCACTGTCTAATCCCTATCTAATTTACACGTTGACCTGAATTTCATCCCCTATACTTATATATAAATATTTAAAGACACAAAACTCAAGAAAAATCTAGGGAAATGCTCTAAAAGCATCAGTCCCAAAGCAGGTCAAGGTAAGTCTTAAAAAGCAGTTTCTAAAAGTAGTCTCCTTAGTAGGTAAAGATGAGGTATGTGAAAAAAAAAAAGTTATCTAAGACTTATTTTAACTTCCTGTTACTAAAACATTTCATAGATGGATATGTCTTGGTGTGTCTTGGTTTAGGCCCAAAAGTCCCCATAAATGACAGATGGCCCCCCCTCCTCTCTCAAAAGAGAGGAAAGGAAGGAATGAGGAAATTTGTAAGTTTAGAAGAATTCCAAACTACTTTAATAGATAATGAAATAATAGATAAAATTAAAATGAAATTATAAAAAGGTATACAATGGATACAAAACTGTATCAAGTTCCCAGGATGATGATCACGTCCCCAGCAGATGCAGGGAGAGTCCTAGGCTGGGGTCAGTTCAGCCAGGAACTGGATACCAGATCTGGATTCAGGAGTGCTCAGACTGGGGTCAAAGGCAGAGTCTTTCCTAGATGTCGACCATCGAAGAAAGAGCGAAGAAGAGAAGGGGAAGAGGGCTGACCCTTTGATCCCTCAGCTTTTATACTGAGCATGGGGCAGATGGCATGGAATACTCCTGTTAGTCAATTTTGGGTCACCCACCCTGTCCACTCCTCCTTGCAGGTGGGGCTTCTCTATGTCCAGTGGGGTAGATGACAAACTTTCTGACCTTGATCACCATAGTGAATAATGAAAATAAGAGCTTCTTGCATACCATTCCCTGGTATAATCAGGTCTTATCAGTCTGGGAGTGAACAGTGTCTGAACAATGTGCAGTTAATTTCAGATTTTAGTCAGACAGAAGAGACCTAGCTGAAAAGTGAAGTTACAAACTAGAAAATTTACCTTATTTTACCTCAAACCAGGACAGGGTCATATTATAACTGTCTATACCTGAGTGTTTTAGAAATTGGAAGAAGAGGAAGAAAATGTATAATTTCTAAATCTCTGCATCTCTTTATTACATCACATGAAAAATTCCTTTGTATGAGTCCAACTAGTAATAATCAGCTGTGTCAACAAATAAAAATATTGTCTACATCAAGTAACAAAGTACTCCATCCGGATCCTTCAGATGCCTTTGAGCTGATAAATCCAAGTGACTATCCGTGTGTGGAAGTGCAGTTACATGAGAGTAATAGATGTTCTGATCAACCCAATGTCAATTAAATCTAATGTACTGCCAGAAAACATGGCTGTGGTTATTCTCTGGGCTGGCCCTGTACAGCTACATTGCATGTACCTGCAGCATGATCTCATAATTTCTAGTTTTGAGGTATTTTCTATGTAGGACCATTGTGGTGTCCAAAATCTTATTTATTCCTGTGTATGAATTTTGCAAAGAAAAGTAGCATTGTGTAGGGTGATCCAGAGGCACAGCTAGCAGCTGAGAAAGAAGGCAGCGGAAGGAATAAGCTAACAAGGAAAAACAAAAAGCCCTGATTGGCACTGGTGCCCAATGCTTCTTTGGCATTACTAACTTCTGCCAAGGAGAAGGTTTAACTCCAGAGTACATCCCACATAAGTGTAACCATATTTCTCCCATTGGTGCTACAGCTGTGTAACTTCACACTGCACTGCACTAGGAGAGCACAAAACACTGTTCAGTAAAAGGCTGTTCTCCCTGAGGATTAGTATCCATTGTTCATGAGGTACCCACTGGGTCTCACGGAACTGTAATTCAGAGATCCTCATTCTCCCCCCTGTGCATTTGTATGGTTCAGGCAAATCCATTATTCCTAAGGCACAATGACACCCCTCTGAGAGAGGATGCCTTGCACCCAGTGATGCAGCAGCACTGGCAGAAGTGGCCAGCAGAGGACACAGGGGCATTGCAACTTCCATAAAGGTTTGCACCACCAGTGAACAAAAAGTTGAGCACACCATTGCTGAAATAAAACATTAAATTTAGAAAATTGTTTGTTTTTATCCAAGCTGTAGGAGGAAAGAAATTTAAAGTACAAATCAAATCAGATATTTTCCTTATAAACATTTTCTATCCTGGGCTCTTCCTCACAATCAAGATCCCATCTGGGACAAAACATGTATGTTTAAGTTTTGGAATATCTACCAGAAGGGAAATCTTTTTTCATACAGCACCATATCACTGTAAGCTTAACTTACAGTGAGGAAATAATTTGTATCTGCAGCAAGTAGTCTACAAAACTCAGAAATTTTCCCTGCTGAATTTGCACAAAAAACATAACTTACTCAGTTTAGCTTTTAAAAGTAAATGTTTTCTTGAATTGGTGTTTCCTGATATGAATTTACAAATTCCACTTTCCAACATCTCATATACTATTGTGAACTAAAAGAGCCCATCCCAAATACACTCTAGCAATGTAAGTGTATCAGCTTTTGCACAGGTTCGTCCAGCTGTCTTTTATACACATGATGTTGTGAGTCCCAGCCTGGTTCTGGCCCAGAAAATACTGCCTGTGATTACTTTTTTTTCACATTTTTGAAAAGAAAGAAAATCAAAGAATAATTAAAGTACAGACCAGAACAAAATTCAACTCCTAGTAAACAAGTGTGTTTGTGCAAAATAAATTATAATTTATTTTACAAGTGGAGATTAAAAGGCTTGGCTTGTTCAGCTTCTCAAAACAATAGCCAAGAAGGGGTATGACTGTTCCCTATAAATTTATCTGAGTATGTAAACATGAAGGGAGAGAAAAATTACTTGGGCTACCAGTAAAATATTGGCAAAAGGACAAATGAGTATAAATGAGACATGAATTAATTATGGTTAGAAATTAAGAAAAGTACCTGAAAGCAGAAAATATCTGTGTTTCAGGCTGATTTATAAAAACAATGAGCTGCTCTGTATTCAGCCAAACAGGGAATATGGTGTTCTTATCCCTGTTAACTGTTGTGTGTGAAGACATGAATATGTGTACATCCAACGTGTATTCCATAACATACATCCTGGCATGTATCCCAGAACATTTGCTAGAGAACTATAAAGATTTACTTAATTCTGACTGTAAAAATAAAACAAATTAAGTGGATATCCTTATGACATCTGTTTTTTTAAAAATTTAATTTAGATTCCATGGAGTCAGACTGTTCCTAATCTTCCTCCAGTAAAGAAGGGTAGATGAGTATTCTGCTCTTGGGACTCCCACACCGCAAAAATCCTGCTGTATCCACATGCTCCCCCAATACTGAGAGCACTGCTTTCCCCGTGGAGGAAAACATGTTTCCATACAAAACATAGTATCATGTGGCACACTCAGGGATGTGGTTGTTGTCCCGCAGCACTCCACGTAGTGCAAGCCTTTGTTTCTTTGTTTCCCCTAACATGAAGCATGATGGAGCTTTTCTTTTGGTAGCTAATCAGTGGGGTTTTTAAACCAAGTATTTCTTGAGATTGATTCTTTATTCCCCACCCAGAGGTAAATTGCCTGTAAATGAATTGTAAAGATCATAGATTCATACAGTTAGAAGGGATTTTCAAATGTCCAACCCCCCCTGCAGTGATCAAGGACATCTTGCACTAGATGGGGTTGCTCAGGGCCTCATCAAACAAGGCCTTGAATGTCTCCACAGGTGAGGCTTCCATCACATCTCTGAACACCCTGCTCCTGTGTCCCACCATGTTTACTGTAAAGAACTTTTTCCTAATTCCTCATACAACCCTCCTCTGCTCCTGTTTAAAACCACTGCCCCTTGTCCTATTGCTCCATACCCCCTTCAGCTACTGGTAGGCTGCTATGAGGTTGCCCCACAGCCTTCTCTTCTCCAGGCTGAACAGCCCCAACACTATCAGCCTGTCCTCATAGGAGAGGTGCTCCAGCCCTCACATTTTCTTTTTGGTCCTCCTCAAACAGCTCCATGTTCTTGTGCTGAGGGCTTCAGAGCTGGACAAAGTACTCCAGGTAGGGTCTCACAAGAGCAGAGTAGAGATGCAGAATCACCTCTCTCAATCTGCTGCCCATGGCTCTTTAGACATAGCCCAGGATGCTGTTGGTCTCCTGGGCTGTAAGTGCATACTGCTGCCTCATGTCCAGCTTTTCATCCATCAGTACCTCCAAATCCTTGTCTACAAGAGTTTCTCTCTATCAGGTTGCCTCTCAGTCTGTATTGGTAAAAATTACTGAGTTCATCCTATACCTCAAATTATTCACAAACATGTCTAATAAAAAATTTTTGTTCCGTAGACTGTTTGTAAATTGCATATTTATCTGTAATTGAAAATTCATGCTATGCAGCTAATTAGCCTTCACAGAGGACTTAAGCAGGCCTGAAGGGTGCCTTGGGCTTGTGCTAGCTCTCGGCACAGGGATGCATTTTCCCTTACTGAATTTACATTTCTAAATTCTTCAGACCATCTTATCTGGAAATCAAATCATATCCCACTCCCCCCCCTACCCCTCACCCTCTCTCACTGGCTCCCTACTTATATCTCAGTACAATATTTGTTTATTTTGATCAAGCCTCTTGTAGAATAGTGAAATACACACATGCTCCCTAAGTTAGCACATACTTAAAATTGTATCTTATATTAATTTTAGAAACAAGTTTTCCAGTAAAAGAGTATGATAAAAATATGTCTTTCACTTAGGCTTCTTGCTAGATGTTCATATTTGATTTTTCTCCAGTGAATTTCATTTTCTCCATAGTTCGTTTTTGTGGGGTTTTAATTTCTGCATGAAATATATATTCTTTAACTGTATTATATTTAGATCTCTTCCGATTCAAAGAGACACAATCAATATTTAGTATGACTACAATTCTTTCAATACAAATCACCTTTATGTATAACACCATATTCAGCTACAATGAATAGATAAGACATAATTTAGAGAAAATGAAGGAAATCTGTTAGGTTCCATAACCTAACAAATCACTCACTACTTTCAGATAAAAATTCTCATTTTTCTCTGGTAGGAGATCATACACATCATGTCAGAATTATTTTTTTACTTGCATCTCCCACATAATTCTCATAAATACTTTGAAAATTCATTTGTCAACAACTTCTAGTTTTCAAGAAAATGGAAATACTTTCAATATTAAAAGTCTTTTTTGCAGAGGGCTGCTGGTCGTAGGGTGGAAAGTTCTAGGGCTTGTCAGACCTTGTAAATGTGCTGGCACTTCCAGTGTCCTGGTACTGTAAAAACTTGATTGACTATACTGGAACAGATTTCCACTGCACTCAGCATTGACAGACTTCAAAATTACTGATCAATATTTAAAAGTATCTGTGCTCAGCTGTGAACACAAAGATAAACTGCTAGTATTCAGAGAAATTCTTAAAAAAGACATTTTATTATTTTTTTAAAACCCCAAACACCTTTTGGATCAAGTGAGTCTATATCAAAACAGATTGATATCGAATCCAAATTCTTGCTTAGTAAGTAGAGTAGGGCCAGAAAAATTGAGAAAGCTGTAAGAGTATATAGCTTTAGGGACACTTTTCCAGCAGGCCATATTAATTGACATTCCTAGAAGTACTAGGCTGCTTGTAAAAACATTACTTCTTAAGGCAGAACTGCTGACTAGCAAATCTCAGATAGTCTTGTCTAACATTAAATACCTGCTTTTAAGGTGCCACTGTAAGGAATGAGTCACAACATAGAAGTATAGATCCCTCAAACAATGTAATTACTGAGAAAGGGTATAGAAAGTAGAGAGCATCCAGAGTCCATCTTGTTTTATATCTGGATCTGACAAATGCTGCAATTTGCTACTTGGTTAAACCTGGTAGATTAATGAGCTATTAAATTAGAGATGCTGTGCACTGCATCAAAGTCACAACCAACTTATTCAGATGCTTTACTTATTAAATCACATCTATAACTCAGAAAACCGCATCACTAGTGGAAAGCATTCCCCCATCAACCACCCTGGGATACTAATCAATATCATCATCCCAGCCAAGGACTTCATTGTATGGAAGTCACACAGGACAACTATGACAGTGCAATGACTTAAGGGTGGCTGAATCGCTTTGATGTCACTACACTCTCCCTGTAAAGGTGCTCCATAAATATGCAGCATTGGTATATATTTATACCAATATACCACCACTCCTTGGCTAAACTTGAGAAATAGATTGAGACCCTCATCAGTGCCTACTCAGGACATGAGAATATGGATTATGAACCCAGGAAATTTTAAACTAGATGTGTAAAGTAAAGAAGCTTTGAATATACTAGCAATGATCCTCATGTACGAGATGGGATTTTTTTCCACCCTGAGTTTGTTCAGGGAGTTGTACATTAAGTGAATCTGAGCCTCATCAGCACACTGAATGTTAATACCTGAACACGTATAAAAGATAGATGTTGATCTTGGCATAAAAGGAATGGTGGGAGGAAAAAGATGACAGAAAGAAAGCAGAAGAATTTCTGGCCATTTGCCATACTACAACAAGGAAAACCAGTTAACTGTACTTGCAGGCCTGTTACCTGCATTGCACCTGCTGCTGGTGCCTGTATTCAGAGGTGAAAAAAAGCTCAATTGCAGTATGAGAAAATAATAACAGATGGGTACTCAGCTGCTCTACCTTAAGGAAATGGGCAGGTAGCTTGCAAAGATACATAGAGCCAGGTTTGACACTAAAGAAGGTCTTTACCAAAATTGTTCCCTAAGATTTACATGCCTGAAAAGCTTTCACACTCAGGCTGACTTTACTACACATCCTTAGAGAATACAACATGAAATGGTTAGCGTAGAGTTTCACTAACATGTCTTCTTTGTAGATACTACTTCAGAATTCAGGCAGGAATAGCAGGAGGAGCTCCAGTATCCCAAAAGAACCAAGTGTTTCTGCAAGTTGACAGCTCTACCTGTTGTGGAGGCTAATTTATGAATCAATTGAGTCCCACTTTGTACATCTTCCCTTTGTTTTGGGGAAGTAGCCTGCAATGAAACTCATTTCCCAAACACACATTCTCTGCACATTCCTGCCTATGAGTTCTGGGGTGCATTTGGCTAGCAAAGCTGCCTAAGCTGAGTATGCTATAGTTGTGAGCAAAACCATGCTGTCACCAGCAAAGCACTGAGACTGTAATGATCAGATAGAAATGATCATGGTCTTCTGCAAGAGAAAGTAATTTTCAGTCAGGAAGAGAAACATGATGCTGTATGTAGCTCATTCTCTCCTTAAGACAAGATGCTGAAGTGAAGTGAGGGCAATATTTTCTTTCTTTGGAAACAGAACCCACAGAGAACCACATTGTAATAGTGCTTGGAAGCTGAGATCCAGAACAATTTCCAGGATTAAATATTTATGTGCAATATTAATACTGCAGGATTGGTCTAATTCTTAATTTTTGATTTGGACTCACAGACAGGCAATTAATTTAAATTAGGTGGCATCAGAAGGGATGCTGTTGTAGCAGATTTCTCATCTGTTAATTTAGAAGTAGCAGCAATGATATCCAGTCAGGTTTATTTTAATTTATGGGCATATTCAGTCTTTTGTTCGGAAGAAAGAGCAAACACAGAATTGATCAGAAATTTTCAACATTATCTTTCTTCTTCTTTTAATTTTTAGCCACTTGCTTCCAAATATCTGTCCCAAAATTACAGTCAAATGATTGGCAGTAGCAATAGAATTCCCAGACTGTTAAAAATTAACAAAACCCAAGTATCCTGAATATTGGTAGTATTTCTTTCCCTTTTCTAATGAGCTTACTACAGTCTCTAGTTAGGGATCTGATTTGAGTATCTCTTAGAATGAGCGTATTCTCCCAGGTATAAGAATATGTCCTATTATTTGAAATGTACTTGACTTGCTTTCAAACTTACATGTCGTTTCCAAAAAAGGGTAATGTTAGAAGTGAAAATTGGATAGTGCTATCGTATTGGCTTTGTGGAGAGCCACTCCTGACTCCAAGACTTTGGTCTATTGCCAAATAAAGTGACCTGCCTCAGCACTCCCACTCAAAAGACTGTTTTTCTTAATTTACTTCCACATCCTCAGCAGGCAATAAAAGCCTTATATGAGCAGTGTGATGTAAGAAAGGATCTCCTCAGATCTCCTTTCCTTTTTGAAATCTTATGTTATTGAATCAAGACTGTGGAACAGGCTTTAATATGCAGCATGCTCAACACATCTGACTCCCTTTTACTGACCTGGGCTCTTAAGCTGCAATCTGTATGTCTTACATCTTGTATGAAGAATATATATTAATAAAATCAGGGCACTTCCGCAATTTCAGCAGATAAAAATTAAAACCTGTCAAAAGGAAGACACTGAGGTTGCAAAAATTTGTCAGTGTGAGTTAAAGTGACATCTCAAGCCAGACCTCAAAGTTGTTTAAACCATCAACATAAACATGCCATCAGCATAAAAATTTCTCTCCCATAGAAGTTGTGGACACAGTCCCTAAAGCTCTGCTTGCTGTGTGGTCACTTTGTTGTACCACTACTGCTCATCATGTAGCTGCACTTGTGCCTGCACCTAGAATCTTCCTCTGATTTCTATGGTGCTTGCAACTGGATTCCTCCAAAGTTCTGCAAGTACAGGCATGCCTGACAGAGTGAGCAGGAAATATCACCATCCCTTTTATGGGGGCCAAGGGAGCTGAGGAATAGAAACACAGAACACAGATGTAGTGACTGTGGTTGCATCGGCTTACAGTTAATAAACCCTTATGCCATCCTATAGATTCCTGCAGAATGTCAGTCAAGCATCCAGGCTAGGAACACATCTGCTATTCAGGTTAAGGGAGACAAGGCTAAGAGAGAGTCAGGACTTGTGAAGTATAAATTGAGCAGGAAGCTGCTTGTAGCCATCCAATGAAATGCTGCACATCAGGCACCTATAGCTTCTCAATTGTACTGGAAACCAGTCTCTTGCTTAAGTACTGTACAGCAAGTAACCTCTGGGAAGTCGGGACTCAATTTGCTGGGTCTTCTTTGTAGAATGAATTGCAAGCAAGTGTGGGGGCATCTTTACAACATTAATGTAGCATCTCACATGTGCAAACAAGTGCATAGCAAGAGTTCTTACTCATCACACTTCCCAACTTGGTTGTACCTATGGTGCACTTTAGGCATGAAACCATTTCTGATCTTTTAGTCAGATCGCTTGTTCTTGTGCTTTAAAATTTTTGGCATTGTACTTCCAGGTAGTTAAGGCAGATGCTGGAATGGCAGGAATGTACTGTAGTAACTGAGAGATGAGGAGAAATGAGGGTGGAGAAAAGGGGCTTAGAACTGTCCTCACCAGGCATGACGGCAATTCAGAAGTACTCTGAGGCCACAAATCCTATTTGAGCAGACATTCAGAGTACTGATTTGTCCAGATTGAACCTCTAAACAGGAAGCCTGACTCAAGAGAAGCGGAATTAAACTCTCCCCACATCAGACTCCCAAGCAGCAGAATATCAAAACCCAATCTGGGCAATCCTAACCCCACTTGGAAAGAAGCATTTATCGGAAAGCAACAAAGATAACACAGCACATACATAGGTATCATTTTGGGACACTGATTTTCACCTGTAACCTTTTGTGCTATTTTGGTCTTTAGAAGAGGAGAAGTTACTTTCATTGTGTCACTTAAATTGACTAAGATTAATTTATAGTAATTTCTTTAATGTGCCTTCAGAGCATTATGTAAAAACTGAAAAGGCAGAAGTGTCTGCTCCAGAGCTGTATGCAAACAGATGTCTTGAGGTATCTTTCCAAACTCCTATCCCCTGTTGGAAATATCAAAGCTGCAGTGTCCACTCAAAGAGACTGTCAAAGTCACCTCTCATCAGCAAGGACAGCAGGACACAGCTTTCATGGAGCACATCCAGTAATAACATCAACCACAAATTAGGCTCTCAGGTAGCAGGGCAAAGAGCCAAGTGATTACAAGCATTAGGGAAACAAAACTCCTCAATCACAAACCATTGCTGGTTAGAGAGAGAAAAAGAGATCTTCATTCAGGATTTCTATGTTGGTTTTAATTCTATGCAAACTTAAGAGAATTAGGTCTCATTAGGGATCAGGAAGGCAATATTCTAAAAAGCACTACATTACCTAGAGGACTTTTTTGGAAATCATTAATTATTTTAACGTACACTTCTTAATGGTTTAACCTATTTTGAAAAATACATACTGTAATTCAGTATAACATGTACTGCCCGAATAGATTATGTAGTCAGTGGTGGGAAGGATACATTTGAGGATGCATACAAGCACATCTGTTTGAAAGAGTTACTGGATTTTCTAATAAGCTCAGAGGAAAAAGCAGATATGCTTAGAATGACAGGTTACGTATGGAAACCACGTTGTTAAAAAGTCTCTCAGTGAAGTTCTGATTTAAAAACCAGACTAACAGGGAAGGATCCACTACATTCCTTATTGAGAGAAAGTTTACATCCAAGTTAGATATCAAAGATGATGGATATACTTTATTTGCCAAATATTTGGGAGGCTTGTACCTTTCAAATGAGCTTTGGAAAATGAAATAATCATGTAAGTGTTACTTAGAAGTTCTGTTATACATCCTGAAATTGTTCTGTAGTGGCCTTATTATATGAATATATTGTTCTTATCATCTCAAAGGGAAACTGCCGTGTATAAATTGCTATAGAACTCACAACTCTTCAGTGCATTAACAAGGACAATGAAGCACACAGCTCAGGATAAAAAGCTAGAAAAATTGCAGATAATTGTATTTCAGAATGGTTCCCAAGTTACTGAACACATATAGTAAGAAATGTGAAAGAATTCCTTTGCTGGTTAGTTTAGTAACCTCTATAACACTGGAAATACTTTTCTTCTCTCTGTGTATTAACAGCAGAATTGTTCAATTGTATTTTTTCTTTTTTATCCTATATAACTTTAAGATTAAAATTAACATCTGAGGAAGATCTGCGTATGAATTTATGGTAGGGTACAATAATGGACAACCTGCAGAACTCATAGGAAGGCAAGCTTCAGTATAGATGTGCTGGTCTCCCCACCAGAGCTAACCAGTGACGGCAGAGCTCTGTAAAACAATAGCATACACTGTAGCACTCTCAGGGACTCTTGTAACTAATTGAGGTATCTCTACTACAGTGCTGTATTGACTTTATCCCTAAGGTAATTTCTCAGGAATTTATAGAGTTCAGTAGGAATGATAGCTAGGTGAGAATTCTTTTAAAATTTAACCTCTTAGGTGATCTTTTTAGAGACAAGCTTCTCACAAAACTTGAGAGTTGGTACATATACATTAAAACTGCCCTCCAGAGCTAAGTGAAATTTTGATTTGAAGATTAAATCTCTGCATCACATTCTCTCTGAAATCAAATAATAAAGTAATCCTCCCATTGCAGGCTACTACATATATACAAGCCAGAGGGGAAAAAATGTACAATGTTCTGGTGTGTTAAGTCCTGTGTTGGCTAAAACTGAGCAAGTAAATACTTCAGTACAGTTATTCAAAATATATGATTACCTTTCCAAGTTATGAAGTCTTTAAAAAGATAGTCTTAGAACCTTGCAAAGCTGCTTTAGGTTCTCTAGAGGTATCTGGAAGATAAATGGTAATAATTTAGCATATGGGCATATATAAACAAACACATTTATCTTTGGATATTAAAAGCTATATATTTGAACAAATAAGAACTTACAGGCAGATGATTTACTGGTTTTAAATGTATCTGATTATATTGATTTGATTTTCTAGGCAATGTACTTGATTAACTTTTTTCTTTTGTATTTGATTTAGCCATGGTGATTTTGGTTTTGTATATGAGGTACATGGCATGGTGAGTGAAATGGCTGATAAGTAGGGAATTTAACTGAATAGGAAATATATTTCATTTCACAGTTGACTTTCTATTTTAAAAAAGTAATTTACTTTCTATTTAAATTGGTGATGTTCAAGGGGAAAAAGAGGCTTTTACATGCTTGATTTCATCACTACCAGATACTGTAATGTGTAGCAAATATTTTAATAACAATATGTTTCCTCAGACTTTGTTTCTCTATTTCAATGTCTCATGTATTTAATATAATCTTAAATTTCTGAACGAACGTCGGTTCCCACCTGATTCTCTGTCTTGACTTTCCTACACAGAGGAATGCTTCTTCCCAGTTTTCTCTGATCTGCCTCAGGCCTTTCAATGAGAGACAGGTCCTTCAATGCCTCCAATGTCAGTGACTAATTTTTTCATCCAGGTTACATATCTGAGTTTCTTTTCCTGTTCATATTCCCTTACTTTGAAGAAAAGCTATTTCTGTTTTATACCTTGACATTTCTCCAATCCTTATTGACAGATTTGTACAAATCTCTCAATTACTCATCTGTTTTGAGTGTTCTGGGGTATTTTTTTTCTTTCAATGCCCTAAATTTCTCATAATTTCTCCTTCTGTCACCTCTTTATGTAATTTCTGTCAGTTTGGGTAAACTCTGCTCTTGGCAATGTCTGTGTTCTGTCCCCAACCCTGCATCTTGAACCCTATTTTTGCTGTTGCTGATCCACAAATACTTTTCTAGACACCTTGTACTCACTTCCATAACAGCCAAATGATTCAAAGAGAGGTAGAGTGCAAATCTGGATTTTCTCAACAGCAACATTTCACTGCATTTCTTCTCTTCAAGATAAATAGATTTTGCTCTTTTCTGCCCTCCATCAGCATAAGACTTTAAATATGGAATTAAAGTTATCCACATCCTACCTCTGTGAAAGGGAAGGAAAATGGGTATGACAGAAGGTACTTGCAGAGACTGCTCTTTTTCCCGAGGCTTGGGTTGGACTGACAGAGTGGCTGTGTTGCCTAGGATTTCAGAGGAAGAGAAAAGCTGTTCAAAAATATGAGGAAAATGAAACCATCAGGACAGAGAATCTCATTTAAGAGACTTCTGTGAAGAGACAGTGGGTCGAAGGCCACAGACACTCCAGCTGTAACAAAGGGATGGCATCTCTCCACAGGAGCAGGAAGAGGACCCAAGTCAATTTATAAGCCCAGAAGCAGTGGAAGATACAACAAATTGCTTGCAAGTAAACAAGAGAAAAAGATTAAATGTTTCTTTTAACCTCTTCAAATTGTATTAACATGGTTGTTGACAGAAATTACACTGCCCAAAGTGGACCAGGTGACTTCCAGTAATTTTATGACTCAAACCCAAGGTTTCCCAAAAACTTCTAAAATAATATAAAAATATTTGTATTCTGATTATATCAGATTTATCTCTGAACCAGAAGAAAACCCCACCATGACTGAAAGAGCAAAGGTACTGTTTGATGCATGTTGCTCTGGGAAACCTGAAGCAACCTGGGGGGAGTTTGACGAGACAGCAGAGACGAGAAGTGCATACTGTTATTATAGTGCAGCTCACCAAAGCTGTTTAAAAACTCAAGTAAAAGCTACAGCAGAAGTGCCTGGAGGTTACAACAGAAGCCTTGACCCTGGAAAATGCATTTTCCATGAAGCTCCAAGAGCAAATATCATGAGTTAGAGGCCAAACAAAACCCAAGAGAAGAAAAAGAAGAAAATTAACTCAAAAGAAATGGATATTTGGTCCTTTTAGGTCAAGTGTTATATAATGTCTGCACTCCTATCTACACTATCATTTCACAGAGGAATGAAAATAAAATATTTTACTAGGCAACATGAGGAAAAATCTGAAAAATGCCTCGGATTGAGGTTTTCAAAGATATCTATAGACAGAAGAGGTACATTAAAAAACCCTAGGAATATGAGCTTTCATATTTTCCTTTGAAATTTGAAAGTGCTGTAGAGGTGATTTTCAAAGTCTCACTAAAAGCCCAGCTATAGTTTTAATTATTGAACATAGACCAACATTTCTTAGGTTCTTCTCAAAATGAAATACAATTTCTCATGTTCATGGATTAGCAACTTTAATCCTTTCTTCACTGAAACAAAGATTGTTAATGTTAAAAGCAACTTGTAAAATAATATTATATTCCAGTTGTAGGAATTCACACAAAGCTCTGAAGCAACACCAGTTGTCCCAAAATTTCACCAGGAAATTAAGAATAGTGGACCTGGATAATATAGAAAAAATAAAAAAGATTTTATCCAATTATATTTGATTATGTAAAATAATGCAAGGTGATCTTGTGATTATAAAAATGTATATTTGGATATTCTAACTTTGGGAATTCTATGTTCATTTCATCACTGAACTACATACACATGGCCTACATGAGTTATGGTTCTGAGTATATGACTTTCAAAGGTCCCTTCCAACTCAACACATTCTGTGATACTATGATTCTTGATTTTCGCCATTTTGTGATCTGTTTTTCAGAATTATCACTTTAAATAACTATTGCTGAAAGTTTTGAAGGTTAATAATGTTATAGGGCAGACAAAGAGATGGGCCTGTAAGCAGCCATCAGGCTATTATTTGTGCTCCCCCTCCTGGGCCTCCTGTGTGTGTGCAGAAGAGCTTTTATCACACAACATAACTGATACTTCAATTAAATCTACAGATAATGTGAAATATGGTAATGTTTGACAACACAACTCAAAGATACAGTAAATCAGTGTATACAGATGCAGACAAACCTGCTTCATCTGCAAGAATACTTAGCTTATTTTCTTTATTCTATTAATATCCTAAAAAGTAGCAACATGCAGAAGTATTTAAACTGTCACAAATCTAAATAGAAGTTACTTGTGTTCACATGTGGCCATTACCCTTGTACCATTTGGGAGGCTTTGACATTCACAAGACAGTGTAAGTTGGGAGAAAGTCACATTTGGGATTACTGCTCTCAGCACATTCACGCATGTGGCATTCAGGTTGGCAAGTTTTCAGTTCAAATACTGCTCTTCCATATTTCTGATTAATGAATTTCTCTTTATTGCTTACTCTATCTAATACCTAAAGTTTCAACCTTCTACCAAATCAATAAAGCCCTTGCACTGTTTATTATTAACTCTCAAGTGCTTTTCTTTTGTTTTAAATTTTCCCTGCCTTCCTTCCTTAAGCAATCTGAAGAAGTGATGTAAAGACCCTGGCATAAGACAGACACGCTTCTCAAATTCCATGTTTAAACTACATTTCTTTACAATCTAAAGTCAAATTCCTCTAAGCTGCAAATTACCAATTAACAGCATGGCATTAATTGAAACAATTTATGTGTCCAACTTAGATGACCCAGGTCCCCTACAGATTGCATAGCCACATACATACCTTCATAAATAGGTGGTTACAATGACAGATTTCTGTTTTGGGGAACTACTTTGTTTTACAGGTCTGTCACTAGCCTTCATGCATATCTCACTTTATAGAAGACATGAGAATTTGACCTTTATATGAAAGATTTATTTTAAAATAAGAGTACACTGTAGTGATAGGAAATTTGTGTATATAAAGATATATATATATATGCAACTATATCAAATATATATATATATACACATACAGGTATGAATGTATGAAACCCTAAAGCCACCAGCAAGTGGGTATACCCTGTCTGTAATGGCTCTGGCAATCGTGGTATTGGGAGATGGCCCAAAAAAACTGTATGAATAACTTCAGTTTGGAGGCACGCTATGTTTACACTAATTTATCATAATTAGCTTAAGCAATTAATGTATTATAATAAAGGAATCAATTATAGCTGTTTGTTTATTTTAGGCAAAATATTTTGCATTTGTCTTCATCGTTTCTGCATTGCACTTGACCTTTTAATCAGAACGTACACAATAATTTCATTCTCTGCTTATTTGATTATTTTGCTCATGGTTTATGTGTTGCCCAAGTGCTGAGTAACCAAGAGCCAGAAGGATGACTCATTAGCATGATAAATATCTATGAGGGTGTTCTAGATGACTGAAAAAACAATACAGGACTGACTACCTTCTCACACCTTGCATCAGCTCCTAGTCTGTGGAGGTGCAAATCTTCACCAGAGTGATAGGACAGAAATTGTGGTTTTCTGCTCTCCAAGGAACTGATGAAGTAATGCCTGAGCCCACATCAGAGATAATTAATGTTGCAGTTGTGCTTTAAAAATCTTCCTTCTTTCTAAGAATCTGTCCAGAAATACATATAAAAAAAATTTTCTAGGAGAAAAAAAAAAAAAAAATCCAAGTAAATATCAAATACAAGTTATCTGTTTTGCAGCTATCATGAAAATGAACTATTTAAGACAAATATATTTCAAAATCACCTATAGTACAGAAAAAAGTTACATAATACAAGATCATTCGGTACAGAGTGTAAAGCCCTATAAATGTTTTCCTATAAGCATTTTACAAGAAGAATTAATGAACTACCTTCATGATCCATGTTGGCCTGCAGTGCCTCCTTACTAACTCAAATGGAAAACCAGGCTTCTTTTCATAGTAAAGATTTTTTCCAACTGAATGCAAGGAAAAAAGCATCTCTGTAAAGTTGTTTAAAAGTTTGCCCAAAGGAGCCTTTCAAAGACTGGACTGGGAGGAAACATGGTCCACTATAAACAGAAATAGTTACAGAAGCACCGTAGGCAATGCAATCTTGCTCTTACTCAGTATACATGGAGAATATTGATAGTGGAACTCAATTATGAATGACAGAGAAAAATACTGAAAATTAATCTGGAAAAAATGAAGGTCATTGATCATTGTCAACAACACTGAAAAGACAAATAAACCCTCAAACCCTGCTCAGCATATTTGGCGGCAATAATTGAAAAGTAGAACAATAAATCTGCTTTAATAGCCATTTAGTTCAAATAGAAATCAGACAATAGAAGCCAGGTAGAAAAGAACCAGTCTAATCACAGATGGACTTGCAAATATGAAAGTTACCATGAAAGTATTGTTCCTCAAGTCTTATAAATAACGGGACCTACAGTCAGGATATCCATCAGGCAACATATGGTTCAGGAAGGGGATTCAGAATTTGAAGTTATGCCATGGAATAAAACAGAGTTTGGAAATGAGCAAACTAGAATCAAAGCACTTAAATTAAAAAAAATTAAATCAGGACAACAGCACAACTTCCCTCTTGGAGGAAATACAATATATATGGTTACTAACTTCTGAATAGTACAATTCAATATTGCTTGAAGCTTGTAACTGGAAAATTAATCTGCTGAACAGGTGTGTTCACATACAGCTTCTATTGATATTGAATTGAGGTATAAAAGACAACAGAGAAATTTACCTCAAACTCTTACTAAAGGAATTTTACCTGCACCTCAATTTCACTAGAATAGGAAGGTTAATGTGTTTTTTGTGTCCACAGCCTGAGTTTAAAAGAAGGATCTTTTACTGAGCCCAGATAAAAGAAAATCTCTCAGGTAGTCCTCATCATTATTCCAGCTGATGTTTTGTTCTTATTTGCAAAAATATATTTCCATCAAACTTCTAAAAAAATATTAATACTTGTAAATAGAAATTGTAAGTCACAGAACTGTGGTAAGATATTTTTAAATTAATGTGAAGCACATTCACAATATACCTTTTTAAATGTGGCACCTTTTAATACCTATCAAAGGTAGTTGCCTCACATTTTAAAGCTTGAAAAGACAAAAACACAACTCCTAAGTTCACACATTTCCTAAAATGTTGCTTAAGATCTTTATGCATAATTTCTCCACATTCTGAAAAATATTACAGATTTAAATTATATTAATTTTAAGGGTGAATTAAGTCTTAAATGGATTTGACTACATTGTATGGAATTTATCCTCTAGCTTAATATTCCTCCACAAGGCACAGGTTTGACTTGATCTTGACAAATTAGGAGATACCTTTACTAATACAAATATTTGCTAAAATTCACCAGAGACCTGGCCTTTATTTACATTTCTCTGCAAAACATGTTGAACAGGTTTCTTAACAATCACCTCAGGAAAACCTCATTAGCTCTCCCTCTTTAATTTATTTGGTTAGTTTCACACTTTAGCACAGCTGGCCTATTTTTTTTCTTTCCACTATTCCCTTAGATTTCAGGAAGAAAGGATCATTAACCTACGAACATTTTTCAGTTTTAAAAAAGACAAATTCTAACAACATAAAGACAAACAAAAGGAGAACACTGAAATTAACTTTAATCTATGAAAAAGGCTGTCTAAATGCAAATGAATCCACAAATGTCTCTGCAGATCCATAGAAAATTTGTTAATTCCGAAACAAGGGCTAATAACCCAGCCTCAGTGAAGAAAAAGCCATCATTTTTAGAATGGTCATTATAAAATGCATTGATAGCTATGACACATAAGTGATAAAACTATAAGCAGCCCTGTAAGATACTCTCTGAAGAAGGGAGGAATGAGATCTCCATATCAAATTCACAAGCACTCTACTGTAGAGCAATGAATTTCTTTTCCTGGTTTCCAATGTCTTTTCCACAAACAGTTACCAGACCACTGTGACAGTGTTGCATTTCAAAGAAGAGAAAAAGGAATTAAAATGAGTTGCCAAAGAGGATTCAAAGAATCAACAGCAGGGAAAAAAGGAACACGACCTAGATTTGACACATTTCAGTTCTCTCAGTGAGACTGCCTGTTCCCAAACTGTTACAAGAATATTCTTCTGAAAGCCTTTATTGAAACTAATATGCATGTGCTTCAGTTGTTAACAATGACAGGAGACAAAAAAGAAAAATTCCTAATTTTTGTTGCTTCCAAAAATAACCATAATAATTTTTACATAAATAATACATAACCCCTACAGCTTATATATCAGCTCAAAGATGGATAAAGGGGAGTATGCAGTGCAACCAGCTGGTCTCAGACTCACCTGGCATGACAAACATGCATTAGCCATGAGACTTCACCAACTTCAATTTAAGGACTTGCAAATACTGGATACTTTCCTTTGTCTATTCCAGAATAAGAAGAAATATACACACTACACTTGCAAAAGGAAAACTCATCGGAACTGTTGTTTGTTTCTTTGTGAAAGGCAGTTTTCAGAGGGGGAAAAGAAAAAAACCAAAAAACCTGCAAACATTCAAAGGAGCTTTTTCCATAAACAAAGTATCACACAGAGACAATGAATGGATGGAGACTTCCACTTGTCAAATTATTTTTTCATGGCTGTTATGTGAGATTGTGGCTGTCTGATTTGATAAACAGCTAGTCCACAAATCTTCAGCCTTTTGGGAAACTACGCCCAAGATGCAGTCAGGTCAGACAACTGCAAAAATAGACTCATACCTTCCTGTAGAGCCATGAAGCCCACATCCTTCTGCAGCATTCTCCTATTCCTTTTCTCCTTGTTGACATAACAAAATTTGCCAAATGAACTACAACAAAGAACACAATCATTCTCTGTCATATCTATTAATTTATCACACTCAAATCTTCTATTGGTGTTGTAGGCTAAGACTGCAGAAGGAATGCATGTTTTGACAATGGAAAGCCTTTTGACTTTTTGATTGTCCCATAAGTATTCTCTCTTTGTTTTTCATTCTATTAATTGCTTTGGTTTTGCTTCTTAGAACAGAAGCTGTCTTACATCTAACTCTATCACCAGTGAGCAAAGTGCTGGTGTAGAAGGTTGACCTTGATTATTTGCTTATTTTGTATAAACATCAGCTGGAATTCCAGGGCTTGATTCCAGCCTCACTTTACAGCATGACAATGAAATTGCCTTCATTATTTCTGTGCTATGACAATGAGCTCAGACAGAAAGTTCAGAACACCATCCAATGCAGGAGGCTAATTTATTCCTCTAGATTACTGGGAAACTAATTCTGAGTTCATACATGTATTGATGGTGTGTATGGATGTTTATTTTCCCCAGCACTGGAACCCTACCTAGCTGTATTAGATGTTTTTTCCTCACACTTATAAACCCAAGTCTTATCTATCTGGAGTTTATGGCAGCTGAAATAACCCCATTTGACCAAATGTTCTATCTCATTGTTAGTTCAGGCAGAGATTATAGTTACACTGTTCACATTGGAATAGCTGATGTTGCATCAGCGCTTTTGTTATAAACTCTGTTCTAAAAATTCTNGTTACACTGTTCACATTGGAATAGCTGATGTTGCATCAGCGCTTTTGTTATAAACTCTGTTCTAAAAATTCTTTCCAAGATGAAACACAATTGGCATGTGAGTTCAATACTTGAATATCTTTTATAAAATAGTTTAAATCATTTTAACTGGTTCTAAACTGTAAAAAAGCAAGATAAAACCAAACTAAAATTCTTGTTTTCAGTACATAGAGCATGAAATATTTGTTCTCTTTAGAACTGGCAAACACTTGGACTCTTCACTAGATTCTCTGTGATCCTCTCCATAGGTGGAATAATAATAGGTGTTAGGAAAACAAAAATTGCAAATCAGCAAAGTATCATGGTATCACAAAAATCATGGCAAATTAAGCAGAAAACTGAACTTGTTCTACTTCACCACAAGAGTTCTGTGTACTGGTGGTATGAGATGAAAGTAATGGACTGGTATTTCATGAATTTCAGCAAGGCCAAGTGCAGGGTACTGCACTTGGGTCAGGGTAATTCTCATTATCAGTACAGGCTGGGCTTTGACATGATAGAGAGCAGCCCTGTGGAAAAGGACTTGAGGGTAGTTGTAGATGAAAAGCTGAGCATAAGCCAGCAGTGTGGACAAGCAGCTTGAAAGGCCAATAATATCTTGGGCTGCATCAGAAGAACCATGGCCAGCAGATCAAGAGAGGTGCTGGAGAACCTCTCCTATGAGGAGCTCACAGGCTGAGAGAGCTGGGGCTGTTCAGTATGGAAAAGACAAGGCTCTGGGGTAACCTCATAATGGCCTACCAGTACCTGAAGGGAGCCTACAAGAAACTTGGGGCAGACTGTATGCGACTGCATGTAGCAGTAGGGGCAACTGTTTAAAACAGTTGAGCAGGGCAAGGTTAGATTAGACATTAGGGCAACATTCTTCACCATGAGGGTGGTAAGACATTGGAGCGGGTTGCTGCAAGGTGGTGGAGGCCCCATCCCTGGAGACAGGACCAGGGTTGAGGCTCTGAGAACCCTGATCTAGTGTAAGATGTCCCTATGAATGTTCCTTCCAACTCAATGCATTCTATGATTCTAAGTCTTCTAGGTGATAACTTACAAATTTTCATTCTCTCCTGTGACATGAATCAGGTGTTTCCATTTCAGACAACCATTCTGAGTGATAGAGAATATATTAACACCATCAGCATTTCAGGTTGAGTTGATTAGCATGCAACCCAGACAGAAGTGACCTGGTAGACTGCAACTATCACAGCATGACTTCTGATTCCAGTATTGCCTTCAGGAGGCAAATGACTTAAAAACTGTTCAGCCAGAAGTCTTGGCAGAATTTCAGTTTTGTTCAGCCAGTCTTACTGAGGAACTTTCTAGATCAATATAATCAAAAAGGATGTGCACAGAAGTCTCCCTTCTAATTCCAGCCTGCAAGAAAACCGCAGTCACTGGCATTTACTTTAGAGTGTTTTGAGACACGTTTTTCTGTTGCTGACAAAAGATCAAACTGTCCCATTTAACAAACAGCTTAGAAAGCAGCCTACTTATGCTTTTGATAGTAACCTTTGCTCAAGGCAGGACTACCTCCCTGGCAAGTGAAGCCCTGTTGAGGAAACCGATTGACAGATGCTATATTCCCAGAACAGGATAAACTCTTGACGTGGCTGGCTGGATCACATTCTTCCTTGGCACTTGTCATATACAAAATAAAATGTCACTCTACTGTTTATCACAGATGCCTAGAAAACCTTTCAAGACAGAAGAAGAGCTTTCAGCTTCAGCAAACAGCATGTTCTCTGCAACCACAGTGTTCAAGCTTTTGACAGAGCACCCACTTCTTGTAAAATGCTTTCAGAGGCCTGCTAGTTTAGAGGTTGCAGATGTAATCCAGTTTCAAATGGGCACAAAATTACAAGGCTTTGAAATTCACTGAGGTAGCAGCTTTCTGGTTGACAAATGGCTTACTGATGAGTGAAAGAGGCTTCACAGTCACAGAGCTCAATGGGATCTCTTTGGTTACTCCTGCCTGGCCCTTGGAACATTTTCTGCTACAGTAAGTGCTCTAGTATTTCAAAAGTCAGCTTTCTTCTTCCTGTTACTAGAAATGAGTCAGGATTCTTTCTTTCATTAGTTCTCATCTGTTGTCTCTGCATTAATGGCAACAGCAGGGATGTGCAATGATCTTAAGGAATTTCACATGCTCAGTTGACAAAGAGCCAACTCTTAGCTACTTCATCATGATACAAGTTGCATTAATTAGCTCACAGACAGGTGAACATATTACTAGAAAATCTGACTTAGCAACTTCTTTCAGGATGGATTAGCAATTAGCTAAACTGAGATAAAACCTTGTTTTGCTAGTTCTTTTTAAAAAAATAAATAGATTATGCATAGAAAAACCTCCTTAAGCAATGGAAAAAAGCAGAACTGCAAGTGAAATGGACAATGTCATGATCCAAATGTACAGTCAGATCTCCAGTGTAAAAAATAACTGACATTTCTCCTCAGAACCTTAAACAGAGAGCTGGGGAGGGCCCTTGACAGTGCTCCATATGCACATAGGAGTACTCCGTCTGTGTCTTTGGAAAGCAGGCTTATGTGAACTGCAGGATAGCAAATAATTTTAGAAGGAAATAAAAGCTTTATTTGAAATTTATCAGTACCCATGTGTCTTTCTACAGATAAGTATGGTGACAAAAGCTTTTTTTCAGAGTGCACTTTTTATACAAATTGTTGAGATTTCTGACAAGATGGTATTGTTGTTCTCAAAGATCCTGCCGACTCTCTGATCTCTGTGGAGTGGCTCCACATACATAGGCTTGGGACAGGAGTTTGCAGAAGAAAAGGAGGACAGTTACTTGTTTGCTGTTCTTAACTAAAAGTGGCCCATGTGAGCACTGGAAGCAAAACTGTCTTCCCTACCATTCTAATGCTGGTTTCTCAGCTAGTACAGAAAAGAACAAGCAGAAAGCTTATCCCACAGAACTGAAAATGAATGGGAGAAGGATGAATATAGAAAGAAGCAGAGGGAGAATAATGAACAAGGATTGGTAGAGATTGCCAGCAAGCAGGGCAGAAGGGAGCGATTGGAATGTAAAACTCCCCCAGAAGCAGGAACTGAAATGCGGTCAGACAACAGCTTGGCAATTTAGCAGAGGTACATTTCTCATCCATCTCTAGTGCCAGATCTGCAGAGAGGATGACTTCATGCCGCAGGTTTCCCTGTTAACTCAAATGGCTTACATCTGTGATGCTGACCTGAGAATGCTGATCACAAGGTGAAGTGCTGAGCACCACAGAAATGCCTGCTCTGCTTTGCATAATCCAATACTAAGGGACTCTAAGATTCCCACTGATCTCCAACTTTAATTACCCTATGATCCTATGATCTTATTGAGACTAACATTCTGGTACAGGTCTTTTGGAAGATGTCTTGATTGATTCTGAAATTGCCACCTGTCTCATTTTCTTCCAGCTGAAAAAGTATGCTTATGGCTGGCTGTGATTATTATTAGCTGGCCAAAAAGGCTGGGAAGGGTTATAGCTTAACAGGTCTCAATTTAGCTGCCTCGCTACTATTTTAGAGGCTATCAGATGCCTCAGTTTAGGCAACAGAAGTAATCCCACAGACTGCTAGGGTCAAGTCTGTGTTAAAACCTCTGATAATCATTTCATAACCAGTTAACACCAAATAGTCATCTATACAGAAAGCTACCATGACTCATATAGAATCACAGAATAGTTTGGGTTGGAAGGGACCTTAAAGGTCATCTAGTTCCAACACCCTTGCCATAGGCAGGGATACCTCCCACTAGATCACGTTGCTCAGTGCCTTGTCCAGCCAGGCCTTAAACACTTCCAGAGAGGGGGCATCCACAATGTCTTTGGGCAAATTGTTCCAGTGTTTCACCACCCTCACCGCAAAGAATTTCTTTATATATCTAGCCTGAATCTCCCCTCTTCCTAGTCCTGCCATAACATATCCTAATAAAAAGTCCTGTCCTTGCCTTCCTTAGGCCCTCTTCTGGTTTATTAGGAAAAATCACCACCAAAACCAAAACTGGAGTAAGTTTCTTTACATTTTTGCTAAAATGCTATCATGTAATCAGTCT
Organism: Turnix velox; assembly: GCA_013400935.1. Classification (NCBI taxonomy): domain Eukaryota; kingdom Metazoa; phylum Chordata; class Aves; order Charadriiformes; family Turnicidae; genus Turnix; species Turnix velox. The sequence goes on from VZTY01003823.1 coordinate 124,416, forward strand.
AATATTTTGAAATAGCACACAGAGCCTTGCACCAACATTTCACACTTAGGTTTTGTATTTTGCATGTAACAGCATGTAATACACTGCAATTTCTCTTTTACAACCCTCAAGATTTTCACACACATTAACAAATTAGTCCTGACAAGTCTCCTCTAAGATAGGTGTGAAAGTATCATTAGCATTTTATGGGCAGGGAAACAGAGACCAAAGATATGGCTGACTCATATTGCTGTAAACCCATTGAAAAACAAATCTGGCTTAATAAAGGGAGTCCTGGGTTCAGATTAAATGAATGACAAAGTTCAGAGCTGAACATTTTTTTTTCTCTATTGTTTGTGCTCATTCTAAAGAATCACATAAACCTCCTCTAGTTCCTGTAGGAAAACTGTTGGTGAGGGTTCCTTCCTTTCCCAAGTAGATGCTTGACCCCTGACACAATGTAAGCCCTTGCAGTAACCAAGGCTTTGGGCTTAATGCTACAAAAAGATGTCAATTACTTTCCAACTAGGCCTGGCCAAAAGCTTTTTGATGAATGTGTCTCCTCCAGATGTGACACTGCTAAGGGACATGATGCTTCTACAAGAACTGTTGGCAGGGAGAAGGACTTGGGTATCCCTCTGGAGTAGTATCAAGTAGCTAAGATGTCCCATTTCCTGTCCAAGAGGATGGGTATTCCCTGGCACTCAACCCTCTCCCCACCAGCTCCTCACTTAGGAAACTGCTGGAAACTGAAGACATTTCTTTTGTCTGATTCTTTCCCCTGGGCAGTCAGAGTTTTCTGATATCTCCAGAGGAGAATGTATATTATAAGAAGTGCCAGGAAACACAGTGCATTTGCTTATGGAGCTTATGGTTCTATAGCTCCCTTCCCACTCCATATTTCCAGACACAAACCACAAAAACCCAACCCTACCCATAGCTAGTAAATAAATCTTTTCATCCCCATTCACTTTTTTTTTCTATGAAGAGCAAGGAGATATTACCATTTTCAGCAAAAATCCATTCATAAACATACTATACTTTTTAATTTATAACATCTAGAACTGTACTTCAGACTCCTAATGCTTCAAAGAAGTTAATAAGCTTACTGGTATCAAATTTTGAATCAGGCCAGCTATTAGTGCTGAGAACACTTAGGGGAGTAAAAGAGAAAGAAAAAAAATCTCTTAAGGGAAAGTCTCACTTTTATTTCTTATAACTGTCAACAAGCTGAATCCAGCTACCTGAATAATTGCTCACACACACCTACACTAATGCAGTTAAACTTGATGGGGCTCTTCTGGGCAGAATTCCTCCTATTTGGTCTTATAACTCAAGAGATTTCTGGTCTATCACACCAGAAACACTGCAGTTCCTGTGCTTCAGAATTGGTACTGAAAAGAAAGGATTTTTTTTAAAAAAAGATTTTTAAATATACTTATCTGTAAAATAGCAGGTGGCATGAATTTGCAGAGGGAGCTGGGGGGAGGTATGGAAGACTGGTTAGACAAATGGAATTCCTCACACTATTCCCTGTTTAACAACAACTGAAAAACAGGAGTGGATTTTAAACTTAATTTATGTGGACTAACAGAAAACAAAATAGACACCTTTCCTTGCAACCTTCATGCCTCTAAAACAGAGGCTGTTCACATTTCAGGCAGGCAGCTGGGTGACACAAATGGCTGAAATGCCATGCTGTGATAATAACTCAGGGGCCTGTAAATAGTGTTATGATGGAGTTATTTGTCTTTTTTTTGCTTTTAGTTTCTATGAAAGTTGTCATGTTTTAGGTGAATAAAATCTACCTGGTAAATATTTTCTGCAAAAATAAGGTTTGTGGAAAAAGATCACCATGTATGTGCATACTCTTTTTGTGCTTGTGTTTTGCAAAGCATGGAATGAAAAGCTTATTTACTTGTGATTCACCCCTCTGAAGTCAAAATGCAAGTCAACTTCTCCCTGATTTCTGTTCATAAATGCTGCAATACAACAAGGTAAAGAAATCTTTAAATATTAAAGGAAATAAACCCACATGACACAGGCACAGTGCATCATAGCTGGTGTGATGTGGCAATTTAATACAATTGCATCAAGAAACAATACAAAACACAGCATATGACATAAACATCCAATTTTAGCAGACGTTCTCTTTTTTTGAACAGACATTCAAGCCTTTTACCGTGCCCTGAGATATTTATAGAAGACTCACTTCCACTGTAATCCTGGGTAAGAGGTGATATGTAGCACCAGGATGTGCAGCACCATAAAATCAGGTCTGCAAGCTGATGAAACCCAGTGAAAAAGACCCATTGAAATAAACATTGTATAAGGAAAAGGTGACAGATGTCAGCACATGCTGCAAGAAATCTACTGTCTGCGTACATTATTCCCTGTGGCTAAATCTATCACTTGCATTGGCACATAAAATGCCTATACTCTGGGGAAGAAGCAAAACATTAGACAGCTAGATCAGAAGAGTGAAACACAGCTTCAAAGTTCTCAAGAAAGATGAGAGCAAAACGAGCTTTATACGGCTGATTGAGAATGGATGGAGTAACAGATGTGTTCTGAAAGAATTTGCAGCCTTTATTGAAAAGCAGCACATTGCTCTCAGACCCTTGCATACAGCCTATAAGGAATCCAGTCCACAGAACTGTCTGCATGTCTGGTACTGTTTGCAAAAAATAATGACACAAACGTTTTGCGTACATTGAGATGACAAAAGAACTGATGTATATGCAAGTTTTGCTCTAGAAAATAAGGGTGGAGGAATAAAGAATGATCATGTATAAATTAACAATGCAATGCTAAAATCTGTGGAAAAAATAGAAATAACTACAATTTGAGGATTTTTCTCAATTAATAATCTCTAAAAAAATTGCAAATATGATATTGCCTGGATTGATTTTTCTTTCTGAAACTGTATTGGCTGTCCAGATAAGCAGAGGTCAGAGTTGTAGAAGGATATGACAAGAGACTCATATTAGAAGTTCTGTGACTATGAGATTTGGGGTTGTTCAGCCTTGAGAAGAGAAGCCTCCATGCAGATTTTATTGCAGCATTTCTGTATTTAAAAGGGGGCTTATAAGAAACATGAGGACAAATGTTTTAGCAGGGCCTGTTGCAATAGGACAAGGGGTAATGATCTGAAACAAAATGAGGGTAGATTTAGACTAAATATAAGGAAGAAATTTTTTACACGAGAGAACACCTGAACAGATTGTCCATAAAGGTGCTAGATGCCCCATCCATGGATCCTTTTAGGGTTAAGCTAGACAGGGCTCTGAGCAACCTGATCTAGTGCAGGATGTCCCTGCTCACTGCAGGAGTGTTAGACTAGATGACCTTGAAAGGCTGCTTCAAACCCAAATCAGTCTATGCTTCTTTTAGAGATTAGACCAAGGCTTGTGAGTGACACTCAATCATACTCTGTCTTGTCCAGTCCCCATCTCCAGGTGAAGTGAGGCCGGGACCTATGGAAGAAGTAGGGCATGTCCTAAAGGGCTTTTTAGTCTTAAATTGATTAGAACCACAGGTCAGCATACTTCCATTGAGAAACTAATAGGACAATCTCAGGATCAACTAATTAATTAATGACATTAAAATAAAATAGGTCAGTTTATGCAAAATCTCTGCAGAGAAGGAAAACAACAGTGTACTTGCTACTTTTATGATCTTATATTCCAAAAATTGAAGAGAAAAAGAATTACTTGAACCATGAGGCACTCATGTTTGTTGCATGCCATTACAGTTATTGTATCCAAATAGATGTAGACAGCTTAATTCTTTGCTCCCATTTGTTATCTTGATTTCCCAAAGATATGACTATCTGCATGACACAATGAAACTCATAATTACTTTTCATTTAACAAAAACTAGAAAATGTTAATGAGAAATTTTGAGGATTTCCTGTATCTGAATATATGGCTTTGGGTCTCTTAATCAGTCTGTAAGCCTGTTTAGAGCAAGAAATACAAACCCAAAGACCAGAATTCAGATTCCCTGCCAGACCAGTCAGAATTCAATTCCAGTGACCCCTAATTGTAAAACTTCAAATGGAGCAGCAAGGAAATAAAACTAAAAAAAGCAAAGAAATAAAATGCCACAGCAGAGTATACTAAATGACAGATGATTAAAACAGAACATACAAGTGCCAAGGCTAAGGAGAACTAAGAGAAAAAATTACATTAGAGAAAAGGCTTGAAATTTCAAGTAAACGGAGACAGAGAAAAATAAATTATCTACGAAAAGGAAAAACCAAGATTAATAAAAAGAGATGAAGGAGTAAATTAATTTCATTTCAAGATAAGAAACAGTGCAATGAAGAAGACAAATGAAATGACAGCTAGAAAAGGGGATACGGGAAACTATATGCACAAATTGCAAATTATAAGTTTCATTAAGTTTTCCCAATTTCCTGACTTCAAAGAGGGAAGGGGGTGAGAAATGTAGGTGGGTTAGAAACTAAGAATAAAGATGCAGTGATTTAGATTAACTTAAAACCACAAAAGCTTTTTGAGAAATCAGTTGGAAATTATTACCTTGTGAAATTTTTTATCTGTGGAAAATTAGTAGTGGTGGTATACTAGCTTCTACCAATAGATTAAACATCGCCTTCATGTTGGCAAATGTGAAACAGTCTTAACTAACTTCTTTTAAGAGGCTTTGTTCTCAAGGTCAGTCAAGCAAATATCTGTTGTGAATTATCTATCAAACTCTGAATATTTTATCTTTTGAAATTTGTATAAACAATATATTTTGCAAACTGTATTTGTTTGGAAACCCTCCTAATTCCTTGTCTAAAGGGTATGACACTGTAAGTCTTCAATATTCAAGGCTTAAAAAGTGAGCATTATTGGCAAACTTTATTTGTACACTTGAAATCATTCTAACTGAGAAGACATCTGGAATAATTTTTGTATTAACAAATCAAAATAGCTTTTAACAACTTTATTCCTCAGTTTCCCATTAGCAAACCAGAAATATCTCCTTTTCACACACAATCACAAAAT
>VZTY01003824.1:0-18375 GCA_013400935.1 Turnix velox
AAAAAAATAAAGTAAGAATGATGGTTTAGAACACATGTTGACACCGGGGTATCACCAGGCATCCCACTATGAATGAAAAGTCTGCAGAGATACCAACATGTGTAAAGAAAGTTTCAAAAGTTATAAGTTACATGTCATCAGTGCAGAGGGGCCAGAGCACAGATGAAAGGACTGGTATTATTAATCCTTTTCTTCTTTTTTTGGCATGAAACACACAGAACTAAACAAAAGAACTTATTATATGCTCACTCTGCCTTTGGACCCCAAATTCCTTCCTTAAGACAGAGTTTGAAGGAGATGAAATAATTGCTTTGATGCACCAGGAGAGAATCCTGGGAGCAGCACCACAAGCAGGTGCTGCAGGAGCCCAGCCATGAGGTTCTGCTAAAGAAAAGTTTCCTCAAAGAAATCAGCACAGGGACTGAAGAGTAACAGGAGATACAAGTGGCAGAAATGAGACATCTATATGTGGCAATGCCATAGCAGGGGCTTAATCATCTCTCTCCTTATTTCAGCTGCCACACAGAGGCAACAGTGCACAGGAAAAACATCACTGAGTGTCAAGATTTCAAATGAGTTATCATTTCTTTCTTTGCTTATACAGGCAAGATATATTCTCTTCTCCTCAGCCAGGCAGACATTTTGCAGGGATTTTGCTTGACTAAGAGCCTTGTACCAGGGGTTCCTGACCTGTGGGACCAAGAGTCTAACCCATGATCACAAAAAAAGAAAGAAGAAATCTAGGAGTGATAGCTCTCTCACTACATCATTTGCTTCCCCTTGATAACCACATATTGATAAAAAAATTTTTAGTAAGTTTTCATTGCTATTACCTCTCTAAATTTGACTCAAACCTGATTTGAGAGAGATATACAAGACTATTTTTGCTCTTTGCAGGATAGGTCATCTTTCCATTTAATGGTCTAACCATACAACTGCTTCAGTTATAACCATCCAATCTGGCCAGTCATTCCCTGGACTGACAAGAGGAGTTACCCAGCATTTGGGCTGTAATGGCACTGACATCTATGCTGAGCTAGCAAGGGGTTTAGTGTCAGTAAGAGTTTTTGTAGCACTCATGAAAGGAAACTGTCAAAATGCTCCACACCAGCTGCTGTGCTTGCTAGCCAGTAGCAGCTACTGCAAATTCATGTTTAAAACATGTTTTGATTTAATGAAATGGTCAACTGTCCCAAAATGTACTGCTTTCTGAAAATAGCTGAGCCTCCATTATGTTTTATGCCTGCCATTAAAACATTATGGCTGCATTATATACTCAGACACCAGTAAATAAGAATTTCCATGTGTATTTATCTGGTTGTGCTCATCTTGGCAAATGAAAAGTGGGAATTCTTTAAATTTGACCTATAGGAAATGAAGAAGGAGAAATATATTGAGTCTGCCATTTAAAATTAAAAAAAAAAAAAGCAGAATATGTCTAAAAGCAAATCTTTGGAACTAGGCACTAACATTTTTAGAACTTGTGGAAAATCCCAAGCCTATCCCTCCTTCTCTCAAACAACTGGGTATCAGTGATCCCCCCTTTCCAGCTCATAACCCCTAACAAAGGTAGATTATATCACTTAGGAGAAGAGGAACAATACAGCAAGAAGGAGCTGTATAGGAACAGGCATCTCTCCTTGTGGTTTTTAAGGAACAGATTAATGAAGAGGCTACATTATATTGCCTGCAGTGAAAACTCACTCCCTCTAACATCTATGCTTCCATATGGGATTCACAATGCACCTACACTTCTAGTAGGATCCTACTTATTAACTTTAGTTCTTAAATCTAGAAGTCCAAAACCCAAAGTATTAGCTTAAAGGTACAGAACAGATGAGAAACCCAACCATGTCCATCTCACCCAATAAAATCCCAAGATTTGGAATGGGCAAACAGCATGGCAGTCTCCTTGCATTACTCATTATTCTTTTAAACCCCAGTACTACCAGCAATTATTTTCCCCCAAGCAGCAAACAGAACAGCACTGAGGTCCAGAGTCTGTATAAAATGCAGATGTTAGAATCAAACCAGCTGATGTCAGAGGAGTAGAAACATCAAGGGAGGAGATATCAAGAAGGGCTTTGCATCATTCCATCTCATTTTCATTGTAAAAATGTAAACCTCAGTCTCAAGTGTCTTGTTAGGCAAGTTCAGTAAATGGGAAGCCCAAGCAAATGAGTTTCACTTTTTCTAGCTGAGATTGTTTGGGCAACTGGAAATCTGCTCTGTCTGATAGGAACATGGGTAGGAATTAGAAAACTTCCCCTTTTTCCCCCCTCCAGTCTTGTAATAACCTCCTTGAGAAATGCCTTCAGACCACTGCATTTATAGGACTGGTCTCAGATCATTTACATCTAATCTTCCAGTGCTGTTAACAAAAGCTGGGCAAGCATGTGCAAATGTAAATAACTTTTTTTTAATGTGAAATCCCAGTTTAACTGCAGAACAGACTTCAAAGGGGGTTTAACATTAGCAGTGCCTGCCACACGGGTTATTAAAGTGCTTTCTTTAAGAGTTATTGCTTTAATTTATTCATCTATTTTAGCTGCAGCAAGCCCCATTTCCCCCTTCATTTTTTGAGATGTTTTTAAAAAGAAAATATTTCAAAAAGGACAAGTGAGGTGTAAAGCAGGAGATAAAGAAGTAAATACAATAATGAAAACCTTCATGTTGAGAGGAAAACTTTAATGCTTAACCTGGTTACACTGATCTCAGAGGGGTTTGGGTTAAGGAACCCCCTTCTATCTCAGACAATGGAGGTTTCCTGCATGATGTTAAGCTCAGAATCATCACCCACAAGGAAATCCTGTGGCAAAGAATGGCTGGATGACTTCTCAAGAAGTTATCTTGTGTAGAAGGGGATGGAATCTCAGCATTGGGGTCCACAAAACAGCTCAGAGAAGAGCCTGATGAGCTACCGAATATCTACAGGGCATCAGAACATCAGACTGATGAGGGTATCTCCAAGAGACTGGGGTGCTCAGACAGTTACAGCCAAAAAATGAGAAGAGATAGAAGGAAGTGAATGAGGGAAATATAAAGAAAAACAATTGCTTCTACTGTTTCAATTTCTATTGTTTTGAAAAATCCATCCTTGCCTCCAGTAGTTTTAATTTCTGTTACATAAAGTGGAAAAGGAAGGAAGAAAATGAAGTGATTGGTGAGTTTTTACTTTCTAATGAATTTCTGTAAAACACAAAATGTCCAAGCCTTGAGCAGCCAAGGCACTTCTGACATTTTACTGCTGGAGTTTCTATTTTAACATATGTGCAGCAGCTGCTTCAAGCCACAAGGTCTTGAAAAACTCCTACCTGTAACTGGTGATTTCAGTCATTCAAAGCTTCGACTCGTTCCTCCTCACCCAGAAGCTTGGCTAAAGAAGCAGCCACATCCAACAGTGCCTCAGGCTACACACAAGTTTCAGATGAAACCCTCTGGTGAGAGAATAAGTGCTGCAACTTTGTCAAACAGATCCACTGAATTTAGTTTGAGGATGAGGCTGCTGAATTTCACACTCCAAACCTGACCTCAAGAAGAGAAGTAATTCTGCAGTTCCAGGTGAGTTGAACTCCTCTGGAAAGAGAATCACACCTGCCACAATGTTAGGTCCATCAGAACTAAAAGCCCTCTTTGCAAAAGTTACTTGACATCCATTTGAATTATTTTTTTAAAAATATAAGAGAGAGCAAAGAGAACAAAAGGCCAAAATATCTCATGCTGCTAGTTATCAAACAGAAAATTTTGAATTTTTTGTGTTTTTTACTACTGAGTTACACATTATTTACTGGAAAATCAAACTACAAAACAAATTAATGTTTCTTTCTGTCAGTAAGAAACAGAGCTGCTTCCTCCACAATATTTTTCAGGTTTTTCCTTTCAGGAAAAGTCCAGAATTCATTGGGAAAAGAAGATTCAAAAGAAACTAATGTTTTGTAGATGGGATTTCCCATCCTTAGCACAGAGTGATTAGAGAAGTTTTCATCAAATCCATCAGAAATATGAAGAAAACATACTTAGAACAGATTATCTCAGAAAAAAACCCACTAGATGGTATATTTACAGGTTTCACTGCAAAGCCCTCTTGCACTTTAGAATGAGACAGTGCATTGTAACACGTAGGTTTCCATGGCAAACATCTCATTTCAATACAAACAGACTGTGCTAAAAATGTATCTCACTGGTAGCAGCTAATGCTTGAGGATTGTAGAGATCACCTTCCTCTTTCCAAACTACATCGTTATTTATTATAAACACACATTAGAATGGATGCAGAAGTGTAAACTTCTTAAATGAAAACCTCATCTAGATTCAGAGGTGCACAAAAGCCAAGAAATTCTCTGCATTATGCAAATAGGAGCTTTTTTTCCATATGTATTCCACCTTCTTCTGAATAATTCCCAAGAATGTTTACTTAACGTGGCAAACCACACCACCAGAACCAATTTATTTGTATTATTTTGCACTAATCTTCAACCTTTTAGCTCTTGCCATTTGCCTTGTTACCATAATATTAGTAGCAGTGTACCTGGGAAGCATTAAATGAAGCAGGGAGCTCAAGATGGACAGTGGAGCTGAAGCAAGGACCTAATCCTATTTAAAAGACATCACTTGATTGAAGAGAGGGAGAATCATGAATAAGATGCACACAGGGTCTTGTCTACCACTTACTTTAGAAAAATCATACATGGAAAAAGAATTACATATTAATTCAGCTTCCTTTTAACCCAAGCAAATTAATTATCATTCTCCTTCCCTGTTCTTGGGTATGAGCAAACTACAGGTTGCAGCAGTTGGTTGAAGGGCAACTATGAAATCACAGGTCTTCCCATTTTTAGTTTAGCTCACACCTACACAATCACTTCACATCCCACAGGTAACAACATGCAATTTTAGTTTTGTATGTACAACACTTGACAAATTAGGATCTGCTCAACCTAAGGCAACTCATTTAATGTAGATCTCAATTTTTCACTTAGAGCTCTACAAGTCCCAGAAAACACTTTTAATTGGCACTTCTACACAAAGAAAAAAACAAAAAAACCCCTCCCGAAGGACAACAACCTAGCAGATGGAGTGATTACATGCAGATTTAAAACACACAACAAAATAGGAGCTACCACAGCTCTCCCAGACATAAGCAGCATCTAAGTCTATTCAGCTTCATGGCTGAGTGACTAAATTGGTTTGGGATGTCAGCAGTTCAAAAAAACAAACTGAGGACAGTTTTCAGGCTACTTTCAAAACCTGTCTCTCCTTTTATTCACCATGACCTTAAAAGACTTCTTTTTCCTTGCCATTCTCTTCACCAACCTGTAAAATTTTATCCATTTATAAAGAAGATACATTCTGCTTCTCTCCAGCTCGAATATTGGTATTTCTGATCAGAGCAGCATCATCCTGGGGAGCTGAACAAGAGACAGACAAAACAGCACAGACTAAAAAAGATGATTTTTGCTTCACTTCCAGTCCTGGGGCACAGCTTCAGCTCACTGTTGGAAAGAATAAACACCAGTGGAGAAAAAAGGACTAAGAAATCAAGCAGAATATTCAATACAGGGCCAGCTTTTAAACAACTCATTTCTTCCACCATCCAAGACTGCAGAATGGAAATGAGACAACGAATGGAGGAAATACTTGGAGAGATGAGACAGAGCAAAACTAGTCTGAGAAAAAGGACCTAACCAATGGGATAGGTTACAGGATTTCATCATAAAAGACTAAAGAAAGTTGAATTAGGCTCAGCAGCATTACTGGTCTTTGTACATGGTAAAATTTAACAAGTATGTAAATGCAGCACTGATTATGTTTGGGTTTTGTTTTTTTTTGTTTTTTTTTTTAAAGAAAAATCCCAAAACTGCTGTTACTACTGTCAACATTTCAGCTCATTTTTGCTCCTGCTTGGCAGGAGTAGCCTTGAGCTGGTCAGACACAGCTAAACGGTGTTTACAAAGCAGTTGTAGGAATTCTGAGCAGCTGCTTGGTTCAACCATGTTTGTGCCCCTCGTTGTTCATGAATATTCAAGGGAACATGTTTTTGTTTGCTCAAATGGTTGGGGAGTGGCTGTTCCTGTATTGAATATATTCTCATGCAAACAAAGATATTCCTGGGGGATCAAGAGTGTTTGCTAATTCACTACTAACTGCTTGTTATTTCCGTGTTAAAAAAACTTTGGGGCATTTAGTCAGGAATCAGAAACGGTATCACCTGACTTAACTAACCACTGGGATGCTAACCCACACACAGAGTCAGCAGCAAGAAGGACAGAAAACTCAGGTTATTGGCTCGTATGAATTTAAGTAAAACAATTCATGGAAAAAACTGAAAGCTTCATTCCATCAGGAAAAGCAGATTAATGTTCTGCCAATGAACCTTGCTTAAAAATACATAAGCTCCAACAAGTTTGGTCATGATGTGGTGAGACACAGGAAGAGGTTGCCCAGAGAGGTTGTGGATGTCCCCTCAATTCTTGGAGGAGTTTAAAGCCAGGCTGGATGAGGCACTGAGCAACCTGATGTGGTGGGAGGTGTCCCTGCCCAGCTTTTGACTGTTCCAAGAGTTAACCCACTCACCTGCTCAAAGATAAAAATATTGTGAATTTAGTTTGGGGAGGCTCCTTCCCCAGAAATTTGTGAAGAGAGGTTATGAAGTGCCTGAATTTGTATGATTCATCCCAAGTTTTTTACCATGCAGGAAGCTGAAATTGAGAGAGACAAAACACACACTGAGTCTATTAATTATGTAGATGCATTTCTCATTTGCAAATGAGAAAGTAGCCTATTTCTATAAATACCCAGAAAGTGGCACAGCAGCATAATGCCAAGTCAAACATCAGCCAGTAGTAACATATTTATAACTCATCCTGGGGCCTGGGGGAAGGGATGGCACAGCTCACCTCCTGGAGACACCTGCCATTTTATTTTCTATATTTTCAGGAAGCCTTCATTAAAAAAAAATGAAGTTATGTTCATCTGTTGGCAAGCAGCAAATGAACGGACCGAATCATGTCAAAATTTCACCTGGCTTTTTCCACAGTATCAAAAGCATCTCGAGGTTTGGGGCAATCACAAAAAAAGAAGAAAAACTCCATATTTCATAATTTTCAGAACAGTCCCATCCCTGGAGGTGTTTAAGGCCAGGCTGGATGAGTTGTTAGGGCAATAGGATTAACTTTATAATCCATACCTTCAGTGGGATATTAATATGAAGCTTCTTTGCCCCCACAGATCCACCATCTATTTTTCTTCCCTCATACATTCCCACATCCTGCTGGCTAAAGGGAAACTTCTAAGAGTATTTCACAGCTCTGAAGAAAACCCTCATGCCAGCAAACATCTGAAACTCAATATACTCATCTAAAGATTATCTGAAAGAATTTAATGAATATTCTAGTTTCTGCAATTAGATATTGTTATTCACACTTGGGGACTCCAGAGAGCATACATATTGAGCAGAAATTAAGATTTATGCTTATAATTATTCTGAAACATGGGAGAAAAAGAGAGATATGAAGATACTATTTGATTGCTGACCTAACAAGACCCAACTCAAAAACCCTCAAAAACTTCAGAGATGTTTTGTGAGGAAGATGGGATTTACCATCCCACAGCACAAAGCAGACAATTCAACTTAAATACAGTTCAAAATGTCCCAGCCTTTAAAGCATTTCAGCCTCAAAACTCCTAAGTATTCTTCCTCAGGGTAAACACTTTTATTAGTTCATTCCTTTCCAGGTGCTCACCTCAGAGAATTTTACCCATTTAAAACAAAGTTATTTCTTTTTTATTCAAGGAATAACTAGACATTGTTTTCCACCCTTCTATCCAGCCCTGACTCCCTCAGCCTCTCTCTGTGACTTCAGTGCAGTTGAGAGGTGGTCAGGGCTTGCTCATCTTGAACCTTTTGCCTTTCCCCTTCCACTCATCCTGCTCCTGGGACTGCCAAGAGCAAAGTCATCACCACCAGGAAGTCCTGACCAACCCCAAATTCAACAGAAGCCCAGGAGCTTTGAGTGAGCAGGTGTACAACAAAGGTCCTGAGGCTCTTTGATCCCCCGGTCAGATCACAAACCTCTTAACATGTTTTCCAAGGTGGAAAACACTGATAAAGGCTCAAAGACACTCTTTTGAGGGCTTGAGGAGGCAACCTGTGAGCCAGAAATCAATTCCTCAGCCCTGATGTCGTCCAGACCCCCTCCATCTCGCTGTCACAGTCGGATGCTTCACCTGTGTCAACATCCCCTTTTCAAATCCTGCTTTGAATTCCTGTTAAGGACCTGCATGAAACGATACTGACAGGAGGAGACAGCAAGAAGCCTTGCTGCAAACCCTGCAAACACCAAGTCCTCCTTTGTAAACCACCACATCTGCAGCTGCAGAACAAAGGGCTGCTCTGCAAGCAGCACAATTACACAGCGACTGGGACCTGCATCTTGTGAATGGCTGTCCTGAGGTCTAACAAAGTGCCAGCTCCAATTGCAGGTTCTCCCTGCATTTCAAGTCTTCCTAACACCTCTGTCTGTGCTGATTATTTTGTATCAGAAAGGGCTCTTAGCTCTCCACACAGCCTCTTCCTCAAAAGGGTGCTCGCAGTGACTTTGACCCAGCCACCTCCTCCTGTGAAATCCACAGCAGTTAATTTGCCTCCCAGACAGCCCTTCCTTCTGCCAGCCTGCCTCAGCTCAGCCAACACACTCAAATCACTGAGGAAAGGAGCAAGGGATAAAAGAAGAGATGAGAATATCTTCATAATTGGTTCTTTAGGAAATAAGACTAAAAACAGAAGATCTGCCATAATAAGAAAAAACCCACATACTCTACTCTCGTAGTAAATAAAGTCTCGTGGGATGAAGAAGAGCAGTATCAAATCCTATTGTAACAAATACAGCAGCAGGAGCTTTAATTTTTATCCAAAGGCACATCAGAGAAAATCAAAAGTCATTGATCTTGCTCATCCACCTCCTTCTTGGCCCCCTCCCTCCAGGTTTCAGATTTGAAGCACTTACCAAGAAAATTAAAGACAGTCATTAAGGAAGCACTAGAAATCACTTGCCTCTAAGCAGCTTCTTGTTTCCTAAATGTGAGTCCATCAAAGTCATCTTTGAAAAGCAACAAAACATCCACCTTCTGACACCCAAAGCTTTCATTGTTTGCTCAAAGTTGTAGGCAGCTCCCATCCCTCTGTGCCCTCTTTAAATCAATTACTCACAAATGTGCTGACCTTCATTTTTTTCCCCAGGGTCTCTCATGCCACATTGTTTAATTTCATCTTGTTACTCACTTTAAGGCAGAAAAGAAGTTTGAGGGTTTCTTTTCATCCCTCTCACTCAAGTGACTCAATCCTAAGAAAAATAAGGCCTAGTTTCTAACTCTTTTTCTATCAGTTGACTGAAATAAAGATAATCTTTTAAAGTTAAAAACTAAAAGAAAACAGGAAGGATGTCCCCCTACTCTAAGAAAAAAAGCAAAGACTGATTTAAGCACTAATGTAAATTTATGGAAGTCAAACCCATAAGAGAACTATTTTCATCTCTCAAGTTGCACAAGAACTCAGTTATAATAGTTTCTTCCTAAAAATTCTTTAATAAAAAAGCAATGTTGCCATGGAGTATCTACTCATTTAGGTAACTGCTGTGAGTACACTTCTAGTTTTTCCTGTCCCTCATTTATAGCACTGAGCATTTGGGCAAGATCTCAAATTAACTGGAAGATATATCCTTAGAGAAATCAGCTGGGCATTATGAAGTTCATGACAAACTAAAAGCAACACTGTCCAGCTGAGAATTCTTTTGTATTTTGAGGGGTTTTTCCCATGATCACAAGACTGGCACCTTTATCAGGTTGCTGAGAAACACCTTACACAGCAAGTTGGTAATAAAAGTGGAACAAGAGAAGTCTGAGGATCAGATTTTCTCCTGGAAATTGAGCTGGATCACATTAGGCCCAGATGACTGCATATGAACCTGAGAAGCTTTTGCCTGTAATGCCACCAAATCCAGTTATTCTACCTTCTGGCAACAAAATCCAAAAAGAAGAAAGAAAAATGGGGGGGAAAAAAAGAAGATTCTTAAGTTTAATTAAAGTGAAGAGGTAGGAAACACGCAGCTGCTGTTCTCTTCCATCAATGGATGCTTTTTTGACACTGGGAGATCTTGTGATACAAAGCAGCAGAATGTTTTCAAACTCTAAGCTAAAAGAGAAACATTCCAATTGCACGTTTGCCTTAGAAAGCTTTAGGTAATTTTATAAGCTGTCTAAAATTATTCCTTTCTTAATTACTCTGAATGTATTATTTTGATGATTCCCATCTCCAAAGGTAAAATTGCCCCTTTTATGAACCTGCATTTTGCAGCTGGGTAGTAGGAACTGTATCATTTTAATTCATTAAGAATTAGTATAAAATTGAATTTGGGATTAAAAATGACATTGGGAGTTATCTGGGTGTCAAATGGGAATTTAGATAGAGAATTCAGCCATATCCAGGTCCAAGACATTGAGGACTTTGCACACTTCAGGCAGATGCTTGTGTTGGCCTGATTGATGGGACATACAATGAGGTGAAGTTAAAGAGTGTTGTTTTGCATGCAGGAATCATACAGAGGAACCTGGAGAAAAAAAAAATCGTAAAAAATTTATCAAAAGTGTTGAAAAATCACTATGTGAAGCAAGCTGGGCTGCTTGCCTTTCTTCTTTCTCAGGGCGAATTGGTTGAGAAATGAACAAATATCATCTGTTTTATCTCCAGGTTGGGTTTTCCCCTCCCTGTGAAGTGCAGTGTCTTACTAACAACAAAAAAATCAAAGGGAAATGAGTCATCAGCACAACCCTGGCTGGAAGAGGGTTTGATGGCTCTCAGAGGAGTAAGAACCTAGTTTTTTCAGCAAAGAACTAAAGGAAAAGTATTCTAATGTTGTTGCAGCGAAGTTTTTCATTGGGAAGCCATGTCCCCCACATCTGCTCACCCTGGGCTCCTGTCCCAGATGCAGGCTGGCCATGGGCAAGAGCAGAGGGCTTTTGGGGTTCTGCAGCCTGGAGAAGAGATGGCTCAGGGGGAACCTCATGGAAGCTTCTCAATACTTGAAGGGGGCTACAGAAAGACAGAGGTCAGACTTTTTAACAGGATCCAGGATGGCAGGACTAGGAGTGATGGATGCAAATTGGAAAAGGGGAAATTCAGGTGGGAGATAAGAAAAGTTCTTTGCTGTGAGGGTGGTGAGACACTTGAAGAGGTTGCTCAGAGAGGTTGTGGAGGCCCCCTCAATCCCTGGAGGTGTTTAAGGCCAGGCTGGATGAGGCATTGAGCAACCTGGTGTAGTGGGAGGTGTCCCTGCCCATGGCAGGGGGTTGGAACTAGATGATCTTTAAGGTCCCTTCCAACCCAAACCATTCTATGATTCTAAGACCCTGACCATGATGCTGCTTCCTTGGAGAAACCTGAGACCTGCTAGTCCTGTAATCCCCACTGTCAGTCCTAATCCAAGCCCTTGCTCTGGCAAGTGTTTTAGAGAAACAGGAGAGTTTCTAGGTTACTCAGTTCCCTCAGGGTTATCTGATTAAGGCAGCAGTGAGAGAAAGCACTTTATCTGCAAGTTCCTCCATTTTCCTTGGCCAAAACCCAGCCTGCACAAACCTCCCCAAACCTTTTAGCTGATCCTCTTTGGTAGTGGAAGGAAAGAGAACAGCCCGAGTGATGTCTGGTGAGGACTAACACCAGTTCCCCCAGTTCACAGCCATGGCAACAAGCAGCTCAGGCCACCCATGGCCCCTTTCATATGGTTTGTGGACAAACTGCTCAGCACAGCTGCAAACACTGCAAAGCTCACCCAATAAACAGCAAAAATAACTAACAAACATCTCAATCCTTACTAAATTCCACATGACTCTTTCTGTGCAAGTCCAGTGCCAAAAGCAAAGAGCAAAGCAGGACATCCTACCCCATCACTGGGAAACTGCACTGCAGGTAAATGATGATTTGCAATCACTTCATAAAATTAGCCCCAGTTCCCTTCACTGGGTAACAGAGAGTGATCACGGGAGTAGTGCAATTTTGTTCTAATACCTGGATTTTAATAGTACAAGTATTTAGAATTATTCCTTTGGAGTAAAAAGGGACTCCAAACACATAACTGTTAAGCTTTATTAACTAAGAGATAATTACGTATTAAAATGCAGTGAAATTGCAATGTAATTTTAACATAAACTACAATGTAATTACAGCCTTTGTAGTGTAAAGTATAACTATAACACAGTAATGAATTAAAGATGAGAAATAAGCCTATAGNTCTGAATTCTCAGAACCCCACAGGATTGGGGTTTTTTTTTGCAGCCAAACAGGACACATCCATTCTATTGCCTGTTCCCTGAGAGAGGTGTAATTGCTCCTTTGGAAACAGCTCCCTGGATAATTTGAGGCTGAGAGTTTTCCCCACCACAGGGCAAACTCATTCAGAAGAAGCTGCTGACTAATGGCTCTGCTTGTTAAGCAAATGTGGCCAATTTTCAAGTGAGAAGTGAGAGAGCCAGTATAAAAAGAAAAAAAAGAAGTTGGTTTTTTCCACCCCTTTTGGTACAAACATCCCGGTGTATCTCAACTAACTCTTCAGCTACAAATTCTTGCTCTGCCAAGAACATTAACTGGTTGTGCAAATCTTTGCCATCTGTTGCACTGTCTAACTGCAGAGATAAACCCAGCATAATTTGCCCTGCTAGCATAACAACACTAGATTGATGATTTATAGTGCCTTCAATGTTCTTTACTCAGAGCTGTGTGCTTCTTCTCTTGCCTTTTTCACCTTTCAAGAATAAAAACTCCATCAGGAAGCTGCTCCCCCTTCCTCCACCCCAAGTTTCTCCATGTCAAACACAAATTCCCTAATATCAGAAATATTATCACTGTGCAAGTGACCCCCTCCCTCAACTTCCAGTGTAACAAGTGCAAGGAAAGGATGCTATTAAACTCTGCTATCTTGGAACACATAAATAATTCACAACTTTCCTATAAATATTTATCCTTGCAACCTCAACTGTCATTCAAATAAAGGTTACACAGTCCTCATCCATGTCCATTTTCCACAGAGCAATCAAATCACCTGGATTTTTCAGCTGCTTTCTCCTCTTCATTTATATTTTTCTCAAAATTGGGATGTACAACTTGTCTTCTCATACCAGTTTAACAAAAAAAAATGGGTGTGTAGGTCTGTAGGGAGAGCATCAGGCTCCTAATCTGAGGGTCAAGGGTTCAAGTCCCTGTCCAGGTATGAAGTTTGTTGGAGTTGGGCTTGATGACCTGAAAGATCCTTTCTAACCTAAATCTTATAAGTCCTGATTCTCCTTTGTCTTTTTCCTTGTGCTTCAATAGAACTACCAGGGGCTTACATGAAAATGAAAAGCAGATCAGGGATTACATCTTTCTGTTGGTGTCTTATGGTTTTAAACCCAGCCAGCATGATGATATTATATAAAAAACATCGGAATTCATCCATGAACTCTCCACATCTCCCCTATATGCTACAGGGACTCAAAAACCTCTTTCCACCCAGTCTCCTCCCTTATCTCTTGAAAAATAGAACACCCACAACAAAATCATCCTAAAACTTAGCAGTTTTATAAGCCCAAATTAGACATTTATCCCCTATCATCATCTCAGGAAGAAGAAAGAGAAAACAAGGAAGAGAAACACCAAGAGTTATGAATGTTCATAAACAACAACAGTCAATCAGTTACAAAATTATTCCCTCCAGCCTGCACTGCGCTTTGGTTTTGCCAAAAAATCATTACCAAAAAAGCATCCTGGGATAAGAAAATCCCTATAAGTAGCCAGTTTTCTGCTGAGGAGAGATATTACAAACCATAAAAATTATGTGCTGCTTCTGTTTCATGAACATTACATAATTGCCAGGCTAAATAGCCAGGATAAACAGAGAACGGGCATTTTTACTAGTCTTCAGAAGAGTAAAGCCATAAAGAAAATAACACCATGAAATTTACAGGAGAGACCATATGTTGGGAAGGATCTTCATCCAAATGTGTGAGTCAGTGTGTTGGTTCAGTGCTGCACATGGAGTTGGTGACTTTGGGCCTATTTGAAGTTGGGTTCAATAAGGCACTGAGCAACCTGGTCTAGTGGGAGATGTCCCTACCCATGGCAGGTTGGAACCAGATGATGTTTAAGGTCCCTTTCAACCCAAACCATTCCATGATTCTTCAAAACCCTCCTGTTGCCCTGCTTTTATCCACCCACAACACATCTACTTGACTTGCTGCATCAGGAACTTCTCCCCAATCTGCACTGAGAGTCTGAGCAGAAAATTAATAAAATTTCTTGATTTATTCAAAGTATGGACACTCCAGCACACCTTAGAACCTTAACTGATTGATGTTGCAACCATATGAAGACATAATTAAGCCAGAACTGATTATAACCCAAGTCTACCAAGGTATTCTGTAATCCAGATCCCCACCTTTAGTCTTCTGTTGTCTCCTGCCTAGACCCTTATCTCTTTACTTATTTTTATGATGTGATTTATACACTTATAGAATTATTATTTCAAACCTGCCTGTAGGCAGCAGCTGCATGACTGTGTAATTACTGCTGAAGGATAGTGGTGCTAGAAGAAGATCTTGTCATGCAAAAAAAAACCCCTCATCTGGCATATTCACTCATTTATTTGTTTAGTAGATTAAACTAGTGAGAGAACAGAACACAGACAATGATGAGGGTGTTACAGATGAGCTTTGCTGCAGTGCTCTGCCAAGTGCTACCCCCAGCTCAGCATCCCCCCAACTTGGACAGGAACTGCCAAGCACAGCTGGCTCAGAAAACGACTGTTCTGCATCACCAAAACTTTCTAAAGCTTTAAAATTTGGTTTTTCTTCTTTCTATAGTGAACAGTGCAACTTCTCAAATATTTTGGTAAAACTAACTATGCAGGGATGGTGGTTAGACTTGAAAAAGAAAAGCCATCAGGGGTTGTTCTTGGAAACTCCTCTTTAAGCAATCACAAGATCTAGCAGAGACTTCAGAACCTAATTAAATTGGGAGCAGGTTTCATCTGCAACTCTCTATTTCAACTCCTTGAAACATTCAACCTGGATTAAGGGAATTTTATTTGAAAAAATCATAAATGCTGCTTGAAACATCTTGAAACATATTTAAATGCATAAAGTATTGTAAAACCTTCCTCACAGTTGACCAAAAGCTTCCCCCAAAAGCCTTTGCATATTCAGTGACCTTGCTAGCTAACCAATCTGGGCTTCTCCAAATTACTTTGGCTGCAGCAAATATTCATAGCATCAATGACAAAAACACTCCAAAGTGTTATCTGGAAGCCAAGCTCTTACTGACAGGGTAGAGCCTGGCAAATATGCTTAGGAAAAAAACAAAAAAAAAAAGGCAGTGGAATGATGTTTCCCCCCCTGCCTGTGTGGTTCCAAGCCCTGGTCCCTGCTCGCTCTGTGGGTGAGCAGCAGCCAGCAACGAGCTGCAGACTGTTAATTACTTCTCTGATTAACAAACCAGGCACTGAGCTGGAAGAGACAGCAGCAATTCCCAGCACCTGAATTGGAAATGCAAGTATTTACCCATCTCAAACTTAGTCAGATGGATATGAAAAAAAAAAAAAATAGTGAGGACTGACTTTGCCTGGAGTCAGGAGGGTGTCAGGGCAGCACATGCAAAGGGAAGATGGAAAGGGCTGAGCAGACCCTTGGCAGAGTGTTCCTGGCAGAGGCCCTGGGATTTAACTGGTAAATTGCCCAGCATCAGTTGTGTGGGGATTCTGATAGTTCTACCACCAAAAGTAAAGAGAAGGATTGATCTGATTAAAAAAAAGAATGGTGAGCCCAGGCTAGAGCAGGGGAGAGTGGACAGCAGAAGATGGGGTAAGGATGGGGGTCCTTGTGAGACCCATGCAGGGAACATTCCCAATTCAGGAACAGAAGCACAGAATGGTTTGGATTGGAAGGAACCTTAAAGATCATCCAGTCCCAACCCCCCTGCCATGGGCAGGGACACCTCCCACTACACCAGGTTGCTCAATGCTTCATCCAGCCTGGCCTTAAACACCTCCAGGGATTGAGGGGGCATCCACAGCCTCTCTGGGCAACCTCTTCCAGTGCCTCACCACCCTCACCATAAGGAATAATTAACTTAGAATAGCTATTGCTTATACTATCTTCTGTATTTAAAGGTTTTGCTTCAGCAGCCTTGGTACAGGGTCACAGTTTGTCTTCTGTTAAACTAGGTATGGGCAGGTTCTGTGGTGGGAATGACAAGTTACAGGTGAAATTATTTGTGTATTTTGAAAACTCATTTTAGGATTTTAAAAAAAAAAAGTCTTAAAAAATTTTGTGCTACTCCCTTTGATACTGCAGGACCCTTTCCACAGGCAGAGGGGGTGTGAGCCAGCATTCAGTTAACTGGGTGCATGATGGGGAGACCAAAGAAAATAAATTAAGCAACAGCAATGTACAAAGTAAATGATTAGAGAGACAGGAAACCTTTCCTTCCTCCCTGAGACAAGTGCAAATTAAGCCTGTGTGGAAAACATGGCAACCAGACAAACTGCCCATTTCCCAGGCACCTCCCAGGCTTGGCCCATGGTCCAGCCTAACAAACCCTGAAGGCAGCAGATAGAGTTTTCCCAGCAATCCTAACATGCAGTTTATCCACCATCCATCATGCCTTATTCCCAAGGGAAGGCTACTGATGAAGAAACCCACCTTTAAGTAAGGAAAAAGGGCAGAATTAATTGGTGCTGATGTAAAACATCTTGTACAGATGACAGTTCCTGCAGCTGTGGGATGTGGATCACAGGACAGTACCCTACCTACAGGACTAAAATGATGGGACCAGGCTGTGCATCAAGGTAGCTTTTCCCTTCTCCCTCCCAATCAATTGTCCTCTGAAATTAGTGAATATCTTTAAACAGAAAAGAATGAATTCTGGACCTGGGACTTCACAGCAGATGGTACAAATGACCAGCAGAAAGGAACATCCCTTCCTTAGAGGTCAGTGAACATCTCCCCATCCCTTTAAACGGTTTAACAGCTCTGTAAGAATAACAAATCTGTTTAAAATAGGAAATCAGTAGGAAATAAAGCTGTGTCAGGGAACATTAACACTCCCCTGTGTAATTTGACCTTGGACAACTCGTCAGATCCCTTGTTCAGCTCATTCATCATTATTCTGAGCTGTCACCATCAACACCCTCGCTCATTAATTATACATTAACCTCATTCATGACTTTTAATCTATAACGGGTCAGGATGTTTAAAAATAATTAAATAAGGGTGTGCAATGGTAATAAGGATAATACCTGCAGTGGAGCTGAGGACACCTGGCTGCAAATCAAAACCAGGTGATGCTCAACAATTAAGTGGGAAAGAAAATAAAAACAAGAAAGGAGAGGTCTCCAAATCTCCAACCTTGTGAGTTTAGGGTAATATTAGCTTTAAAAGAGCCCCTAAATATGCATCTTGTAGGCTTCTTTTTTAAAAAAAAAAACAAAACAAAACAAAACCAACCTTGGAAAATGACTTTTCAAAGCAAGGAAATATGATCTACAGTAAGCAAGTAAGTGGATCAAATTGTCAGGCACAAGCTTGAACAATATAAGGGTGGGTTCCTGACAACATTCAGGTTCTTTTCTGTTGGTCAAACTTCCAGTGTTGCCACTGGTGGTTGTAGTGGGCTGAGAGCAGAAGATGAGCACACTCTGCTCCCACAGGTTGTTGTAACCATCTCCTGGAGAAGGAATCAGGTTCTCAGAGGGATTTCCCACCTCTTGGCCTCATTTCCCATAGACCTGGGATGAGAGCAATCCTCTCAATCTCTCAGTCAGTTTGCTGTGATGAATATTGGATTCAGCAGAGGATTTACCTCTGTGTTTCCAGCCCTGATAATGTTTTAATTCTGAAATTATCATATACTGTTTCTTCTTACAATTAAATGAGTTTTTTTTCATCACACAGCACTGGGGCACCTCGCTCTCTGGTATCACAAGGGACTTTTCATATTATGCAGTTATCTGCAGTGAGATGAAAGTGCCAAGGTTTCCAAAACAGGCTTGAAGCAGAAATAAAATTTTATACCCAAGGAAGAATTACTGCATCCCACATAACATTTCAAGCTAAAATAATGTTTCACCAAAGATTTAGGGAATGAGGATTAGTTTTTTAAACCTAGGCGAGTCAATGAATCTTACATCCCATACACTGCTATACATTATGCTCTGAGATACATCTCACTGAGCTGACTCAAGGCTGCTCTACTGAGGTTGCTTCAAAGAAAAACAACCCTCAACTGAGAAGACATTTCGTTGACCCAGTTTAAAAGAGCTTGAGAACTCACCAGCAACTTCAGAAGGACATTGAGGT
>VZTY01003827.1:2540-55077 GCA_013400935.1 Turnix velox
TATTGCGTCCAGTTCTGGAGCCCTCAACACAGGAAGGATATTGAGCTATTGGAGAGGGTCCAGAGAATGGCCACGAAGATGATCAAGGGGTTGGAGCAACACTGAGCAGCCTGGTCTAGTGGGAGGTGTCCCTGCCTATGGCAGGGGGGTTGGAACTCGATGATCTTTAAGGTCCCTTCCAACCCAAACTATTCTATGATTCTATGATTCTTTCCTCAGCTCTCCCCTCAACTCTCCCCCATCTCTCCCCTCATCTCACTCCGCATTACTCCCATAATCTCTCCCCTCAGCGCTCTCCTCATCTCTCCTGCCCTCTCTCCCCTCAGCTCGTTTCTCCTGAGCGCTCCCTATCTCACTCCGCATCCCTCCCCTCATTTCTCCCTTCAGCTGTCCCCTTATCTCACCCCTCATCTTTCCGCTCATCGCTCCCCTCGTCCCTCCCTCAGCTCTCCCCTCAGTTTCTCCTCAGCGCTCCCCTCAGTTTCCCCTCAGCGCTCCCCGGCGCTCCCGGCCGATGAGCCGGCTCTGCCTGTTCGGATTCGCCGCCGAGCAATAGCGGGACGGGAACGGCAGCACAAGGCGGTGTTTGTGGGGCTGTCCCCGCAGAGAGCCCTGATAGGGTAAGAGTGTCCCTGCAAATGACAAGGATGTCTCCGCCAGAAACTCAATTTACATGTGCTTCCTTGTCTCTTCTGAGGACAGGCTGGAGGAGTAGGGGTTGGTTCAGCCTGGGGAAGAGAATGCTCGGGGGGGACCCCAGAGTAGCTTCTCAATACCTGAAGGGGGCTACTGAAAGGCGGGGGTAGGACTTTTTAATAGGATATGTGATGGAAAGACTACGAATAATAAATGGAAATTGGAAGACGGGAGATTCAGGCTGGAGATAAAGAAATTCTTTGGTGTGAGGGTGGTGAGAGACTGGAAGAGATTGTCCAGAGAGGTGGATGCCCCTTCAATCCCTGGAGGTGTTTAAGGCCAGGCTGGATGAGGCACTGAGCAACCTGGTGTAGTGGGAGGTGTCCCTGACCATGGCAGGGGTTTGGAACTTGATGATCTTTAAGGTCCCTTACAAACCATTCTGTGTGAAACGTGAATGTCAGGGGTACTCAGTTCATACATGAATGTGCCTGAAATTGCAAACATCCTTTTGCTATGAGCAATCGGGCCTAGGTATGGATATCACTGAGAGCTACATATGAATGTTCCCGAAGCCACAAACATCATTTATATTTTAGTATAGGGCTTTGAATTCTGTATTAGGGGTGTCTGTAAATCCCAATTACCTTGGGACCAATGGGAAAAGGGATAGGGACATCATAGGGAAAATATGGTAAATCCTCCAACAATTTGAGAGACCCCTCCTCACAGAATATCAGGGATTGGAAGGGACCTCAAGAGATCATCTAGTCCCATCCCTCTGCTCCTGCCAGATCAGGTCCCACAGGAAGGCATCCAGGTGAGGTTTGAATATGTCCAAAGAATGAGACCGCACAGAAACCACCTCCAAAGAGAATCCCAGAATGTCAGGGAGTAGAAGGGACATGGAGAGGTCATCTAGTCCCATCCCGGAGTGGGAACACTCACATCAGGTCACACGTCACACACCAGGGATTGAATGTCTCCAGAGGAGGAAACCTCACACCTTCTCTGGGTAGCCTGTGCCACTGCTCTGTCACCCACATTATAAAAAAGCTTTTTCTCCTATTTCTATGGAACCTCCTGTGTTCCAGCTTGCGCCCATTGCCCCTTGTCCTGTCATTGGATGTCACTGAGAAGAGCCTGGCTCCATCCTCACACTCACCCCTTCCATATTTATAAACATAAATGAGGTCACCCCTCAGTTACCTGTAAGTTGAAAAGAACCATCTCCCTCAGGTGAGGAAGCAATGTAGCTGTCATCTTGGAGCTGGCGTGGCTCAGTGAGTAAGACTCGAAGCACAGCTCTGTTAATGATGTCCGAATGTGTTGGCTGGAATTTCCTAGCTGCTTTCCTGACTTGGAAGGAAGCCTAGAGGATATTAGCTAGGAAGGCAAACCTCACACTGTATTGTCACCAGTGGCTGTGGGTGCTGTAGTGGCCTTTAGTTTTGGAAAAGAAGGACAGGGAACTGCTTAAGAGAGTCCAGGGGAACACAGGAGGTTCCACAGAAACTTAAGAAAAAACTTCTTCACAGTGAGGGTGAGAGAAGAGTGTCCCAGGCTGCCCAGAGAGGGAGTGGGGTCTCCTTCTCTGCAGACATTCAAACCCCACCTGGACACCTTCCTGTGGGACCTGATCTGGGTGTTCCTGATCTGGCAAGGGGATTGGACTAGATGATCCCCTGAGATCTCTTACAATCCTTGACATTCAGTGATTCTGTGAAAAAGGCCCAGGTGTTTAAAATGTTTGCCTTGGCTTCAGAATGCACTGTCAGAAGTTTTGAGAGAGGAAGTTCTTAAAAACAGCCTCAGACTGTAATGAATCATAAACAATTACACAATGTGTTGATTCTGCTGGCAATGTTGGTCAGTTGTCAAAAGGTGTTCCTCCTCCTAAACTGCAGGCCAAAAAGAGAATTATTCATCAAATAAGTATAGTTAAAACAATATAATATCAAAAAAGCATATTTGTATTCTTTGTCTATTTAATATTGTGGTATTTTCTCTTGGAATCATTAACGTGTGTATAAACATTAGACAATACTTATCCCTCAACTTTTATGCCAGATAAGCTAATAATGGCCACAAAGTACAGCACTCTTCTGGTTCTAAGTTACACTTTTTAATTTTTTTGAAATTTTTTTTAATTTAGCAGGTGGTAATAATATTTTCATTACGTTATTCTGGGTGGTGTGGGCCTGAAGACTGCGAACCTGATGCCTTTTTGCTGCTTTTAGCATCTGTGTCACTTTGTCCCTTGCAAACAGCGTGCTGCAAGGCTGGAATGACAACTCTGGATTAGAAACTTAATACCTGTCAGAAGCAGAGTACCACGAAACATTTCAGCTGTTAAATCTGGAACGGGCTCAGTGGAAACCATGGAAAATAGCAGCCACGTTTTACATCTCTGAAGGCTTAGATACAGATTTAAAGATGTGTCTTGGTTGACTCTTTAAAGGATTCAGTTGTGCTTGGATTTGCCTCCCACCTCTTGTTTTGTTTTTCTGCAAAATGGTCAAAATGTGATGCATGGCATTTGCAATTCTCTGTGAATGCTCTGCATTAGCTTTTATGGTTCACACTGTTGCTGGGTAAAATGTTAGATGCAGGGGGGAAATGGTCAGTATTTCTGATTGTTTTGCTTTTTTTCTTCTCTTAGATTGAAGGGGCAGAGGACATTTGGCTGAAGAATGGCTCACAGGCACGGACTGGCAGAAGTTATGTTTGCAATATGATGCATATATCCAGAATGCCACATTGCTGTGAGGGCAGTGTGAGCTCAGCAGACAGCTTTCTACTACACTGTATGTCACTGACCTGTGTGACCAACTTTATGGCGAGACACTGTGCTCTGGATGCTGCTGCTCAGGTACAGATTTACCCAGAGGACTCTGGGGACTTTTTCTTCTTCCATGTTAGTAGTATAGGCTGCAGTGGGTTTGTCATGGTATGCAGTGCTGTCTGTCCACCTCTCATCTCCAGCCTGTAGCTGTGGTGAGTCTTGCCATGATGCTGTTCCTTGGGCTTCTTGGTGCATTTTATAAAGGCTGAAAAATGAAGCCTGTTTGGGGGAAGTGATGCAGCAGCCACTGTACATGTGATGAAACTGAAAAAAGGAAAGCCAAAGTGAGTGGTGGGTAATGCAAGACTTCCATTTCCAGTCAAACCAGTGTTTTGTCTTATCTTTTCCATTCTGAACCTAATTTCCTATGAAGGTGGTAGCACTTCAGACTGCTTTGTTGTTTGCAGAACACAAAGAATGGAACACTTTATTTGATACCTCTTAGGGAGATGCCTGCTTAGGGAAATTGGAGAAGGTGCCCTTAGGTGCAGAGCAGCTTTTGTAAGGGTTCTGGTGAAATCCTTGCCACAGCATGGGCCTCTGTTCTCTTTGGGAGCTACTTCATCTCAGCTTTGGGGTGCTCAGAGTTTGCTGTAATTTCAGACCTGTGAAGAGGTTGCCCAGAGAGGTTGTGGATGCCTGCTCAATCCCTGGAGGTGTTTAAGGCCAGGCTGGATGAGGCACTGAGTAACCTGGTGTGGTAGGAGGTGTCCCTGCCCATGGCAGGGGTGGTGGAACTTGATGATCTTGAAGGTCCCTTCCACCCAAAACCATTCTGTGATCCTAAGTGTTACGTGAAAGCAGGCAGCGGTGGCAGCAGTGCAGGCTGTTTTGTTGAAGTATTATATCTTACACAATGCTGGCTTGATTTTACCTGAAAAATAATCATTTAACCATACAATCAGTGTAATAATGGTTTAAGCTAAAATGTAAATAGTAGGATGACAAGCCAGAATACCAGTTCCTAGCAGGCCTGCTTTGCTGCTGTGTGTGTGAAATCTGAAATGAAGCATGGGCTGGCTCCTTCTGTCTCTCCTGCAGATGCAGCAGTGTGTGCTGAAGCTGTGCCTGTCTGAGGAGGAGAGGAGAGTAAAGAACACCTCTGGTTTGACGGTACAGCTAATGAGACCTGGTGACTAGCTTGTCACCACGGGGGGCAGCCGTGCTTTACAGCCCTAACGAGTCTATTCCTCTCCCTTGCGTGTGCTGCTGCTGCTGGTACATGCCTGAGCCTTCATCGGCCTGATTCAGGGAGGTGAAGCTCGAGAAAGTTTCGCCCTGTTTTGCCGTGCTAATTTTCTGCTGATCTTACTTCCTGAAGTTGCCTCTTGAGCCATTTTACAGGTGTCAGTGCTAACACAAGACAGGGGATGAGAACTTACAGTTAAGGGGAGTAAAAATGTCCTTTCACGCATCAGTGGATAGTTAGATTGTGTATCTCTACCCTCTGACTGCATCCTGGATCTTCATAACAGCAAATGCCACGAATCCCTGCAAGGGAACATAGGTGTGATAGATGCTGCACTAGGAGATAATGAACTTTTTTTTCTGGGTTTGGTTGGATGTGATAGATGCTGCAGTAGGAGATAATGAATTTTTTTTTCCTGTGTTTGATTTTCTTAAGAAAACTAGCTGGAATAACATTCACGTGTACTTAATGCAGCAACTGCTAGACTGGAGGCTAAGTATAAAGATAAATCTGTTTATGAACCATAGCAATGACAACAGTTGTGAAAACCTTTAGTCTCATGTTCTCAATTTCTTAGGTAGTGAAAGCTGTTAATGTGTAGATAGCATCAGGCTGGCAAGGCATGCTGGAGGGGATGTGTGGATAGCTTGAGAGCCTGCAACAATCTGTAAAAATACAGATGAATTTCTTCACAAGATCATTAGCACTTAACATGAAGGCACTGTGTTTTAGAAGATATTCTTTGTTTGAATTCTCATTAACTGTTCTCAAAAAACATCTTCTCGGTGGCTTTTGGTCTTTACTAGGGATAGAGAGAAAAGCTGCTGCTTCATTCTTTTCCAGCCACTTCCCCATACTGGAATATCTTGATTTTGCAAGAAACTATTTCCACTTCATTGAATAAACATCTCAGTAAGAATCTAATAATGTTTTTGTGAAATAGGCTCAGTTATTTGAACCAGTGATCCAAGTTTTGTTGGAGAAACACATTGGAATGGCAGATAAGAAACTTTCAAATAATCCTTCCTTCCTTTCACATCACAGTGGGATTGTAGAGTCAATTTTAGCAGGATTATCTCTGTCACTAGCATTTATAAGGAACTGTTTCTCAGTGGGATAGCCAGCAGTGTCCTGAAGCAGCACTAGAAAATATCAAAGGGATCTGATGTTGCATTGTGTATTTTTATGCTATATTAATTTGACGAATTTCTAGAAGCTGCTGTCTATAATTACAGCACACATGAGAAAGACAGAAAGTAATCCTGAAAACCTATTGGGGGCCTGTTCATAGGTTTGCAAGTTCCCTCTTCTTTCTCAAATTAGCTCTCTATGTGTCAAGGGTAAAGGGGAAATTATTTTTCACCATTCCTAGAAAGCATCCAGTTAACAACAACCCAAGGGTCTGTGCTGTTGCATCTGTTGTACCACCATTTGTACGTTTTCTGTCATCATTGCTATTCTTGATGGAATCTCAGCTTGTTATGTCTGCACTGGTGTGTAGGAGGATATTAGCCCTGCTGAGAAGCATACGTTTTGGAAGAAAAAGGAGTTCTCTAAAGGAAAAAAAAGACATCATCTGCCTTTCTTTTTTGGATGTTGTTGGGTAATTTCTTAATCCAGAATTTTTCTGATGAAAACCCTGCAGGTTAGAGATTAGATGTCAAGTAACTGAATCAGGAAGGATTTTTCCATGTATGGAAAAATGTGCAAGGAAAGTCATGACAACACCAGTGTGCTGATGCCTTTTATTCACTGGTGGATCTAGGGTGTATTTCATTTTATCAGTCATTAAAAACTTAGTAGCTTTGCTAGCTAACTTTCCAATTAAAGATCAAAATATCTTCAGACTGTGTCTCATACATGCTGTGTCTCCAATATATAGCATTTCTTAGTAGGCTTTGAGTCCACTTAATGAACTAAGTTGTCACCCTGTTTAGCTGTCTATACTGTGAAGTTCTGAGCCAAGAAACATATGTATGGTTAGTTTCAATCTGATGCAGGGACTTGTGAAGTAAAGCCAGCCATCTAGCTAAGATTTTGTATCCACAGGGACCAAGTCTCACTATGTTTCTCCAAGAATGCAGGGTTGGTTGGGGCACATTATATGACTCCAAGTGCAGAATGTTATTAAAAGAAATTCAGAGGTGAAAAACAGCAAATCCTTTTCGTCAGAAAATTATCAAAATAAGACAAACTATCTAGGGTCATCCATGCATTGATGCTGAGTGGGTGCCTGTTCTCAAGAAAAGATGGGCCAACCTGCCTTAAAGGATGTTGATATCAAGAAAGAGCCAAGCATATAAAAAACAAATATCAAAATATATCAGTATATCAAAAAGTATCATGTTTTCACAAACTGGCACCTTGGCTGTACAGTAAAAGGGTATGACCTGTACCTCTGTGCTCCTCTCCTGCGCATTCAACTTTTCTACAAGTTTACTTTAAGTTAAAATGTGTTTATTAAGTGCTGCTTATAGTACTTAATAAACGTTATTGTGTTTATATGCTTGCAGAAATGCTTCTGGCAGGTTTTATGCCAGTTTACATATTGAAAAAAATAATTGCAGACTTTAACTGCTTCAGCATTATTTGAAGTAGATTTCACACTAGTGAGCTTGATGGTCTTGCTACACAACAGAGCACTCACCATGGGTGCAGGAGTAAGTTCAGTCTTGATAAACTGGTACTATAAAAAGAAAAGAGTTTCCTAAGCTGGTTCTTAATCCAACCCCCTTCAGCTACCATGAAAAATACCATAAGGAAAAAAAAGGTCAAACAAATAACATGATATTCTTTATTATCATTTTAACAGTTTTAAGCAAAGCAATTACATGTGTGTCTAATAAAGCTGTTCAAGCTACAACCTCCTTCGATTTTTGAATCAAACTGAACAAAGCAGGCTGCTTTGATGGGGTTTTTAGCTTCCACGAACATAATTGGCAGTGACATCTTTTGCTTTAGTGGCAGTGGTCTTCTGGGGGCTGGCAGCTTCACAATCAGCTGAAGGAAAAATAAAAAAAAAGATTAAAATTGGTCGCTATTACAACAAGGAAAATTCCTGAACAAAGTACTATCTTCAGTTCAGCTGGTGATCTCTTATAGCTTCAGCAGGATCTAATTGTGCAGCAGGAAAAAAAAATTTGGTACACTCTGTTGTTCTTTAATTTCAAACTTAGTAAAGAAATTTCACCCTGACCTAAACAGAAGAGCAAATAAAAATCAGATTCTCAGAGATCCCATGACTAATTTTGATTAAGGATCAAAACATTAAGAGGACAAACATAAAGAGTCTGAATTTTGTTTCTTCACAAATAGCTCAGTCAGTGGGACAGATTCTGTCCCTAGGAAAACTTGTGTGCTTAGAAAAAGAGCTTCTCTGGGATCACAGCTTTAGTATTTGGACTGTATAGTGGGAGGAGGATGGAAAGCATTATGTCAGAAAAAACCTACAGCGCAGCTGCACCCATGTGCTGTGATGGCTTTTTAATCTCACATGTCAGATCTTACTGGTATATTCCTAAACCTTGTAGTTCTGCAACAGTGCTGGAAACCACGCATCTCCAATGCATGAGGAATCTCTGCACCACTGAATTTGGGGTGTTCTTTCCCTTTGTCATCTTCTACAAAACACCTACCACCCAGCCTTACAAAAACAACTACCCTAGTCTTCCTGCTTTCCAGGGAGCATGAATTCTCCATCCTTGTTGCTTTTAATAGCTACCTGCTTTGTTCTCCATCCAGAAGGCAGTGATATGCAGCAATGTCTTTCTCCAGCTGTTGTTTGCTGGTCAGCAGGTTTTCACGATCCCGCTGCTGCTGCTCTGTTTCTACTTTGATTTCTCCCATTTCTGCTTCCAGCTTGGAAATGACAGAGCCTAGGTTCTGCAATTCGATGTCGTGCCAGTGCTTGGCATCATATAAGGAGTTCTCCAGACCCCTTTTCTGTAAGGGCAGGACAGCAGACATTAAAACAGTCAGTTTTCCTATGTTTCATAGTGGGTTTTGTTCAGGGTTGGCCAGCACCTCTGCTGAATATGCTTAAATTGAGATAAACTATTTTAAGAATCCCTTTCTTCTGATACTTTGAAGAATGTGTATTATCATTACAAAGATTGAACTACTTTGGTTACAAGGCACAGATATTCTTCACATTGTCAAGTACCCAGCAATCCCAGTGAAACTGAGTATGAAGACAATGAAGATTGATATTTGGGTCCCAGTTGTCAAGTGTGGGTGCACTTAGTTCACCACACCAATGAAGAAGAGCCCAGAAATATCTGGAAACAGTAACTTCTGGAAAACAGGATTTATCCTGAAGCCTCCATCTCGAGATGTGAGTGTTCTCAGAAGATTTGTTGAATGCCTACAGAATCTACGCATTGGAAACCCAGTATGACTTACCAAGGTTCTCAAGGATTCAGTTTCTGCTTGCAAGCTCTGTATTTTGCAGGCAGTTTCGTGGAACTCAGATCTGAGGCCCTCCACCAGCTCTTCCTCCTGGGTTTTCACGGCAGCAATCGTTTCAGCCTGTTGCTGGTAAAAGATGGTGACTGTCATCCCACCGTACTCAGATTATGTTTTTTTTCCTTACATATCAAACTGACAGTTAATATATTCACAGTTTGTGGCAGTTCTGATTTTATCTTTGCATCTCATCTATTAAATGCTTCAGATGAGCAACTCTGGATACTTCTTAGTGTCAAAGTGATCTTATTTTCTCTGGGTTTACTGCAAAACAGCCTAAATATGGAAGTGGATACATTTAATCTATGTCAACAAAAGCTGTTCAGTGTTCATACTAGTGAGTTTAAAATGACCTATAAAAAGGAAACATTGCTGTATTTCTTTTTATAGCTATAGTATAGTATCTTTTTACAAGTTCAGCATTTTTCCCTTAGTCTGTTGGATTTCAGAAGTATTCACACCTTGATTTTTCACTTAGGATTTGGTGACTCAGTGAACAAGTCTTATCAGAGAGGTCAGGAAAATAGCTTCTGTTAAGTCAATCAAGATATTCTTATGCAATTTCATGCTCTAGTTGCTTGTGAGTTTTTATATGTGTTTAGTTGAGGTTCCTTCAGGTGAAGGAGAAGGTACCTTAGTAAAAATAAGATTTCTGTACTTTTTAATAAGGGCTGAGATCAACAGTTCTAATACAGAGCTCTGGAATTTCTACCAAATACAATTCCTCAGCCAAAACCTGGATTTCTTCTGGTCGGGTTCTTGAACACTCCCTAGCACCTTTGATAACACTGTTGTTACAGGATTTTGCTTCTTTGTTTGGAAAATTAACACCTGCTCAAAATCTGCATATATCTTGGCGAACACATTTCTTGCTTTTCTTCCCACAGTTTGACTTCACTACACACCAATCTTCCCACAGATTCTCAGAGATGGGAGGGAGGTTCTATGTTTTTGTTAAATTTTTCTGTAGCACAACTGTAGTTATGATTTGGTGTGCCATGATCTGTTGTAATAGCCAGCTTAGAATAAGAATGCTTCTAAAATATAGGGTTGAGCACTGAACTTAATGCTTCTGTTCCCCCAAAATACTTACTTTAGCCAGACACTTCAGAGAATGAGTGATCCTTCATGAAAAAGGACACATTCAAAGGCTGTTTCAGACTTGGGATCAGGAAAGAGAGAGCTTTAAATGGGAATTGCTGTTATCACCACTCTTCATTTCTTAATTCATGTCCAATTTTCCCACCACTTCCAAAGGAAATAATTTCAAGGAGAAACTGCCAAGGAGCCTGCAGCTGTATAATTAGTGAAGACCAATGTATTTTTCCCTTTTGATTTATAGACTCCTGTTTAGTGGAGGAGTGGTCCTAATAAGAAGGGTAATGGCTGTGGCTTTTCTGGCACAGAAGATACCAACTGATTAAGTTTGTTTGTCTCGGAAAACATTTCAGAGCCCTTACAAGTCTCCCACAAATACCTGGGATATATTTTTCAATGTATGTGGATCACAATCCTTTAGACTTCTACTATCTTTTTTATTTCAAGACAAAACCCCAAACACTCAGCCTCAAAGTTACTGCAAAGTATGATACAGATTTTGTGGTTGCTTCGAGTCTCTTAATGTTGGAGCTCTTACCTTGGTACGGAGCAGGGTACCTGTCTCAGCACGATTCTTTTCAATGTCTCTCTCCCAGTGGATTCTGATTTTTTCCAGTATGTCATCCAGGCCACTTCCCAGGGGAACATCAAGTTCTTCCAGCTGAGATCCAGCAAGTTGCTTGTATAGCACCTTCACATCCTTGAATAAAACCAACAGTCACAAGAGAAAGTGAACTGGACAATTGAATGGTAGCTTTGGAGGGGCTCAAGAGAAGAGTCCCATTGGTTCTGTAAACAGGGTGAGTTGTTAAATGTGGTTCATGCACTAGAGGATTTCTTTCTCAGAGGTAGATTTGCCTTGCTTCTGCTTGAAGAGTCTTGCTGGAGTTCCCTTTGGTGGAGTCCCCTTGTGGGACTGAAGGCCCACTCCAGGGCACTGCTTGGAGCCTTCCTCTCACTGTGGCAGGTTTCTCCAGTGATCAGATCTCTGCACACTCAGAACTGCAAGTGTATTGCACTGTGTGATAACACAGATATGTATCTTGTAGGCATAACAAGTTGTGCTTCCCTGAGCTGTCTCAATTCAAGCTCTTTGAAGCATCAGCACAGCTGCTTGCTGTGGAATTGGTATTAGCTTCATATTTGAGCTGCCATCAGTAAAGATGCTGGTTTGAGTCCAATCCTGAAACCCCAACTGAAGGGAATAAACCAGCTTCACATCAGTAGTGCTGGTGAAGTAAAGATTTAGTGGGAAAGTATTGCAGAACTGGGTAATAATGTGACTTTGCTCAGGAGAGACACAGCTATGGAGGGGTCTAGCAACTTGCTAAGCCAAGCAGAAGTTTTTCAGAAGAGCCCAGTTGATGTTCAGTGTTAGTGCAGCAACACCAGAGATTGTTCCCTGCTCAGATGTTTTCTTTTTACATCTCTGGCTGAAAATCAGGCTTCACTACTGAGATGTCCACTTGCATAACTCTGCAGCCCTGTGGTTGTGTCTAGAAGGAAATTATGACATCCCTTCTGTGTCATGTTTATCAGATGAGAAAGAGTTAAAACTTAAGAGTAAGTAAGAAGGGGGGTGATTTGGAACAGCTGGGGAGGGGAGGAGTCTCCAGTGGAACCCAGGTGTGAGGGATTTGGGGGAAAATGGGCTGGAAGAGTGTTGGTGTGGGGTAGAGGCAGGAGATAGGGGAAAAGAGGGGTGTGTGGAACCTTCCTAGAGGCAAACTGGGGGGAAAAATGGATGGAATTTAATGTTCACCACCAGGCCCCATCCCTGGAGACATCCAAGGTCAGGCTGGATGAGGCATTGAGTGACCTGGTCTAGTGGGAGGTGTCCCTGCCCATGGCAGGGGATTTGAAACACGATGATTTTTTTAAGGTCCCTTCCAACACAAACCATTCTATGGTTCTTTTTAGTGCTTGCTTTGTGGTCAATGCAAAATATCAACCAGATAAAACAGACATACATTAGCTTTACAGTGTTCCAAGTGTGGACTTACTTCTTCGTGATTCTTTGACAGCAAAGTTAGTTCTTCTTTCATGCTCTCTATCTGACTCTCCAGATCCATTTTAGTTAAATTGGCATCATCGATCACTTTATATAGGGAATTAATTTCATCTTCCACAGCCTTTCTGAATGGCTGCTCGTTTTCATACCTGCAAAGAAAAAAAAGCAAAACCCCAAAGCTAAATACAGCTCAGCTCAACAAGAAACACCTGATTAGTTCATGTGTCTCAGAAACAGAAGATATACTTTACTCTCACCTTGTCTTTCTGTTCTTTTATTTCTGCCTGAAGTCCCCTGTTATTAACTCAGAGTGTAATAAGACAGTCCAATTTAGCAGTGTGTGCAGTGGTGGTTATCTCTTAAACATTTTCAGGGGTGGTGACTAACCTGGGCAGCCTGTTTCAATGCTTTATAGCCCTTTCAGTGTACAAATTTTCCCCAATATCCAGTCTAAACTATCCCTGGTGCAACTTAAGGCTGTTTCCTCTTGTCCTGTCACCTGTTATTTGGAAAAAGAGACCATCCTCCAACTCTCTACAACCTCCTTTTAGGTAACAACCCATCCTTAAGATCAGATTCTAGTAGTGTCAAAATAAAGAAAGAAGATAGAAGTTCTTTCCTGTGAGGGTGGTGAGACACTGGAAGAGGTTGCTCAGAGAGGATGTGGATGTCCTCTCAATCCCTGGATGTGTTAAAGGCCAGGCTGGATGAGGCACAGAGCAACATGTTGTAATGGGAGGTGTCCCTGCCCATTGCAGGGGTGTCAGAACGAGGTGATCTTTAAGGTCCCTTCCAACCCAAACTATCATATAAAATAGGAAATTTGAGCAGTTGGTTTGTCAGCTAGAATAACTGTTAAAGTAAACATCTTGTTTCTTAACCATGGTTGCAATGGAGGGGAAAATTGTGGCAGGCAGATGCTAGTCTGCAGAGCTGCATTGCTCTTGTTTATACCTTTTCATTTTGAAAATGTGCCTGGGTTGTGTGGCTTTTGTGTCAAATTCAGCAAAAGTGGGAAACTTTTGCTGGGGTAGTTACACAGGAAGTTGGCAGGTTAGTCAGGAGCTGACTTCATGAACTAGTCCTTTACTCTTGGGAGCCACCTTCATTCAGGAGCTCAACCTGGGAAAGAGGCAGCTGGTCCCAGTGAGAATGAGGAGCTTTTACTGTGCAGTGGGCTGGTTTACAGGCTGCTTCTACAAGTCAGCTGACATTTTAAAAACTACTTAAAATATGAGTGTAGCTTGCTGTGTGTAGAGCCACAAAATGAATAGCTCAGGCTTTTATTTCTGAAAGAAAAGGCAAACCTTATAACACGATGAACACATGTTTTCATGTGATAAAAAAATAATACTAGCTAAAGACAGATAGTTAAGGGATGGTAAAAATCAGGGGAAGTAAAAAATTAGTTTGAAATCCAGCATGTGTGTCAAATCTTGCAAAAAAGCTATTTGTAAGCGTGTGAGCCCACTGCCAATAAAAACTAGAAGGATCATTAAACCTTCCAAGTAAAATTTAAAGAGCGTCATGCGAACATGTACATGAATTTTAGGTTTTGCAAGGTAGGTTAGCACATTTAAGATCTTTTACTATTCATTTCATGCTGTAAAGACAAGGAGAATTAGTGTGTCCTTATGGCCACTGCCACCCTGGGCTGTATGGGAAGGGCTGTAG
This sequence comes from Turnix velox, assembly GCA_013400935.1. Taxonomy (NCBI): domain Eukaryota; kingdom Metazoa; phylum Chordata; class Aves; order Charadriiformes; family Turnicidae; genus Turnix; species Turnix velox. The sequence goes on from VZTY01003827.1 coordinate 16,458, forward strand.
TCAGTAGGTGGAGAGAGGTTCTCCTCCCCCTCTGCTCTGCCTGGGTGAGACAACATCTGGAGTATTGTGGCCAGATGTGGGGCCCTCAGTTCTATAAGGACAGGGAACTGCTGGAGAGAGTCCAGCACAGAGACATGACGATGATGAAGGGATTGGAGGACCTCCTTTCTGAGGAAAGGCTGAGGGAGCTGAGGCTCTTTAGCTTGGAGAAGAGGACTCTGAGGGGTGACTTCATTCATTTTTATAAATATGGAAAGGGTGAGTGTCAGGAAGATGGAGCCAGGCTCTTCTCTGTGACCTCCAGTGATAGGACAAGGGGCAATGGGTGCAAGCTGGAACACAGGAGTTTCCACAAAAATGTAAGAAAAGACTTTTTCACAGTGAGGGTGAGAGAAGAGTGTCCCAGGCTGCCCAGAGAGGGTGTGGGGTCTCCTTCTTCTGAGAACCCATCTGAATGCCTTTCTGTGTGACTTGATCTGGGTGTTCCTGCTCCAGCAGGGGGGTTGGACTAGATGGTCTCTTGAGGTCCCTTCCAATCTCTGACATTCTGTGATTCTTATGTGATGTTTCCTCACTGACATTTGTAGTGGTACAGGTTTTGCTTTCCAGCTGCTGCAGTAGAAAGATTTTTACTTCCAAGAGCAGTTGTGTGGCTCTGCAAATTAAACTAGTCATCACATAGACATCTGCCTTTGTAAAACATCAACTTCTGAATGAATTTGATTGAAATTACCTCTCACTAAGAGATCATTATCTGCATATTAAAGAATAGCTTAAGTAATTTTGCCAGTGGACATTTTTGTTACCATGACTCTTCATAATCTTCCAGATATCATCATAATTATTTTGCTGTCACAGTCTCTCATCCCAGGTGGTTCAATATTCAGCTTAAAGGAATGAGCTCATTAAATTTTACTCCCCAGTAAAGCAAGCATTTGCCAAGGCAGAGTTTCAAAGGAAGTGGCCAGCAGGCTCTGACTACCTGTCTTTAAAATCTTCAGCACAGGCTTGGATATTCTCAGTGTGCAGCATGAGACGAGCATTTTCAAGGACTGCTTCACCCACCTAGAAGACACAAACAGAGATCAGGTAATGAATAGCTTCAGCACATCACCTACATCTGTACATATGTCTTAAGCAGACTTACAGCTTTGATTCTGAAATGCTTTAGCCTCAGGCTGTTCAAGTCCTTAATTCCAGATCATTTAATCAATTGATTTTCTCATTTAAATTTACAAATTCTCTGCAAAACACCTGTAATTTGTTGCCAGACTATTCATTGCTCCTAAGCATTCATCTTGTGGAAACAAGCTTCTTTGCTTTATCAGCTGCACAATGCAAAGAGTAAAATTCATTACTATGCACAAAGTATGTTCATCATTTAAGTCCTTCTTGTATTTTCTAGATATGGTTTAAGTGTAGCACTTATGCAGGTCCTGTTCTACATCCTGTATCAGCAGTTCCTCTTCAGGGAGACAAGCAATACCTGTTGCTTAGGCCTACTGTGAGCCATCCTCAGCTTCTAGACTGTTCTTTTTCTTCTCTGATGGGATCCTGTAAGGTCTTGGGATAGATATGAGCAGCTGAGAAGCAGGCAGGCATTACACCAAATATGAAATGCTTTGAGAAGACTGTGCAAGTAAGACTATGGGGACATGTCTGTGGCTCTAGGGTGTAACTTTAATACCCAGGAGGCACTTGAGGGGTAAGAAAATCTGCAAGACTTGTGACAGAGCAGCCTGTTGTGGCTCAAGAATATATAAAATGATAAAAAGGTACAAAGGACTGCTGCCTGTCCCGTACACTGACAGAAGACATGCTGAAATCCATACAAGGCTTAGAGTGATCATCTCTGCAGATAAATATCTTGGGGCTCCAACCATCACTGTGACGTTGCTCAGGAGGAGCTAAACTGAATATCTCTTAGGTCTTTTTTCAGGAAATATTACCCACAGAGATCTGCAGTTGAAACCCAGCCACCCCAAGAATAAGTGCATGTTTTTAAGTAGCACAGCAGAAATCTTTAAGCAGAAATCTTTCTTTAGATAATTAAATCTGCATCTAAATGAGATTGTAGATTTCCCCCAAATCATTCCACTCACTCCCCTGAGGTGAAACAGGCCACGTGATGTGGATACATAGAAGCTGCATCCAAACAATTTATTTCAAGTATTGCTAATAGGATTGTTGCCTTCATATTGTCCTGTGTATTCTTTGGCCTGCTGCTTGGTGATGGAGTGGAAGTTGACATGCAAGGCTGAAACATTTCTTTGTGGTAATTAACTGGCTTCCTGCTCCAAATGTTTTGGAAATGCTTGGAAAAACAAATCAGGAGTATGTGAAGGTTTTTGATAAAGAGGATTGTGAAGGAGTAACTTATTCTTCCCATTAGGAAGAATAAGTTTAGGAGGGATCATGGAATTAAAAGCATTCTACAACTTTTGAATCTGAGGAGGCATGAGAGGTAAAAAAAGTGTTTTGCTTACTTCTGTTTGGAACAAAAAATAGAAGGTAGCTGTGGTAAGATGCCTGAGACTGGAGCTCCATTCCTGCCAGTTCCAACTCAGCTTGGCTTCGAAAGAAACAGTTAAGTCCATTGCATGGGTGGACAATTTTTATTTAATAACTGGAATTTCTTGTCCAGTTCCAATCACTATGATAGAAAGCTAGACCATCTCAAGGACATGCAGTTCCAACATGTTTCCTGCAAGTAGCATTGAGACAGAGGGGACAGGTCTTGTGAATGCTGCTGCTCAGCCAGAAAAGCCCAAGATATGTTAGAGAAGTCACAGATGTGGTCAAAGAGATGGTATCTGATGGCACACCAGCCAGCCCCACCATGTACACAAGCACAGAAAACCTTTGTGCACTGACTTCTCTTTATCATTCAATGCCTATTTATCTTCTGCTTTTTTGCAACCTTGCTTTCCCAGCACTGGCCAAACTCCCCAGCCCCCAGACCATCCCTTCTGCAGGATTTCAGAGTGGCTGGGCAGAGGTGGGACTTTGATGCCACCATGCTATTCTGCTGTCCTGAGGTCCCCTTGCACCAGGAGAGTTTCTCCCTAGAGATGAAGACATTTATATGGCAGCATCCTAGAGGCAGAGAATCCTTTTATTCAAGCTCAGAGGTTCTGGTTGGATTTTATTTATTTTCTTTTTTCTTTTTCTGTACATTATTTTATCTTCCTGCCAACTCCTAAATGTATGGATCATCAGAGAGGCTTTTATTTTTTCGTGTCTCAAATCAGGGAAACGCTGCCCCATAAATTGCTCTGCACTGTCAAAATAAGCCCATTTGTCTCCAGCAATGAGCCTTGGTTAGAATTTCTGACATGAAGTTTGCTGAAAATGAATGCCTGAGGGAACTGGGAACATCACACGAGCAAAAGTAACATCAAATCCTGTGACCTACACAGTGCCACTCAGAGTTATGTTGTGTAAAATGGCTTTTGGGATACATCAAGAGTAGAAACAGGGAATATCAGGTGATTTTCTGCCTCTGTGCAAGGGAAAATAGTTTTTTAAAACTCTTTTCAGCAGTAATCTTGTTGCTATATTGAGGTGACTTCTTACCTGTCCCATGAGTGGATGTCTCTACCATAGAGAGACCTGGTATCATATTGCTGAGAAGTTTGTTAGTATCTGATTCCCCTCTTCATAGACCATCAGCTAATGCCAATGTTTAGAGAGAAAGTTCAGGGCTTTCAAAACTGCACATGAACCTGAACTGTGCCATGTAAGTAAAAATGGTATTAAAAAAATTAGTGATGTTTGGAAGGCTTCAGGGATGAGCACTGTAGTGGGAGCCAGCAGGAATTTGCCTTTGTGCCCTCCTGAAGATGAGCTGTGACTGCTTTAAATCCAACAGTGAGCCTGAAGGATAAATGATTACATGGTAGTTTCTATGTAGAAACCAGATTTCCTGAAAAATTCTCCCTGATTTGCATGAGCTGTGAAAAAGCCTTTTCACAGCTTGGGAAGAAGAGATGTAAGACTTCCATCTAGTTGCTCCTTCGGTTGATTTAATTCTCCTTATGCTCAACAGCTGGTTGCCAACATGCAGCATTAGTAGGATGGATTAGCAGCCACTTTGCTGACACACTTCCTGAAAAACATGATGCAGCACTTTTGAGAAACACCTTTCTATGTGCCCATTAGAAATGAGACAGCTCACAGTGCTGCAAGCACTTGGACTTTGCCTCCTCTGCTAGCAAAGCAGAAGGCAACACCATCCTGCTTCACACAACTTCTGGAATGTTTAATACCCTGATGCTCATGTGACACTCAAACAGCCAATGTAGGAGGTGTTATCAAAATGCAAATATTATTACAAATAATAGCTCCTATAAAGTCATGTATTGTCTTTCAACACCCCTGTGATGCACATACACTTTTTGAACGTGCCTTTTTTTTCAGCTTGTGAATTAACTCTGACTATTTGTGGTATAAAACTTCTTAAATAGAAAGCAGCAACAACTTTCCTTGATTTCACGGTGACTTGATGGACAATTTTAATTTTTAGCAAAAAAATCTTATCAAAATAGGCACCAAGATACTAGGCTGATATCTGGGTTATGACTGACTACAAAGAACCAGCTGCTTCAAGGGAGTTGGCAAATTCCAGCCTTAATAAAATGGGATATGCTACAGACGCATAAGGAGAAAAATTATCCCTGGTGGCTGTCAAATTCTCATCTTTAACAGTTTGGAATTGCAAGATTCTTTCAAATCTTTCAAATTCTTAGCTATGCTTTATTGAAAGCTTTGTATAGTTTGGCTTTTCTGAAAGAAAAGATATCTGAAAGATAGCTAATCCCTTTCTGAATTCTGTGGTATTTGTGGCCTCAGGTGTGGCCTGGGATAATGAATCTCATGGTTTAATTATTCATGTAATGGAAAATTAGCTGACTTTTAAGCTCCAGTTAAAGGAAATCATCCCTCCATGGAGAAGGATGAGAAGATGCTCCATTTTTTTTTCCTGATCTAGTGCAGGATGTCCCTGCCTGCTGCAGGGGGTTTGGATCAGATGACTTTTAAAGATCCCTTCCAGCTCTATGATTCTGTGCTGGTCTAGTCTTTCCTTCTACACACAGCAAGAAAAGTTTTTTATCAACCCGTTGCCTCCAACAGTTCTTAATTCACAGCTAAATCAGGCTACAAGTGTGCAACCCCATGTTACCAAGCAGGAAAATTGTAATGCTTTCAGTCACACTTTCCATGTTGAACCCCTCTTAACATGGAGAGAAGCCTGAAGGAGTTTTTTTGCAGAAAACAAGGAAAATGAGTAATCCTTGTAGAGAGGAATTCATGTGTCAGAGCTGGAAGGAGGAAAACCTGAAGGCAGTAAGAATTGCTTTTGGTGCACCATCTTTGGAATGGTAATTCTTGGAGGGAAGCTGAGGAGGTCCTTTGCTGATTCCAGCTGCACCCAGAAAAGCATGATTTCATTTACACCTTGAATATTTTATAAGTACACAGAATGCTTGGTTGCCTGAGCAAAAAAAGGGGAAAAACCTCAAAAACCTCCACTTGCCCCACCTCCTGGCTGTATGTGAAGGTTATGCTTTTGGAGGAGGCTGAGGGGCCAGATTTAAGCCAATTTATTGCCATTTTTGTACGGTGATTGACCAAGTGTTGTGCCCTTGGATTAGCAGCAGGGTGCCATTTCATCCATTTACACACATTAATCATGCCCTGTGTTGTGTTGAGAGTTTGTTGAAGATAATTCTTAGTGTCTCTCCTGGCCCCTCAGAAAATAAATCATATGGCTGGGTGCAAGTCCAGATGTGGTGATTCCTGGGACTGTCAGTCCTGTGTATTCTTATATTAACACTGGCTAAATGCTGACTATAAGGTGAGGTGCAAATGAAACTATCTGTGTAGAGAGCACCAGTGATCTTTCAAGTTCTTCCAACCACGTAGAGGCATCACTGTGGTGATAAAATTGGTCCAGGATGTTTATTCTTTCTTTTGCTTCTGTGTTTACTCCTGTGATCTGAACTTCACCACGTGCCATCTCCTAGATAAGATGAAATCTCTGTATCTCCTACGCAGCCTTGATTGAACAGTCAGGGAGGCTGAGCTACTCCTCTCCTTAAACTCACTGAGATTACTTCAAGCATCCACTTTTCCCAGGTGCTGCCCTACTGCCTGGGAAGAAATTACCATTACAAACAGCCTCTTCTTCTGCAGAAGAGACACATTTGATTAGAGGCAGAATTTTCCACGAGAAGCCCTGGATAAAGCCTGGAGAAAAGGAGCATGGCCCTGGGTAAAATGAGATGAATTTGTATTTCTGTCACATGAATTCCTCTCTGCAAGGATTACTAATTTCCCTCGTTTTCTGCAAAAAAAAACCCCTCCCATTTGGCCCCTGTCCCAATTAGTGTGTGTCCACCTGCTCTGATAAAAACCAGCTGCCCAGGCGGATAATTAATGCTGGGAGCTAGACAGTGGCTTCCCATCATTCAGCTCCTGTCAGTGACCTCCTGCTGCAGCACAGCAGCTCTGGCAACTGCCATGGAACACCAGAGTTTTTCTGCTGAGGGATCTTCTGAGTCATTCATTGCCACATGCTCCCCTAGCTCCATGTCTGGGAGAGATGCTGGCACCCAGTTGCATATTGCTGGGAGGACAACTCACTAAAATATGTGATGCCAGAGCACATCCCAGGAAAGACAGGAGGGAAACAGGATCTTGGCTCCATTGGATTCTCTTCTACCCCACTGTGGAGGTGGACTCATCACATTTCTGGTTTTGGGATGTGGAATGTCCTATGTGGCTGTGTCCTTCTCACCAACAGGACAAGAGGAAGGGGTTTGGGTTGAGACCTTGCTCCTCCACAGCTGGGTATTTTCATTTGTTTCTCTTCATCTGTTTCTCAGAATCTGTTCCTACCATAGGCAGTGGGGTTAAAGCAGATGGCAGGTCAAGAGGTTTCCTGCCCCAACACTTTTGTAGCTGCTTCATGCAAAAGCCACTGAGGGGTTTACAGTTGCTGGGCATCCCTTCTGACTGAAAGCAGAGAACTGGCCAGGAATCAAAATGATTCCTCAGATTTTGCTGGAGACTTAGAAAAAGCATATGTCATAATAAGACAGATGCAAGCATCTACAAAAAAATCTATGTACAAAAATGACACCTAGAAATACATGTGTCAGGTATCTCTCATTTCTGTTACTCCTTGCTCCCAAACACCTTTTGCTTTTCCTGCTGGGAGATGTGTGATGGCAAGAGGAAAGAGACTTTGTGTGATTGCAGCTGTTTCTGTGGCAACTGGGTTTTGATGTTGTTTTAATCAATGTGACACTTTCTGCCTTGATGCTGGCACATCTTTGCCAATTAGCTGCAGGATGAATGAGTTAATTGGTGTTTGGGCTGGATGAGGTCCTACTTTCATTTTTGGTTAGATGCTTAATATAAAAAGCAAAGAAACCTGTTATTCAGAATTGAACATAACAGCTCAGAAAGTCAAAACCCACTAAGTGATGCCTTTTTTATTGATCTAATTGAAGCAATTTGGAAAGCTTGATGTAGTCTCTAATGTGTTTTAATGGTTAAATAGATACAGATTATGCTAATCTTTTTCTCTTATTTTCTATCCCACTTGCAAATACTATTACTTCCTAGCTTTATTTTTCTGATTTTATAATGGAAGAGCCCAATATTCAAGGTAGATTTCATTATGAGCTGCTCTTATTTACTCATAAGAAAGGGAAGCAGGGGCAAGGTGTTAGGATGAAGATATAAAGAAAGCTTAAAAGGAAAGCAAAGTGGATGAGAAATTGTTACACTTGCAGGTTCATCTGCATGACAATGTTGCAGTTTCATACTAAGAAAAATCAAATAGTTCTTCCTAAGGAACAAGGGTCCTATTTTTTTTATCTTAACCATAAGCTTTGTTAGGTTTTACAGATGAAGTGAAAAGTAGAACACTTGTTTGGAAAACATGGGTGATGACTACAAAGTAATGTCCTCCCATCTGACATCAAAGTCGCCATGTGCTTCAGCAAGATGCTAAGTGTGAGGGTAGCAGTTTCTGTAATCACTCCAGATTCAGAGCACCCCTTCCCTTTCACAGCCAGTCCCTCCAGGAGACTTTGTAGGACTTGCAGCAGGGATGTCATTTGCCAGTACAAAAATATAACTTCAAAATTCAGTGCTTGGCCAGGCATTTCTGCTCGTGCTCTTTCTACAGTAGCTCATGCCACCACACTCAGAGTTCAGACCCCCATTTGTAGTGTTCTGACATAAAAATATAGAACACTGTACAGAGGCGCCATCTTTCCTCTGCTAGAGGCAAAACTTTGGCCAGTCCAAGGCAGAACTACACAATTATCTCAAGAAACTTGAGAGAAAAGTTGCCTTTTAGCCTTTTCTGAAGATCCACTGATGGTATTTGCAGTGGCAGGAGGAGATGTGCCAGCTCTTTGGGGTCCCATCCACCCCTGCTGGCTGGGAGTTGAGAAGCTGGGACTTATGATGTGTGCCAAGAGCCTGGGGGAGAGAAAAACCCCATGTTGCCTGCAAGCAGGACATTGGCCTGCAAAGCCTTATTGGTCAACAGAAAGAACTATTTCTTGCCCATGAGCTCAATGCAAACTTCATTTCATGTATCTACTGATCTATTAATTGATCTATGTGTTCCTGCTCTGGAATGGATGATCTCCTGATGTCCCTTCCAGTCCCTGACATTTTGTGATTGATGGAGCCCCCACCTCCGTGAGCACTTCCTCAAAGGACCCACAGCCTGTGCTGGAAAAGATGGTAGGAGATGGCAGAGTGGTGACAAAGAGAAGGAAAAAAAAATCACTTATTTGTAGTCATGTAATTATTATTTTTAAATAAATAGAGCTTTTTGAAAAATGCGATTAAGCAAATGAGGGAAATAAAGTAAAAATCGGAATTGGTAATTGAAAAAAACAACCCAATGTGCTTGTAATGATATCATGTTGAGGGATAAACTAATTCAACCCTAGCAGCTTTCTTTTCATAATTTTGATGCTCAGAATAATAACCTCAGCTAAGAGAAAAAAAATCAAATTTAAAAAAAAATTAAAATCACCCATTTTAATCAACCCATCCTGTCACGCCTTGGGGTGCATTTCAATGGGCCCCCATGCGCGGGGTGCCTGAGGCAATTCTCCTGCTTAATTGGCATTTTCCACATCACACTGTGAAATGATAATGCTAATTATCATGAAGATAGATTTCAAACCCTCTGTCTTGGGCAGGGAACCTTGAAACCAGGCAGCATCCATCAACCCACATCGCTCAATGGCTTGTGAAACTCTTCCATCACCCCCCTTCAGGCTTCTGGCAACACAGTGGTGCTCACCTGATGGTAGATGGCCTCCCAGTTCTCCCGCAGTGCTCCCCAGCTGCCCACACTGGCTGCTTTCTTGTCCAGGTAGACTCTGATGTGCTCTTCCAGCTCCTGGTTGACCTGCTCGAGGGCTCGCACCTTCTCAATGTACTCCACCAAGCAGCTGTTGAGACTCTCATAGGACAGACCTCTGGCCTTCTCCAGCCCCGGGGTCAAGGGCAAGGCGGCAGAGGAGCTGCGCAGACCCTGGAGGAAGACACTGCTGATGCCCAGGGCCCTGCGGGACACTCTTGTCCCCAAACTGCTCACTCCACCTGTGGGGACAGTGCCCACGTAGACACCGGGGGGTCTCGAAAGGCTCCCTCCACCCCCGATGCTGACCCGGCGGCCAGGAGGCCCCGAGCCCTCGGCTGCCGAGGAGGAGGGCTGCTGGCCCAAGAAGGAGGACCGACGCCTGGGCAGGGGCATTTTGCTTCTCCAGCCCTCAGCCCGACCACCTTTGCCCCAGGCTGGCTGGAGGGATGTGCCGAGCCCAGCAGGTTGGGGCTGGCGTGGGGGGTTTGGGCTTTGTGGGATGGCTTTCTGGAAGGGGAGCTTTGTCCTGCCCGGGAGCGCCTGTCACATTGTCCAGGCGGCCGCTGGGTCAGCAATCCCATTTCAAGGGAAATCTCCCTGCTGCTGCTGCTGCAAATGTGGCAGCTGAAAAGCACAATGGTGTTTACAGGGACAGTGGGATGGGGATTCAGTGCAACCTACGTGTTAAAATGCCAGCGGTGTTTTCTGTGCTGAGAATTGGAAAGAATAGTCAAAGAAGCAGAGGGGCTCATCTTTTCTCTTCAAATACATGTGCTGGGTGGGCCACCTGAAGCTATCACAGCAGCTCATCACAGCCACTGCTGGGATGCTTCATTCCTTCCTTTACCTGGTTTGTTGGAAGTTTGTGTTTCAGCTAAATAGAATCATAGAATGGTTTGGGTTGGAAGGGACCTTAAGGATCATCTAGTTCCAAGCCCCCTGCCATGGGCAGGGACACCTCTCACTAGACCAGGTTGCTCAATGCCTCATCCAGCCTGGCCTTAAACACCTCCAGGGATTGAGGGGGCATCCACAACCTCTCTGGGCAACCTCTTCCTGTGTCTCACCACCCTCAAAATAAAGAATTTCTTTCTTATATCTAGCCTGAATCTCTCCTCTTCCAACTTCCATTCATCATTCCTAGTCCTTCCATCCCATATCCTATTAAAAAGTCCTACACCAGCCTTTCTGTAGCCCAAACTGTGCTGCCTGAATGGGAGGAATCTTCTGGTATTTTTTTACATGACATTTTCAGTGGGTTTTATCTGTTTCAAATTAAAAAAAAAAATCTGCCTTGCAAAAGCAGTAGTGCATAAAGAAATCTACTGTAAAAATATGGACTATTTTTGCACAGAATTTAATTAAATTCTCTGTAGCTTCATTCTCTCTTCCCAGCTCCTTGTTGAAACAGAAGTGGAAGGTCCTCATGGGATTGCTTTTGCCCTTGGCAAGACCCTCAGGAAGTTTTTAGTCTGTTATCAGTCAGTAATTTCCAGGAGGCTGTTCAGTGTTTGACCACGAGGACTGTAGATATCACATTGCGCAGTGTTTATATTGAGGTGAAAAGATATATTCCCAAAGTGCCCATCCATGTTCATACACAGCTACAGCCTCCTGCCTGCCCCACTCACCTCATAGGGAAGCAGTGCGCTACTCTCTGATTAGGAGCAGAAAATCAAATTTCTAGGAGAAATTCCTAATTTTCTAATTTTAGGAGGCCTGCATTCTGATTTGTGCCTTGGAGAGGGAGAAAAGAAAGAGTGACAATGCCTTTGTGGCCTGTCCCAGGGGGAACCATATCTTCATCTGATTCCATCCAGTTACACAGAATCACAGAATATCAGGGATTGGAAGGGACATGGAGCGAGCATCAGGTTCCATCCCCCTGCAGTAGTAGGAACACCCAGATCAGGTCCCACAGGAAGGTGTCCAGGTGGGGTTTGAATGTTTCCAGAGAAAGAGACCCCACACCCTCTCTGGGCAGCCTGGGACACTCTTCTCTCACCCTCACCAAGTTTCTTCCTATTTTTGTGGAACCTCCTGTGTTCCAGTTTGCACCCATTGCCCCTTGGGTGTCACTGAGAAGAGCCTGGCTCCATCCTCCTGACACTCAGCCTTTACACTGTCAGGTTGCTCTGACTAATCTGGGAGACTGCTGGCAGGTGGGAACAGCTGGACCAGATGTGCTGCTGCTGCTGCTGTAATTCCCTTTTTTGGTCCCAGCCATGTCTCAGCTTCTTCTACAGGCTGAACAAGCCCAACTCCTTCAGCCTGTCCTCAGAAGGAAGGTGCTCAGAATTTGGAGACCCTAGCTGGGTTTAAGTGGAAAGGAGATTCATCCCAGTCTGTGCTGAGGCAGTGGTAGTTGAGCAGAGGATACAAGACTGGCACATGAGCCCTAACAAAGCTCATCCTGTCTGGTTTGTAATTCTAAAGGAGTAATCAAAGTCATTGTACAGCAAGAGAAGGGACAGACAGTCACTGAGCAGGAATGCCTATGGCCAGGCTGACTGATGTCATGTAATGCAGGATGCTGTACACAGCATGTACAGCCTGCACCAAAACTAGCAGCACACTGCAAATGACAGTGAAGAAAACAGTCCATTTGAAGTCTTTTTTTGCTTAGAAATACCTTTATTTTATAAAGCCACAGTTTGTTCTGTAAAGTTTTACCACACTTATAAAAAAGGGGTTGACAATTCTGAGGGAGAAAAGAAAAGCTGAAAACAGTTCTGGTAATTCAGGGTTACACAAAGGTTATATTTATAATATATATATATATTTATTTATAATTTGAAGACAGTGGAGATGAAACTGCAATATGTGGGCAGCTGTGGGGTCATATCTCAGAGACTTGCTCATGTCCTACAAATAGTGTCTCTTGACAGAAGGGGTTGACGAGGACCATCCCGCTGTCACGGTAGTCACCATTGGCAGGGGAGCGTGGCTCTGAGAGGTGGTCCTAGGACAAAGACAGAGAATCCATGTTAACATTTCACATCCCTCACCCTCCATAGGGATGCCCTGGCTGAATGCACATCAATCTCCTATTTCTGCCCCTTCTCCCAACCCTCCCAAAGGGCTTGAATTTTAAAGGCTTTGGCTCCTGCAGGGCTAAGTTTGGTCCCCTGGCAGAATGTGAGCTTTCATGTTTCTTTCCATTTCCACTTTCATGCCACATCGCAACAGTTTCCTGCCCATCATCTCAGCTTGACTCCTCAAAGATGCATTTTCAGTTTCTTTTTAAGGTCAGAAAACAATATTTGTGGTTTCTGTCTACTCAGGCAGCTACAGGACTCAGCTGGCAGCTTTTGGAGACTGTCCTCGATGTGAAAAGCCCCATCATTCAATTCTTGGTGAGTCTAGACCAGGTCCTGCCTTATCTTGAGCAACATGATTGCCAGCAAAGTGGGTTTAATGAAGCAAAGCAACTGTGAGTTGCATCTCAGAGGTTCCCTTCTAAATACTTTTTAAAATTTAATGAGAGAGTTAGCCAGCCTGCTGATCTGAAAATCACTTTAGCTTAAAACTGAGCTCTCCACTCTTTTATAGAATAGGTTGGGTTAGAAGGGACCTTAAAGATCATCTATTTCCAACACTTCCCACTAAATCAGGTTGCTCAGTGCCTTGTCTGGCCTTAAACACCTCCAGAGAGGGGGCATCCACAACCTCTCTGGGCAATCTCTTCCAGTTCTTCACCACCCTCACCATAAAGAACTTTTTTTTAATATCTATTCCAGTTTTAAAATATCTTTGAATTAAGCTAAATTAAGTTTCTATCCATCAGATCACCTGCCCATATGTGAATAATCCAATCAAACCAGTCAAGATCCCTTAAGTAAACGCTGATGGGATCTGCCACTACATGTTGTCATATAGTGATGTCACAACACTACAGAACACATCTGCAGTGCCTGGGAATAGGGTGGCAATCTGCTTTTGGTGACATACTTCTCCCATCTTGTACATGTGTAGGAGTAGTATATGTGTGTAGTCTGTTTCAGAAAGCTGTTTCCCTGAATATGCGCAGGGATGTCAAGGCTTTATCACTATGACTCCCCCTTCCCTTCTCCCAGCATGGTTTCCAGGTAGTAGCTGTGCAAGTGAGGTACCTCTGAAGTTTCCAGGGACTGGATCTCTCTGGGTAACTCCACAGCATGCCTGTTGAAGTAGTCCATGGTAATAGCATTATTCCAATAGCTCAGGTTGTTTTCTGGGTTAGATGTCTTTTTCTTCCTCCTCATGCAGCAGACTGTCAGTAGGACTGCTGTCAATAGAAACAGCAAAAATTTGGTTATTTCCTTTCAGTAAGGACTCAGCAATAAAATAGTCTTCTTTAAGTTACTTAAGGAGAGGGCTGGTGACCTTCATTCACATGATTCACTCTCAGTCAGGTCTAGCTTTTTCCTAAAAAAAACCCATACAATTAAGTCAGGATCTGAGTCAGGCAGATGAGGTTTGGTCTTGGCAGAATATGAAGTTTTTTACTTCCTTTTGGATGAAAGTTTATAATCTTCATGATGTGGCTGCCTGGTTAATGAAAATCTTTGTAACTGATGGCATTTTAATACCTAAGCAAGGATTTACAGACCAAATGGGACAGGAAGGAAGCCTCTTGTGTAGATATTTTCACATTTTATCATGTTCAGAGGTTACAGGGATAATAAGCACATTAGCAAATGGGCAGTGAGAGATACTTGTCCCAGGCTAAAATACTAAATTCATTAATGCATGTTTTTTGCACATAAGCTTATACCAATCCCTGCTGCTGCTGACTTTGGGTACTTTGTGACTAAACTTCAAAAGATTAGCAACCAGCAAAGAGAAAAGATGGGCTCATAAGTGGTGATGTGATGTAGAGATCCCCTCCAGCAATTCTCTCACACAGTTTAATGCTTCCAGGGTAGAATTAACCTTAGAGCTGGGGTTTTCCTGCCCAACTCCATCAGAATGTGGGACCTAGTGAGAAGTGTAATCTATTTCACCACACTTGCTTGGACATTGGTGGTGCCTGATCCTAGATTGTTTTCCGTATCTGCAGAGCACATTTAAGATTCTGCAATCTGAAATATTTCAGCAGTGAGGCAAGATGAAGCAACCAGCAAGTGAAAAGGTCTCAAGGCCACAGGTACACTCCCTGGACCACAGAGATGCCAGGATAACAATCCCCCAGTGTGTGTGCAGGACACAAAGCTGGCTGAGTGTTGTATTCTGGAATTGCTTTCAGTTCAGTCAACTCTGTTGCCATCCAGATGGGTAATCTTGGCAATTTTATTACTGCCAGACAAATCCACTGGAACAAAATAACTGCTCCCACCAGCCCTTGCTCAGGGAGAAGCTGAGCCATGTTCAAGGGTTTGTCCAGAGGAGTAATGTATAAGCTGTGTGTGCTTACCTCACACCCACGGAATTAATTAAGCAGTAATCTACCTGATTTATGCAGGCAGACAGGTAGCTGGACATGTACTTACTTTGATTTGTACCTGTGTAATAGGGAATGCCCTGCTGTAAATTCACTCCATTATCTCTAAACTCCCCATGGCAGAAAAGAAGAGAGAAGAATATTCACAAAGCAGAAAAAGATGCTATTTTCTCAGCTACAGCCAAAATTATTTATTAGAATTAGAGGCCAGAGGAAAGAAAAAAAGACTACAGAGAGGTCAAAGCTGCTTTGTGTGTTTTGACAAACATTGCAGCCACCCCTGTGCTACAGTTCTAATTTCTTATCCCATCAACTCACATCAAATGACATCACAAAAGTGCAAGGCCAGAGCTCTATTTAAAACAAAATGATATCCTACTAAGAAAAAAAAATATTCATGGGTTTCAGTTCAGGCAGTTTATGCCTCATTCAAAGGGAGAAGTGAGCTTATCTTATAAATCTTCTAAAACTAACGGAAAAATCTCCCATATTGTTCCTGCATGTTTCAGAAAAGCAGGTCATTATTAAAGTCACTATTATCTTTGAATCATATTGCTTCAGACTTCCTATCACAAATAACTTCATTTGTGCACAGCGTGGCTCCTAATCTTCTCTTACATGCATCAGAACACTTTCACCTGTTACCTTTACCATCAGATGAATTTATGGTAGAGCACATCAGAAATCCCTGGTGTCATCTGAGGACACAGAGTAGCCAGGTATCTATCCATTCCCACAGTTAATATCCATTGTGAGGACGCGTTCTGTGTTGCCTTTGTTTCTGTGTTGTCCTTTGTTGACTAAGTACCTGCAGCTTTTTGTGCAACTTCCTCAGTCAGCTTTTGCTTTTTCTAATGAAAAGCTTCCATTGTGCCAACAGAAATATTCCCCACATTTGTGGGCTTCAGCCTCTTCTTCCCTCCATAATGACAGGAGTGGAGTTCTGCTGCATTTCTCAGCTCTCAAATCATTCATGTGGCCCTTCTCTAATCCTCCCATCTTTCTTAAAAACCATAAACCCCCAGGATTATACACCATATGCAATGCAATGGGATCATACCAACTCCCTACAGTTTCCTGATAGTCTTTATATCTTTTTCATTCAAATAATTTAAATATTTTACCAATCTTATACAGCAGCTGTGTGCCCTCCTCCCCTAATCTCCAGCTCCCACATAAAACAGATCAAAATGTTGCAAGGACTTATAAATCAGGAGATATTCAGCCTGAAGGATGTTAGTTTACTCCCTGTGCCTGCAGATAATACAAACAAAGTTTATTGAGCACTCTTGCTTCAACAACTAGTGTTTTTTTTCTGTATTTCTTTCAATTTCACTCATTTATTGTGGCTGACTATAGTCACTGTGATATATATAGTCTATATAGTCTGACTGTAGCCAGGTGTGATACAGGTATCATGATGTGTTTGGTTATTTGCTTACATCTGCTGTCAGGGGGGGTCTTCTTTCCCTCACACCTGGGGATTACACTCAGGGCTTGGGATCTCACTTCAAGCTGGGGGGCAAATGTCAGTAGGTTTTCTGATAAAGTGGGTGAGATAATAATTTTGGAAAGCATCCCAGTGCATGAAACGTTAGAGCTAAGTGGGGTTAGGTCCAAGGTAATTCTTCATATATTCTTTGAGTTCTGCTGATGCTGGCATTTAGAGGCTCAGCCTTCCTCTGGCTTTTCCCCACATCAGCAGAACTGCCTGAATACATTGACTTCTCTGCATCTCATTTCCAACTTTCTGTTCTTCCACGTTTTATCCTGTCATTCTGTAATTACAGAGATGTGAGTACTGGAAGCTCAAGGACCAGGACAGTGGGTTTTAAAATGCATTTATATTGTGTCTTGATCTGCATTGCAGAGACAGGAACCCACACACACATGCTAACACTTGTGCACAGAAATGTTCAAGGCTGCCTGAAGGACACTGCAAATCCAACGCCAACTGTGACATGCAGAAAACACACAGATCAGTGTTATAGTGTTATAGATGACTTTGCTTTTCTGGGGATGCAGTGATACAGAATCCTTCATTTTTTGCAGCCCTCAAGCAGTGTTAGTGTCATTACCCTCATTATTTATACCATGAAACTCAGGTACCAAAAGGTGAAATTATTCCCATTCATTACTTCTTGGGCAAGTATTTTAAGCTATTTTGGTGAGACTGAGAAACCTAGCCATCTTCAAAAAAATAGGTACTTAGAGGACGGGGAGGCTAAATCCCATCCCTTATTTCAACAGGCAAACTCCTGAGGCCTGGGGCTTCTGGTGGCAGTGCTACAGCCACTGGACCATGTCACTAACACAGCTGGTGGGACCTGCCAGCCCTCAAGGAGGACTAAGCAAACCCTCTGCTCCTTTCTGCTCTTTAGGGACAAATCCCCACAGCAGGATGGGACAGCGAGGAGCCCTGGCAGGGTCTTTCCTCCACAAGAAGTGCAGCATCCCAGGAATTTCTTACAATACGATGAGGAACCAAGGGGTTCCTGTGGTCACTCACTCTCTAGAAGGTCACTTCCCCTCTGAGGGAAGTTAAAAGACCCACAGGTTTTTATTTAACAGATGCCTTTTCAGTTCTTTGTTCAGTTCTGGGGTCTCAGTTTCCTCTTCATAAGAGACCCAGCTCCCTCAGCCTTTCCTCAGAAGGGAGATGCTCCAATCCCTTCATTATCTTTGTGGCTCTGTGCTGGACTCTCTCAAGCAGTTCCCTGTCCTTCTGACACAGGCTGCCCAGAGAGGTTGTGGAGTCTCCTTCTCTGGAGACATTCAAAACCTACCTGGACATGTTCCTGTGTGACCTGATCTAGAGCCTGGAGGTCAGTGAGCTGGCTTTGGGGCACTCCTCACTAGCAGGAGGAGGAAAGTGAGTTAACTAGTTTGTAGTAGCCCAGGAGCCATACATGGGCTCACCTCTCCTCACCTCCTTTCACTTCTTTGCAGGGTGGATTGACAATTTTCCTGCCTTGGGGCTGCCTCTCCTCCTGTTGTGGAGTCTTAGCCTTTCTCACAGGAGTCTCAGCAGCATTTCAGAGCTTGCTGTTCCCCTTGGTGGATCTGGCAAGCAGCCTTGAAGATGTGTCCTCACAACAGACCTGGCAGCTCCAGGGCAGTGATAATCTCTCATGATAGAAGACCTCGTAGCTTGTTCCCTCCTAAGGCAGCTCAGACACAGAACAGCATGGGGCTGACTCTTGACATCCCAGATACTTCCACCTTTCAGCATCCCCAAGCAGAAGTGGGTCAGTGTTTTCTCACTCCGTGCCTCTCCCTGAAAAGCATTCTCTCCCCTCAAAGACGAAATGAAACCCAAATGGCTGTACTTTTTGTCTGTCTTTTAGCTTCAGCCTCCTCTGGAGCAGAAACGACGGAGCAGGGTTTTCTGTCCTCAGCTGCGGGCGCCTGTGCCCAGGAGGTGGCGACAGTCCCCTTCACACACCGTATCCACCCCTCTCTAGGTCATATTCTGTACATCCCATGCTGTACACCACACACTCTACACTGGTTCCTGAAGATACACTGATAGCTGAGGGTCAGGTACCCACGCACTTGAAGATACATTGATTTTCTTAGGGTCAGGAAATAAAGTGACCCTGTGGTGTGCAGCACAGAGTGGAGTCATGACAGACAAGTGTTTTAAGCTGCTTTAACTTATTTTTCTTCTTATTATGGCAGAGTTTAAACAGCATAACTTCTGTATGAAAATAATTCCCCAGGAACTTAAGCCAGACCAAAACACATTCCTATTTAAATACTTCCCTACCATTCATTTTAAACTCTTTAAACTCCCCATTTAAAAAGGGAAGGCCAACTGAAGACCACGTTCAGAAATATGCTCATAAAATCTGTAGCTAAACAGTTGAATCATTTGAACACTCAGTTGCATTAGAGCTCAGCCAGATAAATTTCAAAATAAGGCTTGCCTTTTAAAAAATACAGGAAGCAGAACAAGGCATAGGAACACATACTGTTATAGTACATAAAAAGAGAAATTTAAACACCACTATTTAATGAATAGTGGGTTAGTAACCCGCTGCCAACACACTCTTTGTGTTATTATTATTATTAATAATATCTACCATTAGTTAAAAGCTCATATATGTCACACTGCAGGCAGAGGAATGCATGTGTTGTATGGTGTTATATTTTGTGGTTTGTATTTGAATGCTTTCTAACCAGCTCAGCTTCTTTCTGCATAATGGCCCAAAACATAACGTTTGGAAGAATTTATTTGATCCTCTGTTTCTACTGACTGATAGACAAGACACTGTTCATCCCAAGTTCATCTGATATCTCTGCTTCTCATCATGCTGTGCTTGCCATAGCCCAGCTTCTCCTCTCCATCTTTTACAGAATTACTTGTGCATGCTTCTGCTTTGATTGCTCTTTATTTTGACTGCCCATCTTTTAGATTTAAGCTTTGTTTTCACTCTTGTTTCTGATGCACCTCTGATGGTCCCAGAGGTGCAAGTCTAACAGCTGTGCTGAGCCAAGTCAATCTTTTTCAGCTGCCAAAAGGATCACTGAGGCTCCCTCTCCTTCTGCTCATCTGACCCTGCAGAGACCTGATTCAGCTCTCTGGGTGGATGGAAAGTACCAAATGGCAAAGTGAATATCTTTTTGACCGCTGTAGCAATCTGGAAGTGGCCTTGGGAGGTGGCAGGTCAGGACCAAGCAGGAGAGGGGCAGGCTGTGCCCCTGGAGAAGGCAGGAGAGAGCAGCACTCTCCTTTTTGGCAAGTGTGTGAGACTACTCCTCTACCCCCAGTACAGTTCATAGCTGTAAATAACAGAATTAATGCCCAATATTGTTAGCTGTTTCCTCAGGCAGCAAAGTCCGGTAATGTTTGGTTTTGTTCCACTCCAGACAGATCAGCACAGTCACACCTTGCAACAGCAAAACCTCAGAGAATCTGTTGTCCCACCTTACTGGACAGCTTAGCATTCACTCAGAACTTTTGTCATAATTTCTCTTGGGTTTTCTGTAACTGAGTCAAATGGGGAGACCCTAAGCCAACTCTGGAAACCAAGCCTGCCCTGATCCCACAGATGGCTGACTCCTGAAGGCCAGGATTTCAAACTCTTCCTGCTCCCTCAGCAGCTGCAGTTTCCTCCATTAAAACAGAGGAAACAAGTACTTTGGTTATCAGGCTTTAAAATGTGATCATTCACAAACTGCCTACAATGGAGTATTTTATTGCTCTGGAAAACTGGTGTTTCCTAAGGCAATAGTCATTATGATTGTCATTCATTTTTTGAGTTAGCATTGGGCTTTTTAAACTCAAATCCAGAGTAGACTATAGTAGTTCTTAGATTAAAGAACTACTACGGTCACCAGCATAAATGCCGTGAATCATAGAATGAAAGAATCCTAGAATGGTTTGGGTTGGAAGGGACATTAAAGATCATCTAGTTCCAACCTCCCTGCCATGGGCAGGGACATCTCCCACTAGACCAGGGTGAAATATGAAATATATGTAAATGAATAGCATAAAATTAAAACAAACTTCTGCTTCCTCCAGCCTGGCCTTAAACACCTCCAGGGATTGAGGGGGCATCCACAACTTCTCTGGGCAACCTCTTCCACTATGTTTCACCACCCTCACACCAAAGAACTTTCTTCTCTCCAGCCTAAATCTCCCCTCTTTCCAATTTGCATCCATTCCTCCTAGTCCTGCCATCCTGGACCCCATTAAAAAGTCGTACCCCAACCTTTCTGTAGCCCCCTTCAGGTGTTGGAGAAGCTGCTCTGAGGTCCCCCCTGAGCCTTCTCTTCTCCAGGCTGAACAATCCCACCTCCTTCAGCCTGTCCTTGTAAGGGAGGTGCTCAAAAAGAAAAAAAAACAAAGTGTAATTTAACTTACAACATGAGGATATAGGTACGCTGATGGCCAGAATGATCCAGGCAATGTCCATCTTGCTGAGACAGATGGTTGCTCTGTGCTGGGGTTTGTCCCCCTCGGTGACATGGGAAATATTTCCTTGCACTCCAGGTTTCCAGGTGCCAGCAGGAACTAGTCTGTTTAGGAAGTTCCCAGTGGCAGTGGAGCCAGCCGTGGAAATGGAGTTGGCCAACCTTGTGGCCGGTGCTGCGGAGAGGGCACTGCCCAGGGAGGTGGCATTGGTCACCCCACCAGGTCCCTCCAGGTCTCCCACTGCTGGAGAGGAGACACCCACATCAAAAGTGGTCTGAATGGAGTGACCTGCTGCTGCTGTGGCAGATCTGGGACCAGCAAACAGAGGGACATTAGTACTGAGATTCAAGGTTACCCAAGAGTTGTTGTCGCCCGGCACATCCCATAGGCTGTAGTGGGTGGGTTTAAAAGGCACCGACGCTGCTTCCCCATCAGTCGATGGTCCAGCAGTTGTGGTGGCAAAATCTGCCTCCTGCACTGCTCCCTTCTCCCCATCCCCTCGCTCTGCTTTACTAAGGCTTCCCGAGGCCTTGTGGTGGGGAGAAGGCTCTGAGTGTGTAGTTCTTGCCAGCCCCGTGCCGTTGGGGCTGCTGGATGTGGCGGTCTGGGACTGGAATTGGTGGTCTGTGAAAGGGCTCCTCAGGGTAGGGAAAGGAGAGTGCAGGGTTGTCTTTAGGTAAGGCTCTGAAGATTCTGTGAAGTTGCCTTTGAAAACCTGGAATATTTTTCCCCTGGGGCGAGTCTGTCCCGAGTACAAAGCACTCTGGTTGTAGGAGTGATGAGTTTCCTTTGCACCAAGGTGAGGGCTGGATGCTTGCTTTTGCCCAGTGGAAGGGGTTTTCTCCTCCAGGCTGATGGGATGGGGAACGGTGTGAGTTGATGTGGGAAGGGGCTGTAGCCCATGGCTGTCTTTGTGGCGAGGTGTTGTTCCCATGGCTGTGACAGTGGTAGTGTCCATCGGGAAGCCCTGAGAGGAGGAGACAGTGGGAGACAGAACCTGAACAGAAACCACCAGCTCTTCTGTCAGTGCCAAGATCAGTAGAACACCTGGAGGAAAAAAACACAGAGAGAGGGTGAGACACCAGGGAGGAACAAGCAGATGAGGAATCGTAGAATCATAGAATAGTTCAGGTTGGAAGGGACCTTAAAGATCATTGAGTTCTAACCCCACTAGATCAGGCTGCTCAGTGCCTCATCCAGCCTGGCCTTAAACACCTCCAGGGATTGAGGGGGCATCCACAGCCTCTCTGGCAACCTTTTTCAGTGTTTCACCACCCTCACTGTAAAGAATTTCTTTCTTTTATCTAGCCTGAATCTACCCCCTTCCAATTTACATCCATTATTTCTAGTCCTCCCATCACATATCTTATTAAAAACTCCTACCCCTGCCTTTCTTTAGGCCCCCTTCAGTTATTGGTAAGTTACTCTGGGGTCCCCCAGAGCCTTCTCTTCTCCAGGCACAGCTTGCGTATATTCTCCAGAAGGACAGAAGAATAATTATCATCCAACTTTGTTGGCTTCCCTGGGAAAGTAGGAAGAGAAAGGAACATCTGCAGGGGCTGCAGTTGCTCCATGGCCGTGGAGACTGTGAGGCAGGAACAGGAATGTTCCAGGGAGTCTGCAGCAAAGGGAGAGAGGACCTTGAGTGGAACTCAGAAGAGTGATTTAAAATGCAAAAGGCAGGTGATTTCCCTGTAGAAGCTACAAAACATCCCACTCTTTAGGGCTAGAAACAAAAAGCGCTTTTATTTTCATTTTGGCCAGGAGGCCTCCAGATGAATGTCCACATTATTATGGGGAACCTTAATCCATTAATTTTTTTGGCTAGAAAAATCATAAATTTGGCTGCCTTCAGTCTTGGATGCCATCAAGCAATCAGGTTTGTGGGATTTTTTTGAGAGAGCAGCTGCTTAGCCCTTCTTGAAAATTAGGTCAAGAAGGGATGTCAGAGGCTTCCTGGGTTATAAATGCTGCCCTTTACTTAGCAAGTTCAGAAATCTAGTCCCTTCTTTTAGAGTGAGAGATGTGTGGAAAAACTCCAAATGTTAAAAATGCACATGAAAACATAGCAGTTTAAAAAGCCATGTGAACATTAGGAGTCTAACTCACTCTAACACATGTAGAAATGTTTGGTTGGAACCTATTTGTGCTCACATGTGCTGTGGGCCTGGGCTGTGTGGAGTTTTCCTCCCACCCCCCCTCTGTAGCACATATCACTTCAGGAGGTGGCAGATTTACACCGCTGGGAACATCAATTCTTCCATTTATTCCTAGCTCAGATAATGGACGTGGGCAGCTGCAGTAGCACAGCCCTCCCTGGGATGGAGAGCTAATACACCCTGAGATAGCGTGACCTGCAGGGACCACATCAATCACATGTCACCATTTCCATATGTCTAGGATGTCCAGTGTAATGTGGATCCCTGTCCAAGAGGAACCACGTGGAATGAAGCCATTTTGCACAGCCCACTGTACCATTATCAGATGGTACAGTTAGCACCGTCCTGGTGTGAATTTCCACCAGCAAAGTCAAGGTGAAAAACATTGGCACAGTCTTAACAAATCAGGGAGGTGAGTGCCTCAAAGCTGCAGGGCTCCAACCTGAGTAATGATCAACTTTCAGCCAAATCCATGTTGTCTCTTCCTATCTCCCTCTCCAGTTTTCTCTGTGACTGTTCTTATGTCATTCAGTTCTACCCTACTTGGGAACATCTGCTATGGGCATCTGCAAGAAAGGAAAAAAGAAGCTTGGGAAAATTAAAGAAAATCTTTGATTGAGTGTTCAGTGGGTTCTAGGACTTCACTGCAACTTGGGCAGCTGCAGGAAAGGAATACAGAATCTTGGGAAAATTAAAGAAGACCTTTGATTGAGTATTCAGTGGGCTCTAGGACTTTGCTGCACCTTGGACAGCTGCAGGAAAGGAAGAGAGAAACTTGGGAAAAATACAGAAAATCTTTGACAGAGCATCCAGGGGGCTCTAGGACTTTGCTGCAACTTGGGCAGCTGCAAGAAAGACAGAAACTTGGGAAAATTAAAGAAAATCTTTGATTGAGTATTCAGGGGGCTCTAGGATTTTGCTGCAACTTGGGCAGCTGCAAGAAAAGAAGGCAGAAACTTGTGAAAAAATATAAAAATATTTGACAGAGCATCCAGGGGGCTCTAGGACTTTGTTGCACCTTGGGCAGCTGCAAATGATAGGAACTGTGTTTATTCTCATTCCTGTGAATCTTTGACAACCAATTTGCCTTTTTTTTTTAATTTCTGAAATGAATATCTCTGCCAAATTAACCACTGTCTGGGATATGGCTTCCCACTTCTTACCCTGCTGCAGAAAATGTGCTTTTAGCGGAACACCTAGTTAAAGAAAAAAGCACATTCTCTGAGCTGAGATGAAAACAGAGAGGGGATCGTGTTGTACTCGTGGAGCATCGCTCTTGGAAATGAAAGGCAGGAGTTATCTTCAAAAATTTGGCAGCAATTACTCTGAGGCCAAGGTCAAAGCTGATATTCTGCTCTCCATATGGCTAATATTTCATGCCAAGACAAGTTGCTGCCACAGAACAAATTCAAAGAGGAAAGGATGATGATTTATTTTGGATTTGCTGTGTGAGGAGATGATGTTTCAGGAAACTTCAGGCTTGCTGTTCTGAGCACAGGAGATAAAGGGCACTGGCAGATCTTAGGAGATACTGATGATGATGCTGATTGTAATGCCTGCTCAAATTTTTGGATGTTCTTAGTGTAACGGACTTTCACACAGAAAGACATCTCTGCTGGCTTCGTGTTTTTCTCCAGGACATTCCTTAAGGAATAAAGAAGTTGTCAGCTTCTGAGCATGCTGTGCCCTGGGGTTACAAACCACGATCTTTGGCTAAAAACCTACCTAATATCCCTTTTCACTTCTTGAAGTACTGATAAATCAGGAGCTTGGTGTTACAAAAATTTACAGTCTCTCCAGGGCAGCTCACCACACATCAGGCACAGAAAGCCAGATGTACTTAGCTAGAGCCTTTAGGTGGCTTGTAAAGTATGAATAATTATTCAGAGGAAATAGTACATCACAAGTCATTTATTTGACAATGAACAACCCCGATGACATGTATCTGTCTCAGGCTGTGGCAGTCAGGTCTTCTTCATGTCCTTACTCCCTTTAACAGCTTCTGCAGAGACACCCCAGAAGCTACAGCTTCTTGTGACTTTTTTAATGGTTGAATAGACCTCAGGAACTCCTTCAGTGATAACCAGTGCCTCTAACTACTGAAAAAAAAATCCACTGTAAAAATATGCAGTGCTCTATGTTTAGGGAGAACCAGCTGATAATAAGGACTTCACAGAGGGCTTTGCTGGCTCTTCTAAGTAAAATTAATTTGCTTTATAATTGTTCAGCAGAAGAAAAGCTGGAATCAGTATTTTTAGATGCTCTGCATCATCACCTAAGCATGGTCTGGCTGGATTTGTGATGACCTCATTGCCCAGAGCTCCTGCTTTACTTTTCTGTCACTTGAGGAAATGCTGTGTCTTAGAAAGTTGGACTCTTTTTGAAGTCTGATATTAGACTGCCCTGTTTTGGCAGCTTTGGCTTAAGCTTAGGAAAATGATATTCTGAATTTCTCTGCTCAGGCACAGGAGGGATTTGTCACAGAAATAGCCTTAACCAACCCCTTTGAATTTCTTCCCTTCTCAATCTCTGTCTCAGCTTCAAAAACACATCTGCACCATGGTGGGTACATCACCAGTTGTCCCTTGGTGCCTCAGCTTACCCTCAATCACTCTGCCACTGAAAGGAAACCTCCTGCTTGCTATTAACTTTTCCTGGCCAATGTTTTGCTATCCCAGGTGTGATGGTACACAGAAGATACTCCTGGTCAGTTCCAAGTCCAGTCTTGTAGTTCTTGGTCAAAATCCTTCAATTTTGGCTGCCCAAGGCTCTTAGGGCTGATCCTAGAGCTGGAAGCCTTTAGGGTAAGGACTGGAAGTCCTTACTTTCTGCTGGCATAATGGTAATGCAGACTGATGTAAGCACATTACAGCTAATAATAATTAATTATGTTTTCAAAGGTCAGTTCACACCATTAAGTTTTTTCATAAGGAGCCATTTCTTAGGTATAGGAGCTGATGCTCAGAAAGGGTCAAACCAGTTTGGCTTTTAAATGCAGTGTGTCAAGTTCCCATTCTTAGAGTTGAATTTTATGACTACATTAAAACCATTCAACCGTAATGAGAAGGCTGATTGACCTGACATCTCAGTGGTGTGACCTGTGTCACCCCCTGGCCCTACACACTGCACCAAGAAGGGAATGTTAAGTATAAAATGAATTAACTCAAGGGTGAAGCACGCCAGAGTGACAGCAGAGTGTACAGAAGGGTGCCTGTGTGCCTTTAGCCATAAAAACTCCTTCCTGAAAACATGGGGCAATAGTTTGAATCTCAACAGTATCTCCCTGCTGTGCCTCTTCCCATTGTACACTCACAGGAGTTCACAAATGGCACGTAAGGTTTTGTACCTGAAGAAAATGAAGGAGTTTCTTTAGAGCTATGTTTTAAAAGACTGTGGTTGAAGTTGGACAGGGAAGTTGGACATTAGGGATATTTTGCTTTTTCTACCTGAAGAAAATGAAGGAGTTTCTTTAGAGCTATGTTTTAAAAGACTGTGGTTGAAGTTGGACAGGGAAGTTGGACATTAGGGATATTTTGCTTTCCTGGACTAAGAAATCCACAGGGAGTCTACCCAAAGTCTCACTTTTGAGAATTGTACAGGAGCTTCCTCATGATCCTTTTTATTTGCAGGCAGGAGGCAGAACTGCCTCCTTCCAAACCAGAGAAAACAAAGTGATTTGGGTCCCAGCAGCTAACATTCATTAACTGGTTTATCTCAGGACTTCAGAAGTCCCTTCCAGAAGCTGGACAGCATCAGAAGGCTTTATTTAGGAACTGATGCTGCCTGGTGCTGCATGGGACACTTCATGGGCACTTCTAGAGCAGCCTTTTTGCATGACAGAGCAAGCAGGAAGCTGTTGAGTCAGCTCATGCTTTTGGCCTCCCCAGGGCACCCCCTTTAAACAACACCAACTTACATAACTCCTGATCTAAAGCTTGTGGGAAGGTTCCCAATGATTTCAGCAGACTCTGGACCAGGACCTCACTGCCAGAGGTGCAGTGGAAATTTTTAAGGGACACGTTCACATTTTCTACAGCAAATGAATATTCACAGAGAGCTCAGTCTGGTGTTTGACCCGTTCTGCCCTCTGCTACATCAGGACCAGGCAGGGAGGCAAACAGAGACACTCTGAGCAGCACTTGGCAAACTTTTTAGCTCTGGGAAGTCAGGAAGAACTTTTTTTTGCACAGGGACCTACTGATGGACTCATTATTTCCAACTGCTCCTGGCAAGGGAAGCAAAAGGAGCCATCCTACAAAGCCATCCTACATTTATCTGCAGACCCAGGGTACATGAGGGCAGAGCAGAGGATGCTGAAGCTTCTCTGAGCTTTCAACACTGTAGACTTCCTAAGAGCAAGAGAAAGTTGTACAAAACCTGTTCAAAGAAACAGCAGTGTTGCTGTAGTGAAGCCTTTCTTCACAACACTATTAACGCAGCAAACCCAAACCATTACAGGGAGCAAAACCTATCTTTCCTAGATGGAAAGTGTGTAGAAAGTGCATATTTCCTTTTTTTTTAGTCATTTTTGTTGTGGTCATTTCTTTGTAACCTATCAAAGCGATACGATTTTTCACTCACACAAAAAAAGCAGCCTGTGTACAAACAAAGAGTTAAGCTAATTTCATCTCCCTGATTGGTGGCAGAACTGAGGGAAGAAAAAGTAGGTTACTCTGCACAGAAAATTCCTCTTCCCTGCCCGTTTACCCGTGCCTTTCATGCCAGAACTCCCAGATACTAATTTACAAGTTCTTGTCTGCTTCCCCTTGTAAGCGTTAGATGATGTGATGGAACACAGAGACTAACACTGCAGTAACATCAGCATCAGCAGAAGCTCTGGAAATCACATGTACCAACACAAATTAAGCAGTATTCCCTCTGCAACAACACTAAAGGTAGCTACAGTTTTCAGGTGGCAAGACCTTGATGCTAGAAAAAACATAGCAGAATGCCTCTAATATGCACTTCCACCCCAGACTTCAAGACTGAGCCTATAAATCCAAATGAATTTCTGCTCTTGCAGGGAGTTAAACAATGGGTGATACAATTTCTCCTGTGGGATGGAGACACAGAGCAGGCAGCTCCCCATTCATTCTCACACATACTATGGGAATAAGGGCTTTAGAAATGCTTCAGATCCCCTAGTCAGCTACATATGGGCTGACACCCCAGTGAAAAGGCTTTAGCCACAATGTAGGACAGCAGTAATTACGGCGAGCAGGGTAATAACAACATCTCTAGCTGCTGCTTCAAGGTAATCACTTACCTGAAAATATCATTTGGACTTGTCAGCAGACATCCTCACCTGCTCTCATCACATGCATTTAGAAGCCTCATCCCTCAGTAGCAAAAGGAAGAAAGCATCTTCTCCCTAAGCAGGCAGCTGCAGGCAGGAGTTGCTGTTATTGTTGGAAGGGGTTTGGAGGAATGAGGACAGAGACAGCCCAGGCAGGCGTGTCTTACAGGGCTCTGCAGCCACAGGGCTCGCTCCTTTATGGAGCCAGTACCTTTGCAACTGCCAGGCAAGATTACTTACTGAGCCAGTCCCCTTCTCTGCCAGTACATCCAAGGGCTGCTTGGTATTCCAGCTTGCTTTCCCATCAAGTCCAGATACAGTTTGTCTGACACGGGTCTATTCAGCTGCCAGAGGATTGCTGGCAGTCCTCATTTGCTGGGAACAAAACAGCAACGAGCCCCCCAGCTGCACGTCCTTGTGAGGCTGTGCAGTCCCTGTTTCAAGGCACAGTGCCCTCCCTCCAGCGCAGCCTTTGGGGGTTTTTTTGTCTCTGGATGGATTTTACAGACCTACCTTCTGCTTCTGTCCCTCTGCCAGACTTTCCCCTTTATTCAATTATCTCTAATGACATTAATATTTCTGTCTGAAGAAAATGTGGGGAACAAAATGAGGATCATTTTTGCTCCTTCTGCTTCCCTGGTATGGAAATGTATGTTTTGTATTTTATTTCTTCACCCTTCAGTGAAGAAATTTCAATTTTCTTTCAATTTTATAGCCATAAAGAAGTCCACAGTTCCTTATGATTCCTAAAGCCATAATCCTTCTTCCTTTTTTTTTTCTTTCTGTTTCCCTCTATCTCTCTGGTCCAGCTGGAAGAACCACTGCCTGAAAAGTACAAAAATGTGCCCTGTGTAGACAACCACCAACCCCTCAAAAAGCAAGGGGAAATGTTAAGAGAACAACAAGTTGAGGGCTTCTTAAGAGCAGTGAAGGAATCCCCCAGGAGCCAGAGGTCAATCCCCACTACTCAGTCTTTGATTCAAAGTCCTTGTATCCAGGAGTGCTACAACTAGTTAAGCAGTAACAAACTGGGCTCTTCACAGACTTCCTCCTCTTGTTTTTTTTTTTTTTTTTTTCTCCTGGTCTTTCCAGCCTGCCTCCCCCCCAGCACAGCTCTCCTATGGATTTTTCTTCTCCTGCTAATGTTTCTGTGCTCACCTCAGGCCAAGCCAAAGGCTCCTTTCAACTGAAAAAGGCTGTTTGTCTCCTTATCTTCTCATCTCTGTCTCAGTGTCAGTCCCAAGCCTTGATGCCTCCTTCCCCCAGCAGCAGGTTTCACTCCTGCATTTGGGATTCCACTCAGTCCCCCTTTCTCAGCCACTTTGTTTTCTCCTCCAAGGGTTTTGGAGAACCACTGCACACCTTGCCATGATGGAGGGTGTCCCTGCCTATGGCAGGTGGGATGGAACTAGATGATCTTGAAGGTCCCTTCCAACCTAAACCATTCTATGATTTTGCTCGAGTGAAAAGCCACTTCCTTCTTCTCTTTTATAATACCAGGTGAGAAGATGCTGCTTTCTCAGGTCTTGGATACAAGCACATTGTAGCCACAATTCTTTGATGCTGCAGCCCAATCAGAAAGGAATGGTGCTGTGATAAGTGGTTTGAGATTTGTCAGCTCTAGGAGCTACAGGCCTTCCAACAATGACCCCATGTTGATTTTTGGGGACTGAAGTCCCTATCAGGAAGGCTATGCAGGGACATACATCAGTGCATTTTTGCCCAGAGTTAGAAACCCCCTGTTTTTCCTTCATGAAGGATGTAGAAAGAATACAAATAGCTATCTTAGATCTCATTTTTATGCTTTAGTGATGGTACCTATTTCCTACCTACCACTTATAAGTTCATTTTTCACTCTTAACTGTTTCCAGTCTGAAGGTTTTTCTAAATAAAGATATTTAGTGTTATTAAAAAAGAAAAAAAAAAAAAAAAGAAGAGGTCCTTACAAATATCAGCTTGTTTAGCAGTTTCTGGAACTCAGGGCTGATGAAGAGCTTGCTGCTGAAACAGTGATTTAGCAGGAAGCTGCAGCTGGTGTAACAAGAGAACCATGCCACGTATTTTAACCTTTGCTGGAGGATTTGCCACATCTGTAAGGAGTAACTCACAGCAGATTCCTTCCCTGTGTGCTGTCATGGATGGAAACATATGGCCCAAGATTGCCAAGACCATAATTTGGAATTTCAGACTCAAACTTTTCATAAGGATAGAGGCTCTGTAGATCCCCTTGTCCAAAAACACATGGAACAAACCAAAAAGGATTTTAAAAGCATATGAGTGATCCTCTGTCTGACAGCTTCCCCCCTCACACAAAGCTTGTCCAGCCTCAGTTTTGTAAATGCACATCCCTTCCTTTCCAGCCTTTACTTGGCAGCAGTTTTTGTTGGCAGGATGCTGTTGCCAAGGGAGACAAAAAGGATGTGCAGCTGGCTTTTCTTTCACCTGCACTTAGTGCTGCTGATCCTATTTATGTTGCTGCAGAACCTTTGGCTTCTGAGAGACCTACCATCAATGTCACTGGACTTTCTGAAGAGTTTTGACAATGACACAAATAGCTGTAGCCTCTGATGGAAAGCTTAAAATAGGATCTTGCCAAAGAGAGGATGTAGATGGTGTCACAGATGCTGACTCAAGGAAGGGTATGCATTTCACAAGCAGCAGTAAGAAAGAGGAAAGGAGGATTCAAAGCCATCTTAGAAAGGTTCTGACAACCCCTCAAAGCAATGAGTAACTTCAGAGATGTAAAAGTTACATGCCTATTCTAAGGTAACTGTGTTCACCCCACCCACAGGTTGACTAGTACCCTGCAGAAGCTCCTCTCTTGCCATTAGCAAATGGGGTCACATGGAGCATGATGAGTTTCTAACTAGATGTCCTGATTTCAGGTGATGAAAATTAAGTGGGATGAATCCTACTCTATTCCCTCTTCCTATTTGGGTGGCATTATCACAAAGCAGACTGAGTACAACAAAGGGATAAATAA
Organism: Turnix velox; assembly: GCA_013400935.1. Lineage (NCBI taxonomy): Eukaryota > Metazoa > Chordata > Aves > Charadriiformes > Turnicidae > Turnix > Turnix velox. Next base: position 47,641 of record VZTY01003827.1, read on the forward strand.
AACTGATGTTTGAAGGGGCGAAATGTAGTCTCTTTATTGTGATACTTTCCAGAGTCCCACTACTTTGGATATTCAGAACCAGTTTCTACCCAAAAAAGCAGAAAACAAGCCCAAGAGAGCAACATATCATTGGCAAGAAGAGTGGGCAAGGGCAGGGCCTGTCAGCTTTTCCACGGAGATGAATTAGGAGGCAATTTTTTTTTTTCCATATTATAGAGTAAGTGGACAAGCCCTAATTGAGCTGAAGCTAGGAGCTGCTGTCTCTCAGAGAAATAGCCCTCACCTCTGTGACATGTCTGGCATTTGCTGAACTGGAAAGTGGCAGGGAGCATGAGGAACTAGGTGGCACTTCTTCATGCATAAGCTTTTTCCCAAAAAATCACAGCTCTGAGACCTGCTAACCTCTTTTCAAAATCCTCCCACTTGCAGCAGGGAGTTACCAAGTCAGAGGCTTTTGATTCCAGCACCAGATGACATGTCCTTTCCAAACCAGTTTCTTCATGACTAAGCCTCCAGCTCTATGTAATTTATACTTACTATCAATCGAGGACACCTATTCTAGACTGAGGATACTCCTCCATTACAGCACAGTCATTTTTAGCTTGTCTTTGCTAAGTGAACATTTATAAGACCAGATTGTTGCTCCTTCTGCCCATCTTTCCTGCTAACATCTGATCTGTGGCTAATTTCAAATATTATAACACCCTGAATGACAACTAGGGAGGAGGCAGAACAGAGCACCCCACTCATGGATTTCATAATACAGAACCTTTTTCTCCTCTCCTTGCTAGAGCTGTGCTTAAATTCTTCAGCTGCAGATAACGAAATGTTGCTAGTGCAGCCAAAAGGGATACTGCAGTTACACACAGGCTGACTAACTTCTACAAACCCTGAAGGCATTTCAGTCATTTCATCTGTTCACTAAAAGTAATTTGGATGATTTATTACTTATGTCCCCCACCCCCTTAAAATACATCACTGCATCAAAGTGCCTGGTTCTCCTTGATCTCAAATGAGAGCCTGTAATGAGGAACCTGTAGGTAACACACAATTAAAAATTAACTGTTATATTTCCTTGCAGAAAAGCTTTTACTCAGATGTTTGACCCTTGCCCAATTTCAGGTAACAGGATACTGTGCCTTAGAGTGAGGACAGGCTGAAGGAGTTGGGGTTGTTCAGCCTGGAGAAGAGAAGTCTCAGGGGGGACCTCAGAGGAGCTGAGAGGTTGGGACTAGATGATCTTGAGGGTTCCTTCCAACCCAAACCATTCTATGATTCTAAATGACTTGTGCAGTCCTTCAGGCAAGGATCAAGGGAGTCAGTATTTCCAGGATGGGCAACTGACTAGAGATTTCGGGGGAAAAGGAGGCTTGGGGGGAATAATTCCCCAGGTGGACTTGGGCTATAAATGCTACTTAAAGTTTCTACGTCCAGATTTTCTCCCCTGAGCAAAGCCCAAGGACATAAATTAACACATAAATCAGCCAGAAAGGCTGCAATGTGCTGCTCTTATTATCTGCTGGATTATACAGAGCTAACAAAGCCTCAAGAGTGGATTTCAAGTTGCTAAGGAAAGAACTCAAGTGTTACTTTTGACTTGTGTCCATCTTTCCCTTCAGACTGGCAACAGCTCTCTTTTGGCTTGTGGAACTGAAGCTTGTGTTGCCTCTCGGCTGTCTGGAGCCTCACCGGGCTTCACAAGAGGCTGTTTTCAGAGGAACATGGCCCTGCTCCACTGAGCCACAGGAATGCTCTGGGATCTGTTCTCTAACATTTGCTTGATGGCCTAAGGGGGTCAGCAAAAGCCCACCACAGCCTGCCAGGCATGAAGGTACATACTTGAAACTCAAGAGTCATGTTAGGACGTATAAAGATAAAAGCAAAAGATGAAATTCCCTTCTCAAAAATAGCAGCTGCTCACTCCACAGATGAAGAAAAGGTTTTAAGCTCCAATAGGGGAACTGCAAGACTGCACAGGTATTGAGATGAAGATTTCTGGGTATTTGTCTGGGAGGAGCAATGGTCCAACCTGGTGCAGTAGATCAGATGTTCTTCTAAGTAAGGTCAGAGCAGTAGCCACATAAAATTTCTGCTAATAAGAGCAGGACAGCTGCTTGTATTTCACTCAGTGCTATTGCTCTTCAATTAAATTCAAGAGGTGGAGAAATGCAGTATCATGAGTGAGGAGGGGTGAGATGAGATGGTGATGCAGCAGACCTGATTAGTCAGGGGATCAGTGATTCAAGTGGCAAATACACATGAACTAAGGACAAGCATTTCACTTTGTAAAAATATGCTCCATCAGCTCTGCAGCTCGTTCAACTCTGCATTTCCTATTTCCTATTCAGCACCAAGGTGGTTACACAACAAAAGTACAACATTTCACCTTTCTGTGTGAATGCTCTCCTCAAACATGCATATTTCTACTTAAAATTAGCTCCACTATCTATAGGAGCCTGCATCTTCTCAATGTTATTTGTACATTGCTTGGTCTTGTCTTTGAGTGGTTTAAATGTTCACAGAGGACTCGGGTCATTAAAGTTACATCCTCCCTGAAACATGACAGGCTGACTCTGCCACATGCACCATCAACACAAAATCATTGCTTGCAATAACAGCAATAATAAGCATCACCCCCACAGCAGCATCATTTGCATCCCACTTTACAAGCCAGACATTTTATCCATCTCCCCTTTCTCAAGGAAAGAATCTGCTTCCCCCATGGCTAAAATGTCATCACCTTCACACCTTATTTTACTTTTTGGAAGGAAATTGGTCTGACAACCCTAACGACTTCTGATTATTCACAGAGCAGCCCTTGTGAAGAGATTAAACATTCTAGGCTTTCCTGTTTTGCCCTGTCAGCACACAGCCCTTCAGGGATCTTCTCTTGATGTGGAAGTTTGCTCAGCCTCCATGTTCACTCATCCTTGACTTCTCTTTTGTTAATACCAAGTTGTGTTGCTGGCGATATGACATGGACATCTTATCTCTCTCCTTTTCCCTACAGCAACTACACTAGGAGCCTCATTTTATTTCAGGCAGGCTATTACACGGCTCCCAAAGCACAGCAGGCACTTCTCAGCTACAGCTGAGGGGGCTGGAGCCAGCAGGCAAACCAGAGCAGCTCTTCTCCTACTTCTCCTTTCCAGGTGTAATGCTGCACAGCAACCCCACAGCAACAGGGCTGCTGATGTCACCAACTGCTCAGACACCTCTCTGCCTTTACAATAAATGCCCATTCTGGGTGTCCCCTGCTGAGAAAGCATCTCAGGAGCAGTGTCATCAGCACAATGCTTTGCTGCATGATGTGACTCTCTCCCTGTAATACCTGAAGGGGGCTACAGAGAGGCTGGGGTAGAAATTTTGAATAGGATATGTGATGGAAGGACTAGAAATAATGGATGTAAATTGGAAGAGGGGAAATTCAGGCTAGATATAAGAAAGAAATTCTTTATGGTGAGGGTGGTGAAACACTGGAAGAGGTTGCCCAGAGAGGTTGTGGATGCCCCCTCAATCCCTGGAGGTGTTTAAAGCCAGGCTGGATGAGGCACTGAGCAACCCTCAGTGTCCCTGCCTATGGCGGGATGGTTGGAATTTGATCTTGAAGGGCCCTTCCAACCCAAACTATTGTATGATTCTATAATCCAACTGTTCTGCTTTTCAAGGCCACTGATTTACTTTTTTCCTGGTGGAAGGGCAGAAATGCCAACCATGTAGTGGGTTCATTAGATTTTGTGTAGTTTCAGTGCCTGCCTCAGTGGCAGCACCTAGTTTCACTGCACTGCCCCTGATATATGTGGCTGCCCACAGCCCAGGGAGGGCTTGAGATGTGATGTATCCACAGCAATCTTCAAACACAGCTGTGGGCTGTTTCCTCAGAAACAATGCAAGCACATCCATACCCAGTGGTGCATTTGGAAAGGAAAATTCATCACTGAAATAACTAATAACATGTTTTTATGCTACATTCTACTCCTCCCACTCAGCCTTCCCTTGGTCTGGATCGAATTTATTAATACACAAAACGTAACCTTACAACTAGGGTGCAGCAGAGGAAATTACAAATGTAGAACTTTCTGTTCAAGCACTCTGAAATAGCTACAATTAAATATCACCCTGGGTCCTCCACAGACAGATGCTGGAAGAGCTTGTGTGGCAGCCAGATGTTATGCACTCCCATGAAATGCAATGATAAGGCTGACATAAGTGTCTTCCTGTCACACTTGTGCCTTTATTACATTTTCCCTTTCCTCTCTCTCTTTTTAAGCATCCTCAGCTTGTCACTGTACCCAAGAAGTAAAACCATCCCCACAATAGAGAGCAAAATCAGAAAGCAATTTTGTTTGGAGACAGAGCACTGGTTAAAGCTGTGGGAGAACATCAGTCTCTGCATTAACAGTAATTACCATGGGCTAAGAGAATATATTAGCAACAGCCTTAGGAAAGGTCAGGACACTGAGAGGAAAGAATATCAAGAAGCATTATAGGAAGGTCATAATTTTAAGATAAAAGTGCTGAGTCTCAGCCTTATCCATATGAGTTGAAAGGGCTGGATGGAAATAAATAACGGGAAGGATTTGCTTGAGGGAGCAGTAGCATGACCATTGATCACAGTGTCAGGAAAAACCCACTGGGACACATGGTGGCTTCTCCTGCACTGGTGTCAATCCAGGACAGATCCTCTGCAACTGGTAGCATTACTCAGCATACAAATGACCCTGAGAGAACAGAGGAAACACTAAAGGAACCTAAACTTGAGCTGTTTGAGGTGGTCCAGGCCACAAAGATGATGAGAGGGCTGAAGGGGGACAGGCTGGAGGAGTTGGGGTTGTTCAGCCTGGAGAAGACAGATCTCAGGGGGGACCTCAGAGGAGCTTCTCAATACCTGAAGGAAAGAGGCTACAGAAAGGCTGGGGTAGGACTTTTGAATAGGGCCCAGGATGGCAGGATCAGGAGTAATGGATCCAAATTGGAAAGAGGGAAGTTTTAGGCTGGAAATAAGAAAGGAGTGAGGCTGGTGAGACAGTGGAAGAGGTTGCCCAGAGAGGCTGTGTATGCCCCCTCAATCCTTGGAGGTGTTTAAGGCCAGGCTGGATGAGGCATTGAGCAGCCTGGTGTGGTGGGAGATGTCCCTGCCTATGGCAGGGGGGTGGGAACTAGATGATCTTGAAGGTCCCTTCCAACCCAAACCATTCTATGATTCTATCTAACTGAAACACAAACTTCCAACAAACCAGGTAAAGGAGGGAATTAAGCATCCCAGCAGGAAGCTGTTAGAGGCCTATACCTCAGAAGATTTCTGAGAGGACACACAGCAATTAGCACTTTATGCAGATACCATAATTCTCCCATTTCAGCACAATTATTTAGTGTACATTTATTTATTCCAAAGTGTCCCTGCTGGGAGCTGCTCCTGTGGTGCTCACTCACTGACATAGCAGCACCTACAGCCACCTTCCTATTGCATTAGGACTATTTCCTTATGATGACCTTGGCTCCAAGATATTTATCAGGAGAGAAACAAAACATAAAGAGAAGAAAAATAACACAGCAGCCATTTGTAACAATTTGTTTGTGAAGGTGGTGTGATTTGAGCTTGCAAATTGCACGTAAACACTTTGTACTGGCTGTAGCAACATAAAGCATCCCTTACGCAGAGCTCTGTGCAAGCCTCTGCCTCTGTCTAAATTAATGCTACCAATTAGTCCTGTTTTATTGTGCATCCATCACAGGAGATTCATAGGTAGGGCTCTGAAGGATACAAATCCATATCCTGTTAATTATGAAAAAATATATCTTGCAAAACACAAATGTTTCAGCGCCTTGGGTGCTTTGCAGCTTTTCTTCCCTGACACATTTTTAATGTCTAGAGTCAGATTCATCTTGGCATTCAGTAACTAACTGAAGGCAAAGGCTGTAGAACTCCTCACAGTGAGCTCAGGCCTGGCTACTCTCTGTTTTTTCAGCATCTCTCTTGAAAAATCATCTACCCTGCTTGTATCCAACGTAATAACTCTCATCTTCCAAGCTACGTGGCACACACCATGTAAGGGGAAAAAAATATCCAGACTTATTCCTTGAAATTACATTGCATTACCTAACTTACCCACTGCTTTTTTCCAAACTTGCTGCCTTTTTATGTGCAAAATCTTTGGCCCAAGTTAAAAATGTATGTGGAACAGCTTAGAAAGATGGCAAAAGGGAAGGACTGTAGTTAAACCACAGACCAAAATTATGGTTCCCTAACAAGCCAGTGGTTTTCAGAGATGCACAGCTGTCACAACAATTATTTAACTGGCCTGTAACTCTTCAGGTCTGGAGTCTGTCCAAAAGTCGTATTTCCAGGAGACAGGAGGAGAAGGAGCATTGCAAGACGCAGTCCTGAACTGAAGCTTCTCAATACCTGAAGGGGGCTACAGAAAGGCTGGGGCAGGACTTTTTAATAAGATATGTGATGGAAGGACTAGAAATAATGGATGTAAATTGGAAGAGGGGAGATTCATGCTAGATATAAGAAAGAAGTTCTGTACAAGGTGGGCGGTGAGACACTGGAAGAGGTTGCCCAGAGAGGTTGTGGATGCCCCCTCAATCCCTGGAGGTGTTTAAGGCCAGGCTGGATGAGGCACTGAGCAGCCTGATCTAGTGGGAGGTGTCCCTGCCATGAGCAACTCTAAAGCTCCAACCTCATGATGGTGGCACCATCCCTTAATAGGCCCATGACAATGCATGTTTCTCCCTGCATCTCCCTCCTGATACAGTGCTGTTGAGCTACAAGCCTTAAACAAACACACTGATTGCAAGGGTGGGGAAAAGAGGGAGGACAGAAGGGGAAGGGAGAAATACAATAATATTTCTCCAGGGTGGGACAAAAGAACCAGTTGTAATCTCTGCATAAAAACAATGAGTCAGCCATCCAGCCATCCATTCATCCTTTCATTCATTCATTCACAGGCATGAATATGATCAAACTCCCCCTCTGCAAAGTAAGACTTGCTGATGGCAGTTATGCAAATCTGTTCCTAGCAGACGCCTGGTGAAGCACATTTACATGTCTTTCTGTGATGTGTCTGTGATTATGCTGAAGAGTCTCCTTGTCCAAAGATGAAATCTCTGGACTGACAAGCCTACCCCCTTCTGCCTACCCACAGGCACAGGCATGCTCCAGCAGCAGTTGTGGGGGAGTGAGGCTGTGCATCTTTCTAGTTAACATATATGTTTCATGTTTATTCTTTGTTCATCTTTTCATCAATAAACACATTAGGGGAAAAAATGAAGTATTTTATAGTTTAGGTCTTGACTCCTCTTCCAACAAACACCTCAAGGTCCTTTTTGCTTTTGTCAGAAGTCAGGAAAAACTACAGAGGCTGCCCAAGAAAGACAGATGGGTTATGCTGAGGTGGTGTCCTCTCCATGTGGTCTCCTCACTGGGACAGT
>VZTY01003827.1:56391-78815 GCA_013400935.1 Turnix velox
TAAATGGGACATGGAACCTGAATTTTCTCATCATTAAAGAAAAATGGGGGAATTGTTGCAGTATGGGCATAGGCCATAAAGGGTTAACAGCTGCTCAGCTCAGGCCTGGAAAAATCCTATCAAGCCACCTGAGGCCTTGGAGCTTGTTTGTGAATCCATTGTTTTGGGAAAGAGTCCTCTATGCGATGGGAACTATGAAGGAGTCAAGGATGGACAAGGTAAACAACGGCCTTGTGTGTTGGCAGAAGAACTCTAAGAGGAGGGTCTGACATTAATGCAAGAATGTAACCTGTAACCAATCAGTATGTTAGTAGCATTGATAATTAATCATCACTGTATATAAGCTTGTCTCATGCTCTCAATAAACGGATTCTGGCAGATCATATTGATCATGGAGGTCAGCCCCTTCTTACACCAATCGTCGAATCTCTTTAGGACAGGAGATATAAATCCTGACTTGCAAAGCTCCTTCTTAGTCTCTGTTACAGGCTCTGGGCAAAACTGTCTCATATGGAGGTGTCTTCTTGACATATGGCAAATCCTCCTGCCATGTATGCCCAGAATACAGCTTATAAAAATAAAAATCCATTGAGAAGGGTGCCTGCTCGTGTGAAGTGAAGCCACAATCACCTTTGCTTAACTCTAAATGTGTGTCACCAGGATGGAAACTCAGCTCAGGAATAAGGATTGAGTGTTCTGGCTCCAATTCACAAGAGGTAAAAATCATCTTGAACTGAGTAGGTGAGAGTCCTGGTTGACACATCTGTCTCAGCTGGACCCAGGGGACCTTGCTGAGGCTCAGGGCTGTTACATCAGGCAGAGATTTGCAGCATGAAATGTCAGGGGATGGCTGAGGCTTTTTGTGATGGTTTAGGAAGCAGGAAGACTCAACACCAAAAAACTGCTTCTCATCTGCAGTTTGCCTGATAAAGAATGAGACAACCTGATCACAGGCAGGGGCTGGAAAGATCTACTTTTTATAAAACCACTGTGAGTTTAAGGGCATTTCACCTGTCAGCTCCCTTTGACCATTTACAGCTTACAGTGTTTTTTCTTGGGTCAAGCAGCTTATTTGAAGGTGGGTGTAAGGGCTGATACAGTGGAATTTTATGTGGAATTTCATGCAAGGGCTCAGCTTGACAGAATCAACAACATTCACTCAGTGGAAACACCAAATTGAAGGCTGCTTCAAACCCTCTCAAATGGATTTGCACGGCTGACCCTACAACATTTTGATGAGATGCAATCTGTACTTGTCTTCTGGGTTTCCAAAAAATGAAAGTTTGTCTCCTTCTACAGTCACCAATGGGTCAAGCTGAAACCCAAACCGTTAACTCTTTAACTACCACTCCATGCACTGGGGAAGATATTAGAGAGACCCCTGCAGACAGCAGGCTTAGGGAACAGCTGTAAAGAAGGAAGGAAGAAGGAAGGAGATGTCCTAAGACAGGAAAGTAGGAAGAAAGACAGAGGAAGGAAAAACTGGAACAGAAAAGAACAGGAATGGAAAATGTGGCATGTAGAATATGCATATTTTTTTACTGTGTAGCACTGCACACAAGAAAAATGTCCAGAAAAAACCTGTTTTTTCTGTATAGGTTAATTGCTCTAGGTGGCCAAATCCTATTTCTGATCATTGCATACATGTACCATTGGAGGCTGAGATATTTATAGGATCATAGAATAGTTTGAGTTGGAAAGGACCTTAAAGAACATCTAGTTTCATCCTCCAGGTTGCTCAATGCCTCATCCAGCCTGGCCTTAAACACCTCCAGGGACTGAGGGGACATCCACAACCTCTCCGGGCAACCTCTTCCAGTGTCTCACCACCCTCACAGCAACTTGTTTTTTCTCTCCAGCCTACATCTCTCCTCTTCCAATTTGCATCCATCACTCCTAGTCCTGTCATCCTGGACCCTATTCAAAAATCCTACCCAGAATCAAGTCCTGTAACAACTCTGTGTTGAAAACACATTATTTATACTTCAGACCATGGATTGGCATCAGAGATGGAAATGGACTTTTCATACAGAATAAATCTGAAGTTCCTTCTTTTGACCTCTGTCTAACATTCTAGGAAAATAAAAAATTCTTCATGAATATGTACAAACTGTGCCAAGATGAGTTCTGTCCACAGCCTGGCATTTTGGTGGAGCTGTGCTGCTGTATTTCAAAGCAAAATTCAGCCTTCAAATCTAATTGCTCCCAACTCTAGAAATACTGAATTGATTTTCTTCAGACGTGGACTGTTTTCTCCTTCATCAGTGAGGTCTATAAAACAAGCTGAGTTCAAATTTCCCAGCCTCAGCTGTTTCTGAGTTATGGGGGTAGAGAAACTGCAAGTGGAACAAATAGGAATAGCTGCTTTCTCTTCACACCCACGTGTCATAAAACCAGACAGATTCTGATGAGAATTTTTGAAAAAATCAAAATCACACTGCCTCTCCCTGAGGAACTTTGCTGAGAAAATTAGGAACAAGTGGAAAAGAGGGATAAGCCTGGAATCATAAATTGATCTGAAGCCATAACAGTGCTTTTTCTTGTTTCCACAGGAGTAATTAGTATGCCTCCCTCATAAATTAGCTTTGTGAGAGCTTGCATGCTCCTGAGTGGGACTGTGGCTTCATTCTTTCCTAGAAGAGACCTATTTTGTTCTTAGCATCACATCATAATAGGCTGTTTAGGGTAATTTTAATCTGTTTCTTATGTCTGGCAGGCAGGAACCCTGCCATGATGACTATCAGGAATGTCTGCAAGGCTTCACCTAGATCTTTGCTCACTGCCTGCTTTGGCAGCACTATCTTTCAGCCCAGGCTGCAGCCAGAACTCTGTGCTGCTGCTGCTTACAAAGCCTGCCAAGGGAATTTTATCATCATCTCCTACATTTATGGCTTTCACATCCAGACACCTTGGTTGGATGAGGGACCCTCCATTGTGTTGGGCATTGCAAGGACACTCTTGTCATCCTTCCATTCTCCAGTGAGCACTTGTACCCACGCTTTCCTCCTTCAGATTTTGTAAAGATTTGAGTCACTGTAAGCAAAAGCCCCAACTCCAAATGCTCCTCACGGTGGGTTCAAGGAGGAACTTGAGTTTGGTGCTTAAAAACCTTGCTTTGTTGTGAGACATACAGTCTTAACAAAACAAAAAAGATATTGTAGTTCTAGTTGTCCCTTTTTTAAAAATTCCACTTGGTAGCCTTCTGACCAAAGGTAGAGGTTATGAAACACTCTGCAACTGGCCCTTTTCATTTGTCATTCCCAGGACAGGGAATCTCTAGGACCACATGCAGCTGCTGAGGATGTCACATGGGGCTTAAAAACTTTGCTTGGTTGCATGTAAAGCACACAGTCTTAACAAAAACAAACAAAAAAATTTCTATAGTTCTAATTGTTCCCTTTTTTTGTTAAAAATTACACTTGGAAGCCTTCTGACCAGCCTCCTGTGAATATCCTTAGCCAAAAGCAGTGATTATGAAACACCATGCAACTGCCCCATTTCATGTGTCATTCCCAGGACAGGGAATCTCTAGGACCACATGCAGCTGCTGAGGATGTCACATGAGGCTTAAAAACCTTGCTTGGTTGCATGTAAGACACATGGTCTTAACAAAAAAAAAGATATTTTAGTTCTAGTTGTTCCTCTTTTTTGTTAAAAATTCCACTTGGGAGCCTTCTGACCAGCCTCATGTGAATATCTTTAGGCAAAGGTAGAGGTTATGAAACACTCTGTAACTGCCCCATTTCACTTGCCATTCCCAGAACAGGGAATCTGTAGGACCACATGCAGCTGCTGAGGATGTCACATGGGGCCACCACGTGAAAATGTGCTATTATCCAGCTGTCACACTGTCAAAATCTGGAACCTCTCTCTGCTCTGGTGAGTCATGAATGACTTTTTTTGCTCTTGATCAAGCTCTTCTGGCAAATTTAGAAATCCTGAGGCAGGAATGCCCATCTCTAGATCATCAGAAAGAGAGGGTGCCAAGATGCTGAAACAAGGGGTTTCTTTGGTGGTCAAGGGCAAGGGCAGTGAGCAGAAGACAGCAGCTGCTCAAGGACCAAAGTGTCTGCTCTGCTATTTTTGCTTCATACTTCTGTGACAAGAAGCTTGCACAGCCCTCCTGTGCCATCAGGATTCCCTGTTGGGTTCATCCTTACTCTGATGATGACCTGGACAGAAGAAGAGGCCAGATGGAGTGGGATCTGCCTTCCCACAAGCCACCTGGAGATGCACTGAAGCCACAGGGGGGATTACAGGGCACAGATTCAGGTTGCTTTTACAAATTAAGTGCAGTCATGAAGCCATTCCTCTTCAGAAGCTGGTTAGAGGGATACATGTATTTGTGGTGATTTGTTCCCCCAAGTGCAGGCACTTAGCTCCCACTTAGCTGCTGTGGCTGACATGGGAGTGCTGAGACAAATGAAGAGGAGGTTCACTACTCAGATTTTTAGTGAACATGTAGCATTTACAAAGCATTTTCCAACTCTGCATTCAGAGCAAAGGGGTAATTTAATTAGAGAAACATTACAAACATTGAACATGCTATAATGCAATAGTAGTAACAGCAAACAAGAATCTTGCCCAGGGACTTAGAGAGAAGAAGGAATCAGTAATGCCTTTTTTTAAAAAAAAAGAATAGTAATCAGATAGATTTCTGTGAAGAGCAGAAGAGAGGTGTTTAAGGCCAGGCTGGGTGAGGCATTGAGCAATGTGGTCTAGTGGGAGGGGGGTTGGAACTTGAAGGTCCCTTCCAGCCCAAACCATTCTATGATTCTATGATAGTCAGTAATCAGGGCTGTGTGATCTATCCCTGTCGTGAATACAGAGGATTTAGCTGTTTTTCATATGAAATGAGCTACATCTAGTGGGCAGGTGATTTAGTGAGGACACAACTGGTATGTGCATGTGAAGCAGCACGTCCTGGAGCATGTTCTTGCTGTCCAAACAACAAAATAAGAAATCAGGACTGATGTCTGCAGCACACTTGCTAATTTGTTTGGTGAATTCACTTCCTGAATATGTAGTCAATGAGTCAAGAAAAGTATGACCACCAAATCTGAAGGATGCTCTGCTGTGTTAACAGCAGATAGAGCTAGGCTTGGACATCACATGGGCATTTCTGGCTTGTTTCAAAAGGCACCTCAGAGGCTACATGCAAAGGAACACCAGGACACACAAGAAAAGCCACCCAGCTTTGACTTGCTGCCCTGCCTTTTCCAGAAGCCGCTACTAAGGAAATCTTCTTGTGAAGCTGCAGCTTCTGGGAGGGGAAACTCAGGCTCTCTTGTGTCTCCATGGTGTTCAAAGTGGGACAGGACACAGCTGATCCAGCCTGCAGTGAGTGTGGGGTAGAGGCTTAAATAAAGGGACATAGACATATTACAGGATGCAGCAACCAGGTGGCTTTTAAGGGATATAATAACATTTCTATCTGTCCATCTACCTACCTACTAGCTGTAATGCTTCATACCTATTTAGATAAACAGTATAATCTATATATATATATATGCCAGTATATTTCATTGTTACAGCAGCACAAAACATTACATGCCAGATTTCCCTGTTGCTTTGCACAGCCAGACATCCTCCAAGCTGATTCAATATATTTTTGATTAAAATATCTAGTGGGGAGAGAAGTACACACAGCCAGCATCTTCCCACAGCTGCTGTCACACACAGGCACCACAGCAGCCAAAGCCATGAGGGCACAGCAGCAGCAGCAGCAGCAAACCAACCTCCCTCAGGTTTCTCTTCTAATTCTGTTCTGCTCAAGGGTAGAAGCCCCAGCTGACCAGTTTGCTACTGGGCAATGGAAATTAAATAGATGGAACATTTGCCTGCATGTACAGAGTGGGGGGAGAGCAAATGGAAGGGAGGGAGGAAACCAGTTGCTGCAGAGCAGTAAATATTAACATTAATTTTGCTCATTCTGGCTTTCCACACACCAAATCCATAAGTCTGGACGTGCTGAGCCAGTGTCTCTGCCATAGCAAGCAGCAAATAATGAATGATGTATTACCTCTCCTGTAATGGACTGGCTATTTCAGCCACGCTTGCCTTCATGTGATGAAATAAATGGCAGCAATTTTGCTAATACATGGGGTTTTCTGCTCTCCCTTTTTCCTTTCAAACAGGGCAGAAAGGTGTCTTTAAACATTTAAAGCCAGGGAAGAACACAATGTGGGTGATGGTAAATGACAATAATGTAGCATGCCATAAACTGTAAGCACTGTCTGCTTTGATGGGAGGTATAAAGAAGGTATTTTACACAGGAGAGAGGTAATAAATCTAGAGTTTGCTGCAGGATTTAGATGCAACTGGAAATAAATCCACTGCAAATATTTTTGAAGGTATTGTATAGCTACATCAAGAAAGGACTCTGACACAGAGCTGGGAGTGTTTCTGGTTCAGCTGGTGATGTCACTACAGCTTTGCCAGTCAAATACTCATTGTATCAATCACTTTGCTCTTTCACACTGATGCATGGGCAATGTTACTCCACTCTCTTTTCATAGAATAGTTTGGGTTGGAAGGGACCTTAAAGATCATCAAGTTCCAAGACCTTTGGTTTACAAGGTTTCATTTCATCTAATAGGTTTTATTTATGCTTTTATCTGGCCACATGTGCTAAATGTGCATCCCTGGAAGGCAGGTCAGGCCCTGGATTTGTTCTGGAGATGTGCTTTAGAGGAATGGTCTTAACAGCAGGGATTACTCTGTAGTACTTTGGTGCATATCATAGCTCTTCTGTCACCCCATGTCAGAAACCCTTCATTTCAAAGAGGATATGTCTAGACTATGAATAGACCTCAAATCATCGCTTTGAGAATAAGGGGAGTGGGGAGGGGAAATAAGCTTATTTGAGGAGTTTTGCCTGAGGCAGGTCACCTCTTTTTTTCTCATCTTTTCATCTGCTCTAACTGCACTGCCACCTCCCTACCACCTCCTTGCTCTCTTATTTTCCTGGCAGTCTCTGCCCTACTCCTTGCCCCTGTGCCTTTCTGCATTTCTTTGATATTCAGATCGACTCCAATATGCTCTCAGATCATGCAATGGGAGAAATGGTAATTTAAGTCACAAAGCCCTGTGCATATTATAAATCCCAGATAGTTGCTGGAGTTTTCTATTCCTGCCTCCCTCTCCAAACATCACCAGAGTATGTTCAGCATGTGAGACTGCCTGCCTCCTCCATCTTTCCTGAATGAGGGGGGGAAATCCCCTCTGGGGAACCCAGAGATCCCAAAGCCTCTCATCTCCTCTGATGTTGCACCTACTGATTGTGTGGGAAGTAGGGAGCATTGCTGGGGGGGTTGGAGGGAAAGAGAAACTCCTGCTTGCTCCTTGGGTGTAGGCAGCAAGCCTGTAGCTTAATGAATTGGAGGCTTTCATGTGAAGAGAGCCTGGCTGCAGCATCCTTAATTGCATTTCTCTGAAGAACTGTACATCCTACATCATTGCCTGGATGATCACCCGGGGAAGGTGGTAAGAAACGTGGAGGTGTGACACATGGCATTGCTTAAAGGGGAGGCACTAGGTGTGTGACAGAGCTCCAGCCCCTTGGTGACAGGTGCTGTGTGTGATGATGGGAGCATCTCATGGGGTCTGCCTCAGCCATGGTGTCTCAGGCACAGCAGGAGACCTGATTAAAAACATGAGACAAGCACCAGCCTTCCTGCAAAAACTCAATGTGCAAACACTGATCTGGCTCTGAATGGGTAACAGTGTCACTGGGAGAAATCTCTGCTGCCACCTCACTCCCGTCTCTCGACTTTGCTAAAGTCATTCCCTTCATTTTGGGCTGTTCAGGGCTCTTCCCACTAATCCCAGTGACTTCCAAGTGCAGATACTGGACCCCTGGTAACATGTGGTAATGGATAGGAGGCTCCCCCAAGGAGCAAAGAGTTGATTGCTAATTAAACATGGCTTCAGGCTATGGTCACTACACCTTTGTGAAGGGAAAAATTCATCAGCATGTTATGTTAAGAAAAAAAAAATGTTTCCAATCACCACGTCCCACCACCTGTGGAGCTGATGATGTTCTTTCAGCAGAGGCTTGTGGTGACATGCAGTGAGCTCTCACCAAGCAAGAGGCAGATAACAGCCAATTTTCCTGATGGCTGGGACTTCTGCAATTCCTGGGACAACCATATTTTGCCCCCATGGGAGTTGCTGTTGGCTTGGAGGAAGCAAAGAGACAAACTGGGCTTCAGGGTGTTTTTGCTGTCACCAGCTTTGTCAGAAACCAACAGGAGCAGATTCTTTGACCTGTGGGTTTTTTTCTTCTCATTGCTCCCTCTGCTACGACTGTTAATTTCTTTTTTTTTAAGTCATTTCCTTCTTTCACTTTCCAAATTCCACTTCAGATGTTTGATGGTGCCTAATACTTTGTTTCTGACCTCACAGTCTGTTGCCATGGAAATTCAGCTTTGGAACTTGGCTGATGGATTAGGGAGAAGACAAAAGATAGACTGGGTAGGAAATCAACCTTCATTTGCTAAAAGGGCAAATGCTGAGGAGACCACTGAGAGCAAAGATGTGTCACACCATGCCTGGGATTTGGCTCTGGCCTGGCTCATGTGTGACAGCACCAGGAAAGGGCTTTAACTGGCATCCCAATGCTGGAAGAGGGGGGTTCAGTCTGTGTTTGCCCACCACATGGGTCACATCTCTGTGGTGAGTAGATGGGTACCAGAACTTCATCAATGTACCAGTGTTGCTCAGGCTCTAGAGGGCTGCAAATTCAAGCCTTAGTTTACCCAAGCCAAAGCCCACAAGGCTTCTTGAAATGCTTGTATTTCACTTCTTAAAGAAATGTGACAAGGAAAAGCTCTCTTTTAGCGAGGTGAGGCTAGATGTCCATTTCATGCTTTGCTTTATTGCTGTAGAAAATGATGAAGGATACCCCTTGTCCTGATTGCTCAGGAGGAATTAGATGATGACCTGAGAGTGTAGCTCAGTTGGGAGAGCATCAGAATCCTAATCTGAGGGTTGAGGGTTCAAGCCCTTGTGCAGGTATGAGGCTTGTCAGAGTTGGGCTGATGGTTGGATTTAATGATCTGAAAGGTCACTTCCACTGAGGTGATTATGACCTTAGGACTCTTCGGATCTTATGATCTAGGGGTAATGGATGCAAATTGGAAAAGGGGAGATTTAGGCTGAAGAGAAAAAAAGAAGTGCTTTGCTGTGAGGGTGGTCAGACACTGGCACGGGTTGCCCAGAGAGGTTGTGGATGTCCCCTCAATCCCTGGAGGTGTTTAAAAGCCAGGCTGGATGAGGCATTGAGCAACCTGGTGTGATGGGAGGTGGAACTAGATGATCTTTATGGTCCTTTCCAACCCAAACCATTCTATGAGTCTATGATTCTGATTTCAGTGGCTTTCCAGGAGGGTGTGTGAGCAGTGCAGCTGCCTCCACACCATGTTCTGCACATGTTGCTGAGGCACAGAGATGTGCAGCACTTTGCTGAGATCCCTGCAGCATCCAAGATGCTGTCTGACATTTTGGTAGAATCTGAGGACTTGTAGCATGTTACCAGAGCTTGGTATTGCTGTCACTTTGCTGGACTTGGGCCAAGCCCCCAAAGGGCAGTGAGCTGCTTAACAGGGTAATCACGTTGCATCCAACAGAGCTTCCTCTTTCTCTTCATGATGCTGCCACGTTTTTCTCTGAGGGCAAATGTGACTTAAGCAAAGTGGCAGAAGGGAGAGAGACAAGTCAGCATTCATCAGGGGGAGAAAAAAAAAGAATCCGTGGTGAAAACCAGTAATGATAACTAGTGATGATAAACATCAGGAGGGACTGCCACCACTTGTGGGACCGATAAGGCTTTGAGAACTGAGAAACCCAATAAGCAATGGGAGTGCTGGAAAATGAATAGTCAGTGAGGATCAAGAAGCTTTGGGGTGGCAGGGACTCACATGTCCAAGCCAGCAAAAAGAAGGGGGAGCTGTTGTGTGGTGGTGCCTCCTCTCAGAGGTAAGATGAGAGCAGCAACAGCTGGAGAAATGCTGCTGCAGGCAGCATTTAACATCTGGCTTAGTATCCAACCCTGCTGAAGGGCAGTTCTCATACCATGGGAGCTATCTGAGTTCCTTGCATGGTTTCATCCTCTTGCCAAGGGATTAGAAGAGGATGGAGGCCAGTGCCACTCTGTGGGGACAGAGTAGGGCATAGTTTGTATAAAATGAGAGAGAAATTAAGAGTTTTATCTAAAGCCACTTCACATTGGTGGAAAACCCTTCACTGATGGCAGAGGCTTTGGAGTCAGATCCCAAATCTGGGTTGGGGCAATCCCAAGCACAGACACAGGCTGAGTGGAGAGTGGCTTGAGTGCAGCCCTGAAGAGAAGGATTTGGGGGTGTCGGTGGATGACAAACTCAACATGAGCTGCCATTCTATGATTCTATCACCAGTGACCTGCTTTTATCCTCAGTAATAGATGACATTGTCATCACCAAAAGGGTGGCTGTTTGGGAGCTGTATTACCAATGGCTTCAAGGGAGCAGGAGATGGTTGCAGCTGTAAAATTCCATGCATACATATCACGTGTCTGTGTATATAAACATATATGTGCAGGCATATGTACACAGCCACACAAACCCCCAGAATTAGCATTTTCACACTCACAGATCCTTACACTGCCCCTACCATGTAATTAGCATCATTTTGCTACTAATTAAAATTTCCTGCTGCTTTGAATTTAAAGATGCCACATATGGTAGTTTGCATTACTGGAGTATAAAAAAATCAGTCTTTGTTTAACTCTGAGCTAAGATTCCTCTTGCTTTACTCCATATGCTGTTTTGAGGGTTAGCTCTGCTCTGATGTCCTTTCCCCCCCTCTCACCTCCTTGTTGACATTTAAATATTCTTACTTCTGATTCTTCTTTCATTGTTCCTCTTGCTTTCACACATTTTCTTCACTTAATGCTGGGTACCTACTGCTTTTATGATTTGCACATTTTCACCCATCTGTAAATTTGCTCTGACACCAGCCAGTCAAAATTACACCAAAATTAAAAAAGACATAACAAAGTAATTTAAGTTTTGGGGGTTTTTTTGCCATCCAGCATTCAGAGTGGTTTTGTAACGAGCCAGTTAACAAAATCTTGACTTGTTTATCTGCAGGTTCCAGGCTGGATTAGAGCTGTGTTTGAGGGGCCATTTTCTGCCTTCTCTGTTTTGTTGAGAATCTACTCTCAACTTGGCAGCTACTGAAAAAGCTCTGTGTTCCTCTCATGACTTGTCATCTTCTACTTCCATTCAGGCATTGCACTTGGCTGTCTTTTCAGGTTTAAAATGAACATGTTATTATTATTTCTGAAGACCCTTTCGCTCTTCAACTCCTACCTATTGGAGGAGTTCTGATTTCTGTTTATGTACTTGCTCATAATTTGGGTTGTGTTTCCAGTCTGTCACTTGCTAAAACCATCTGTGCCATCTGGAATGTGCCTGGCCCTCAATTTGGTGGAATTCTCTTCCTTATGAAATTCATGAGATTCAGCCTACAGACGCTTTCTCTGGCAAATTTACTTCATTTGGCAGTTCTGAGGTTTTCATTTCTGTCAGTTTCTAGGACTCCATCTCCCTCCTGTTCTTAGGCTGTAGGTGGTACAACATGGATAGGTATGAAAAACAAGCAACTTTCTCATTTCAACAGCTTTGACATACAATTGAACCCAAAGATCTTGGCTTCTTAAGATGCTTATGAGCCCTTTTTCCTCTAATATTCCATAAAATAACCATCATTTGAGAGTATAGCTCTAAGGTAAATGGAATCTCCAACAGTGTAGAGGGTCACCATCAGCTTTTTATTCCAGACTAAGTGGTGCTGCAGATGCAGCATCCTAAAAGAACTGGAATAGCCAATGGACTGTCCAAATATCACACTGAGGTGAAACTATAACCATCAATAGATAAACCCTTCTATCTGTGACAGTCTTCAGCTCCCAAGAATCACAGAATCACAGGGATTGGAAAGGACCTCAAAAGAAACAAAACCATTCTGGAGATCTCCTGAGGATCTGACTTTGGTGCTTTCCAACCCAAGCAGGGAGCCCCATTAGGTACCAAAAGGTTGACAAAAGTGGGCAAACTTTTAATAGTTTAATAGTTTTAATAGTTTATCTTATTAAAATAAGCTGGAACAAATGTGTGGGTCACATGGAAACAGAGTCTCTGTGCTTCCAAATCTGGCATCATAAAGGTTACTCACTTCTTGATACCCAAGATAAAAAAAACTTACAGAAATATTTATTGCTTTTTTTTATTTGTTGACTCATCCTTTTTCTGGACTAAGTTCAGCTCCTGGGATCTAATTTTCTGATGTACAAATGATGGAAAATTTTGGTCCCAAGAGCACTTGTTCTAATACACCAGCCAAAATTAGAAAGATATTAGATTTTATGTGAAAGAAAAACAAAATTCTTCATAACTTTTACTACCTTGATATGCAAAGGGTGCAAGCTGGAACACAAGAGGTTCCACACAAATAGGAGAAAAAAACTTTGTCAGGGTGAGGGTGAGAAAAGAGCTGCTCAGAGAGGGTGTGGATCTCCTTCTCTGCTGACATTCAAACCCCAGATTCCTGTGGGACCTGATCTGGGTGTTCCTGTTCCATCAGGGGGACTGGACCTGATGATCTCTCAAGGTCCCTTCCCTGACATCCTGTGGTTCTGTGACAAGTTTTCCTCCCCCACCACCTGTCAAACTGCAAGTTCCTTGACTGAGATCATCAAGCATGAACATGTAAAATATGATATGTTAAGTAGAGCATGTTAATATGTATCCTAGAAACTTACAAAGTGGTCTTATTTCCAGGTGAGCAATCCCACCCAGGTAATTTGGTGAAAATGAAAAAAAAACCACCCAGGTAATAAAAAAACCTGCTGAAGGCAGATGGTGCATAAAATCCATCGTGCTGTGCCTACCTGCCTACCTCTGTCACTCCCCCATGATGGCTGCCATGGCAAAATCCACTTCATATTACAGCCTTAAACCAAAGTTGTGATGGTGGGTATTTAGCCTGCTGGGTCAGTTTTTGGAAAACATTCAAAGTAAGCAGGTGGTCAGGGAGAAATGCTACTAAAACAGGTTGTGCTCTGCATAGACAACAAGAGAGCATTCACTGCAGCCTCCACTCAATCCTCTTTAATATTACCAACATCCCCATGGAATGGTTTGGGTTGGAAGGGACCTTAAAGATCATCTAGTTCCATGGGCAGGGACACCTCCCACTACACCAGGTTGCTCAGTGCCTCATCCAGCCTGGCCTTAAACACCTGCAGGGGTTGAGGGGGCATCCACCACCTCTCTGGGAAACCTGTTTATGTGGCAATCTTTGGAAAAAAACACTACAGTAGGACTGCAGCAAAGGGGGGAGGGGAAAATAAACTGGTTTTGCTAGTTAGGTTTTATTCCTCAGTGGAGGGAGTCATGGAGCTGTGTTCTGCACTAAGAGCAGCCCAACTGCCATGGCCTGAAGCTCCTGCTGCTGCTGGCATGGTGAGAAGGCAGCAGACTGTCTTGGTTTCCCTACTGAGGTAGGATGCCCAACATGGCAAAGGGAAAGCAGTTCTTACCCTACCAATTTGCTCTTTATGACCTAAAGAGCATTAAAACAATTTATGCATCTCTAAGAGCCTCAGGAAGAGGCTCAGAAAGAAAAATGGCAACCTGACAGCAATTTGTGGAGCTGCACTCTATTTCCACATCCTCACTTTACTGCCCCCTTCAGACAGCCCTTCTTATGATTACAGTTGACTTTAGAAACGATAAAACACAAAGAGATGCCACATGAATTTAAAAGGTGCTCTCTCAATTTTTATTTGTTAATGCCATTAGCATAAAAGGCTCCTTTTGGAAGATCCAAAAGGCTGTGGTCTGGCTGAATGCTAATGGGCAGCTTCCCAGCAGGAAGAAGATGTGTGCTTTATCATGTCTGCTGGAAGGAGTTTGTCCCTTTGCCAAAATCTCTCTCCAGCAGTTTCTGAGGCAGGATCTCAGTGAAGTACCCCCCTTTTTACACTTCATTACTTCCCCCATATTTTAAAAGGCTTGGCTGCTGTTCAATTTCATGGCTTTAGGGTTGCAGAAAAGTGCCTTTTCAAGGTGTCTCCCCTTCCCTCAGGGCTGCTCAAAGCTCTAGGTAATATTTCCCTGGGCCTTTTGCTCAGAAATAGCATGTCATAGAATCACAGAATGGTTTGGGTTGGAAGGGACCTTCAAGATCATCTAGTTCCATGGGCAGGGACACCTCCCACCACAGCAGGATGCTCAGTGCCTCATTCAGCCTGGCCTTAAACACCTCCAGGGATTGAGGGGGCATCCACAGCCTCTCTGGGCAACCTCTTCCAGCATCTCAACACCCTCTGAATAATGCAGCCTAGAAAAAGGAAAGCACCTTTAAAAGATTATACCTTTATTCTGTATTGTCCTCACTTAATCTTGCCATCATTTAAAAACAAAGCTGCTCTTTGGCCTTTTCCTGCTGTACTAGGATTGTGCCTTCTAAGTGCTGTCACTTTTTAATCCTCCAAATAATTTTAAAGATTCCCTTCAAATAATGGATCTCTCTTGTGTACTCATATTTCCACTTTTGCTTGTGGGCTATTAATTTTTATTACCATAAGAAGCCTTCTGAAACTCTTTATGATGAGCTTGTTTTACTTACCTAGCAATTAGCCTGTGATGAAAGAGACACCTCTAATAGCTCACTCAAAAGCCTTCTACTCGCAACACACACAGATTTGCGGGGAGGGGTTAATCTTTTATTACACTACAGTTACTGTAAAAGTTGTTTAATAGATCTTCTGAATTCTAGTCTTCCACAGACTAAGAAATAGCTACAAGAAATAATAAAAAAGGTCTTCAGGATTTACTGCAGTCACAGGGTTTCCTTTGAATGAACTGGTGAAATTAAAAATCCTTTTATTTCCTTTCCAAGCAGTGCCATCAACATTTTAACCGATCCTACAGGAGTTACTGGGAGACTTTGAATGAATTGCAAAGATTAGCTGATATGGATGCACATAGGCTCATGCTGGCCACCAAAGCTTTCAGCCACAGGCTCTGGCAGGAAGGGATTTATTTGAATTCACAAGATGCTTTTGAAAGAAAAGAAAACACACATCCTACTGGGGTACTCAGCTGCAGATAAAGACTATTCTGATCTCTGGGAGGGCTGGTGAGAACCCACATATAACCTGCCTGACCTGTCTCAGCATCAAAACACCTAATATCAGTTGTCTCCTCACTAGGTAGAAGGTTTGGGTAGAAGTTTTGTTTCTGAGCCCTAATTTCATTTGACAGTGCATTTTGTTTTAGGTAACCTCCACCCTGGGCTCTGAGTTCTCAGCATGGAATGAAACTGAGAGTAGCTGAACCAAAAATCTTTGCTGGGGCCTCTCTATGTTGGAGTGTTTTGATTTTTTTTTCTTCAGTGGTTGCTGCAATAGCATTTTTGTTTCTCACTGCATCCACATTTTACTCACCAGTTCTATGTACTGCAGGAGGAACCCAAATGGCACTGGCCTTACAACTGTGGATAACAGACTGGAGAAAACTAAAGTAAAACTGATTATAATTTCATATAAGAGAATATGCTAAGGAGTGAAAAATAATGCTAATGTTGCCATTTTTCTTTCCAAGCCTCTTTCTGAGGCTCTTACAAATGTATGAATTGTTTTAATGCTTTTTAGGTGATAAAAAGCAAATTGGTAGGGTAAGAACTGTTTTCCCTTGCTGTTTTGGGCACCCTACCTGCTTAGAGAAAACAAGACAGTCTGCTTCCTGCTCACCATGCCATCAGCATCAAAGGAACAGGATGTGAAAATGGCTCACTGAAACGTGCCACTATTCAAAACCCTTTGTAGGCACCTCACAGCAAAACACAAGTGTCTGGTACAAGATGAAAAGCAAATTGCATGTATTTATTTATTTATTCAGAATGGCATTTTGCAGCCCCAAAGAAATGTGTGTATGAGAGCAGGGATGTCTGCATAGTGGGACTGCTGTCTTGTGGGCTTCTCTCTTTCCCCTGGACAAAACCTCAGGAAGAAAGAGGACCAGAAGCTGCTGCTGGCTCCTGGCAGGGCTCTGCCATCCCTTTTTCTGTTACCAGGCAACACTATCAGTGATGCAGCAGCACTTGTGTGCTGGACATCAATTAACACTTTCTGCTCACTCTTTGTATTTTCATTTCTGCATTTTGCTGGAGATACAAGAAGTGAAGGAAATTTTCATTGAAAGGATGCCCCTTCCCATAAGCTAACTAACCTGGGAAGGCAAGGCAGAAGACCCCTGTGCTGTTGCTCAGCTCCAGCCACGCTGCTGGACATCAGATGTGTCCCAACTTCCACCTGCTAAGGCAGGTGTTTTTCACAGTAACAAATTAGAAACTTCACAGTGGCTTAGACTAAACTGCCCCAAATCATCAGTCCCATGTAAAAAACAGAATCACAGAATCACATTAGGGATTGGAAGGGACCTCAAAAATCAAGTCCAATCCTCCTGTTAGAGCAGGAACACCCAGATCAGGTCACACAGAAGGCAACCAGGTGGGGTCTGAATGTCATAGAATCATAGAACCATAGAGTAGTTTGGGTTGGAAAGGACCTTAAGGACCATCTAGTTCCATGGGCAGGGACCCCTCCCACTAGACCAGGTTGCTCAGTGCCTCATCCAGCCAGGCCTTAAACACTTTGAGAGAGGGAGACCCCACACCCTCTCTGGGCAGCCTGGGACACTCTTCTCTCACCCTCACCAAGTTTCTTCTCCTATTTCGGTGGAACCTCCTGTTCCAGCTTGCACCCATCACCCCTTGTCCTATCATTGGAGGTCACAGAGAAGTGCCTGGTTCCATCCACCTGACATCCTTTCCATATTTACAAACATGAATGAGGTCATCCCTCAGAGTCCTCTTCTTCAAGATAAAGAGACCCAGCTCCCTCAGCCTTTCCTCAGAAGGAGGATGCTCCAATCCCTTCCATCACCTTTGTTGCTCTGCAGCCAGGTTTTACTGCAGGAGACTCTCTCACCATTGTAAGCAGAATCTCTTTTTTGCTTCAGAAAATCTCTTCCATCACTCCTCCAGGCCAGTGAAGTCTGTGTCCTCTCCGGCCATGGATCTAAACCACAAGTATAATGTGAAAATGTTCCAGAAGACACAAGACATGATTTCATAAATGGAGACTTATGTATCTGTCATCACTTTGCCCCTGGTTTTCACTGTGGTGACACAACACTTCCACTTTCTTACCTCTAAGAAAGAATTTAGAATATATGGCACATCTAATCCTTACAAATCTGGAATTACCCCAGTTTCCAAGAAAAAAAAACCCACCATTAAAAATGAATGACTGTGCAACCACCTTCTCAACATCCCTGTCATTCCATTGACAGTTTAATTAAAGCTGCTGTGCATTAGGTTAGAATTAGTTTGATTCAATAAAGGAGATAGAGATTTTTTTCAGATTCTCAGACCATGCTCATCAAAACATACCTTCACACTGCTCATTAGGAATTACATCAACCAGCAGACTATCATTTTTATACCCATGAATATATCAAAAGAAAATCCTTCTCTTCACATGGAATCTTCATGCCAAGCATGATGGGGGGGGGGCACTAGAAATAATCATCTTTACTGCAAAAATCATCACCCCCAGTGTAGGACTGGCATGTTCATTATCTAATAATTCACATTCCTGGTCCTGTGAAACATGGGAAACAGAGAGGGATGTGAGGGAATTAGAAGGTAATCAAAGAAAGGACTCATTTTTACTTTATCATACCATTACTTTTTCTGTTCTGAAGTCTCACACACTTAGGTGTAAAGTCAGAGCAGGTGCCATGGTGCCTGTGGAGTTAAGGGAACTGATGCTGCTCACCTCCTCAAAAACTTGGGAGGATGTTCCTGCCACATTTTGTTACTTTCTTCAAACACAGAAGCAGCCCCACTGAAAACAGACACTTTGCTTTTTAATAAAAATGGGTTTCTGAGCCATTTGAGCCTTTAATGCTTCAATATCAAAAAGCAGCTAAATAAACCCCAAATGCTTTTTTTTTCTGAGCTGATAAATGCTGCTGCCTTAGAGCTTTAGGGCTGCAAGAACTGCAAAGCTAACGTGATCCTGCCTCTTTCCTGCAGGATTCCAGCATCCAAGAATCACAGAACATTTTGGGTTGGAAGGGACCATAAAGATTAACTAGTTCCAAACCCCTGCCATGGGCAGGGACACCTCCCACCAGCCCAGGTTGCTCAATGCCTCATCCAGCCTGGCCTTAAACACTTCAAAAAGGCTAGAGAACAGGCTAGATGCCTGTGGGATGATAAACACCTCAGTCAGTGGTGAGGAATTACAGCTGAAGAAGAAACATCAGGGAAAAGGGAAGTTTTGCCACAAAAATAATGATTTGGGGCACTGTTTTTTTCTGTTTTGCTTTGTTCCATATGGAATCCTCATCAGAATGTGTGTTTTTCTGCTGCTGCTGCTGTATTTCAAAACTCCTTTTTCTTTTGGGGAGCAGCATGTGTCGTCTCCCAACTGTGCTGTTTATGTTCTCCTCAGCTTGCACACCAGCTGCATGGCAACACCAGGCAGGATGCCAACAAACACAACTGGAAGCCAAAGAGACAAGAGCATCTTTGAAGATCCAAGCCCAGCATTCTCCTTGGGATGCCAGGCCAGGCCAGATTAAATCTCTCTGTGTATCCAGACAGTGGCAGTAACAAGGAGACACCTCATGCAACACCAAAGCTGGATTAGCATGGTCACCTCCTGGTGCTGGAACCTCAAGGCTGCTTAGCTTTTAGAGACAGATGAAGGGCACATTCAGGATCACTTGAACTACATGACCCCTCAAAGCATCACTCCTGAGGAGAGCCTGCAAATCATTCATTTTAATAAGGTATGTGATGGAAGGACTAGATATAATGGATGTAAATTGGAAGAGGGGAGATTCAGGCTAGATATAAGAAAGAAGTTCTTTAGGGTGAGGGCGGTGAAACACTGGAACAGGTTACCCAAGAGAGGTTGTGGATGCCCCCTCAATCCCTGGAGGTGTTTAAGGCCAGGCTGGATGATGCACTGAGCAACCTGATCTAGTAGGAGGTGTCCCTGCCTATGATAGGGGGTTTGGAACTTGATGATCTTTAAGGTTCCTTCCAACCCAAACCATTCTATGATTCTATTTCAGAGCTGCCTGGATTGCTCAACCACACTTAGCATCTGCAGGATCACCCATTCATCTGACGAACACAACTGGATCTCCTCCTTGCTGGAGACCAGCTCTCCCAGCTCTCCCTCTGTTCCCTGAGGATTTGATCTCAGCTGGACATCTCACAGCACTGACATGTTGCAGGTTAGTGACTCTGGGTTTTTTAATATTAATTTATGCTTAGGAAATTAATAAACAGTCATCTCCTGTGAGGTGAAACCATGATCACAGTCACCATTACAAATGAAACCCACTCATGTCAATGAAACCTGTCACCTGCAATAATTCCTCTCTCTCAGCAGAAGGTTTGTAGACATCACTCTTTCTTCCTCTGGTGATGCCTATTCTTTTGCCCTTTCACAGTATCACCTCTCTCCAGCCTGGTGTGTCTGGGACTGATGTAAGGCACACAGCACATCTACTTCAGCTAAACCAAGGCTCTTGGCAATACAAGGTTTTTTCATGTAAAACATTTTTCCCCTTCCCTGCATTAATTCCTCAGGGCTGTGGTCGGTGTGGTTGGTTAATTTTTATTAATCTGCTCTCTCTCTCTATTGGTTCCATATGGGCCTGAAGTTGATTAGCAGGGGGAACAGTAAAGATACACATCATTTGTCTTCTTCCATTTCCATTGATCAATCCATTCAACATTATCCATTTCCCATTAACTTTCTATTTGCAGCACACCTTATTTTTAGAGCCATGGTTAGCAAATTGATTGGCTGCTCTTAATCAGCAGTTTTCATTTAGAGCCTGGGAAGTGGGATTAACTCAGCACACTTGCTATTTTGTCTCTGTCAGCGACACCTCACACCAAATAATTCTTCAGGTTTGGGATGTTTTGCTGATTGAGTCAGCCTCCTAGAAGAACAAGCTATATGAAAGCACAGCTCTTCTCACTGGGCTCTCAGCCAAGTCTCTAGCATGGGCACAGATTACAGGTCTCCCCCAGCAGCACTGACAGGTCTAAGGAGAGACAAAATATCTCTGTTCAAAGTCACAATGTGACAACAAGATCACTGTTGCCTCCTATGTTCACGATGCCTTCAGCTTCCAGCCCTCAAAGGCAATCAGAGACTCTGCTTATCTGATGTTACTGCTCTGATATTTGTAGATAGCACTTAGGGATTTGTACTTGGAGAAGGACCTGATAGTGGCTTCTTAATACCCTGAAGGGGGCTACAGAAAAGTTGGGGAAGGATTTTTTAATAGGGTCCAGGATGGCAGGACTAGGAGTAATGGATGCAAATTGGAAGAGGGGAGATCCAGGCTGAAGATAAGAAAGAAGTTCCTTCCTGTGAGGATGGTGAGACAGTGGATGCCCCCTTAGTCCCTGAAGGTGTTTAAGGCCAGGCTGGACCATGGCCTTGAGCAAACTGGTGTGGTGGGAGGTGTCCCTGCCCATGACAGGGGGTTGGAACTTGATGATCTTTNGGATTGAGGCATTGAGCAAACTGGTGTGGTGGGAGGTGTCCCTGCCCATGACAGGGGGTTGGAACTAGATGATCTTTAAGGTCCCTTCCAACCCAACCCATTCTATGACTCTGAAAAGGCATTGTGAAGACAGGAGGAGATTTTTTTTCAAAGCATCACAGAGTGTTTGAATGAATGAGATCACCTGTTAGTTAATTCCTCAGATTATTGAGGCACAATGCACACACACATGATGGAGTAACAAACTTTGCTGGTTTTTTTCTACTAATGGTTTCACATAATGCTGCCTTCCCTCCTGAGAGTTGATTAAAATGTAATTTAAATTGCTCCTGTCTCAGAGTTTCACTGTCTATTATCTTGAACCCAGGCAGAGGCTTCCCATCGAGAGAAGGTTTAAAAGCAGAACATTCATTGATCTCCTCACTTTGACTTCATTGGAGAAAAAAATCTCCATCTTTCTCAGCTGATCCTCTTCATTATGGAAAGATGATGAACACAGGTGAGAGCAGCAAAAAGATGAGCTACTCAGTAACTCATCAGAGGTTTTTTTTCCTTCGTTCAGCAAAAAACACCACCAGCTCCTGTTACCATCTTTTTCAGTGGGCCAAAAATGCAACCCAACAGAATATGATCTATTGCTGGTCTTGTGGTTCTTTCCCCTAAATTAAATAAATCTTAGTTGACATCCATTAACTTCAAGCAGGAATAAGCCTTATTACAAAACATCATTGCAAGTCAGAACATTTCTGGCTGGCTACAGACTGTTTAATCAATGGAAGCTATTTCTAAAAAACGCTAAAGTAATTGATTTGGAAGGGAGAGCTATTTGCCATATACTCTGATTTATATTTAAAGACTTTATTTTTTTCTTTCCCTTTTTTTTTTCCTTTCCCTGGTGAAAATAAAACTGATTTGGCAACTCCTCATGCAGACTCAATCAAACTTTTACTTTCTTTGTTACCTGCCACCACCCAAGAGCTAAAAGTTATTCCACTGAGCTCTCTTACTATATGCTAATTCAATGTCTAAGCTGATCACAAAACCCCACTTCTTTATCTTTATCCCTTGATTCTAGTAAAAAGCCCGAAATTTTTCAGCCTGGGTCCCAGCATTGTGCATTTCCACACAAACTTGATTTGTTGACTAATAAGGAGCAATTCCATATAATTTTGTGTATTTTGGGCTGATTCTGATCCATTTCTGATCTCACTCAGTATGAACAGTGGTCCACAGGAGAAGAGCCATGCAAAAGCTCATCTCATTTCTATCCTCTTTACACCACTGGCACTTTTTCCACTTCCACAATGAGGAAGCATAAAAATGTTTTGATGTTTCCTATGGAAACTGTGAAATCCTAAAAACTAGGAGAAACATCAACCTTACATTGCAAACCTGATTTAGGGACTTAAAGATCCTTGGAAAACACCACACAAACACGACTAACAAATCTATGGCTGTGCTAGTTAATAAAGAAGACTCCAGAAGGTTCAGCCATAGCCATATCCAGTAGATTATACCCTCCCACTCTGCTCTCATGACAACGCACCTAGAATACTGCACACAGCCATGCATCACAGAATCATAGAATAGTTTGGGTTGGAAGGGACCTTAAAGATCATCGAGTTCCAACCCCCCTGCCATAGGCAGGGACACCTCCCACTAGATCAGGCTGCTCAGTGCCTTGTCCAGCCTGGTCTTGAACACCTCCAGAGATGGGGCATCCACAGCCTCTCTGGGCAACCTGTTCCAGTGCTTCACCACCCTCACTGT
>VZTY01003827.1:79071-110028 GCA_013400935.1 Turnix velox
AGGATTTGGTTGGCCTTCTTGGCTGCGAGTGCACACTGCTGACTCATGTTGAGTTTGTCATCAACTGACACACCCAAGTCTTTCTCTTCAGAGCTGCACTCAAGCCACTCTCCACCCAGCCTGTGTCTGTGCTTGGGATTGCTTCGACCCAGGTGCAGGACCTTGCACTTGGAGCCATGGACCTGGTGTAGAAGGTCCAGAGGAGGGCCAAGAGGATGAGCAGAGGGCTGGAGAACCTCAATTATGAGGACAGGATGAAGGAGTTGAGGTTATTCAGCCTGGAGAAGAATGTGGGGAGACCTCAGAGCAGCCTCTCAGTACCTGAAGGGGATATACAAGACTGCTGCCAGAGCATGCAGCAATAGGCTGAGGGACAAAGAGCTGAAACTAGAGCAGGGCAGGTTTGGATTGGACATGTGGAAGTTCTCCTTGAGGGTGGTGAGACACTGGAACATGTTGCCCAGAGAGGTGGTGGAGGCCACATCCTTGTAGACATTCAAAGCCAGGCTCTGAACAACCTGATGTAGTGCAGGATGTCCCTGCTCACTGGAGGAGGGTTGGACTATATAGCCTTTGAAGGTCCCTTCCAGCTCAATGCATTCTATGATTCTATTCCATGACTCTAAGACCCTCAAGCCTTGGATTGCAGTTTTCCATGTTTATCCAAAAGCAAAAAGGGTTCCAGTGCTGCTCCAGCTGGGCTACCAAACTGGTGGTGATCACAGTGGGGGAGCCAACCACCCTCTCCTGCAGCCTGGGGGAGTTTTCCAGCCTTAGAGATGTCAGCAAACCTCATCAGCCCATTGCTTCATGCCAGTTGGCATCAGCTTGCAGGACTGCTCTCAGGCAGGCTTAATTTAATGGTGTAGATACTAGCAATAAACAGTTTGAAGCCCTCATGAGAGACCTGGATAAGATTAAGACCAGCTGGAACCACTTCCTGAGGCTCAGTGTTGAACATGTGCTGAGTGGGAGCAAGGCTGGGGGGAAATCAGGGTCTGTCTGCCTGAATCATCCATTCCATCTCTATTTATGCAACTTGAGAAGATACAAAATACCATCCTTGTTTATTTATATCAAAAAAAAGTAGCTTTGAACTGGACACTCTGTTTTGGGAGGTTCTTAAACACTCCCTTCAGTGGAAGGAAGCAATTTTGCTGGGTACCCCAAAGGCATTTCCTAATGAAGAAGGGATGCCATGTTTCCAACAGCATTAACCAGATGCACACAAAACAATTGTGGGGAGAAGCCACAACTTAAATGTGAAAGAAAGCTTCCAGAGACAAAGATGGGAGCAGTAATCACACAGCCACAAGCACCAAAACGAATCTGCATGAGGGGGAGAGTTGTGTTTGTGGTTGAGAGAAATCTTTTAAGTAGATTAAGTAGGAATACGCCGCCCGACAAAGATAAATTACCTCACTTGGCATGGAATTAAATCCAAATTGTGGCTGAAAACACAGAAAAAAATCAGAATTGCTGCAAGGGAAGTTGAAAGAACTCAGCTTTTCACCACAATTTTTTTTTCCCCTGCTTCTTCAAGACCCATTATGTACAATTTCTATTTTAATCTCTGAATTTGAAACCATTTGCTTTGAACCTCCCTATTCTACACTTGAAGTAGGATCCTATTTCAACAATTTTCCAAGTCAGCCTGACTACATCTTAGAACAGGCAAAAAGATTTGAGGAACTACATCAAGAGGGATTTCAAAATGTCTCTGATTTGCTTCTTCTGGCCAAGTCTTCCAAAGTAATTACACCTGACAACAGGGGACTCAAAATCTGATAGTGCCTGAAAACTGAGAAATAAGCAAATTAAAATAAAATGCAACATGAGCTAAATGGGTAATTTTTTTCCTGCTTGAATGACTTTAACTCGGGCAGGATGACTTTGGAATCAGGTACCCAGGGTCAGTAAGAATTGCACATTCATTCAAGTCTCGTGCCAAACCAAGTTCTGATGGCAAAATTCTGATCCTCATTTCACCTTGTACAGATACAGAATCATAGAATGGTTTGGGTTGGAAGGGACCTTAAAGATCATCTAGTTCCATGGGCAGGGACAACTCCCACTACATCAGGCTGCTCAGTGCCTCATCCAGCCTGGCCATAAACACCTGCAGGGATTGAGGGGGCGTCCACAACCTCTTCCAGTGTCTCACCACCCTCACAGCAAAGAATTTCTTTCTTCTCTCCAGCCTAAATCTCCCCTCTTCCAATTTGCATCCATTATTTCTAGTCCTTCCATCACATACCCTATTAAAAAGTCCTACCCCAGCCTTTCTGTAGGCTCCCTTCAGGTATTGAGAAGCTACTATGAGGTAGCTTCTGTGGATTGACTCTTGATTATTATGTTTTTTTAATTATTATTTTTTCTCCACTGAGATGAATTAAGGCCTTTAGGGAGCACAAGGAAAAAGAAGAATGAGGACTTGCTGATCAGATTAATTTTCAGTCATGGCTGGGACACACTGAGCAGAGAATTCAGCACACACACATGGAAGGGGATGAATCCAGGTGATAATTTTGGTCAGCTGAGAGGGAAATTAGAGTTTAGAAACCATCAAGGCATGCACACAACGAAGGACACAGCATGAACACAGCTAGAAATCAGCATCAGGCAGCCAGGCACTAAAATATCTCTTTGAAAGTATGAACACGTCTGTGCTTAAGCTACCTCTTGAGAGCTGCAGATCTGCTTGCTCTGCTGGAGGAAGTCCACTAAATAAAGCAAAATGGAAGAACAAAACTACTTCTTCCTCTACTGTATTATAAATGAAGGTGGATAGGAATTTGGGTAGTCCCCAAGACCTAACAAGCCTGCTGTTTTAGTCCATTTGAGGTTCTCCTTACAGAATCACCCTCCAGGTTGGTAAAAAACCACAATTTAAGCAAAAGTGCAGGTTAGAAATCAGGATCTAACACTAACTCTTCTTCCTCCCATGGGGCCGATTTGCATGAGATTGATTTAAAATGCAGAATAATACATGAACTGCACGAGCAGTTTAAAGGTTTATAAAATATCCTAATGCTCTCCATACCCAGACAGCTAATTTAGGTTTGGTTTTTTTTTTTTTGCAGTGGATTAACTTACAAGCAGACTAAATTCTTCCTTCCATTAACTCATCTTGATTAGTAAGATCCCGAGTGCCAGCAAGCTCCATCCCAGACACACTCATTGGGATTCAGAGGCTCTTTTTGGGACTGAGAATAATTTTAAATGCCTTCTCTAATCTCTTGTAGGGGTTAGATGGGGAGGAAAGCCTTCACATCATCTTAAGAACTAACCATCATGATCTATGTTAATTGATGTGATGCACACTTTCACAAAGACCAAGCCTTAGACCCAGACACACTTTGAAGGGCTACATCTCCTCCTTCTGCCTTACATCATAGAATCATACAATAGTTTGGATTGGAAGGGACTGTAAAGATCATCTAGGTCACAGCTTCTTGGAGAATTGTCTCTGAGGACAAATTTTATGAGCAAGACTAAATGAAGCAGGTGTTGGATTTAGTTACTGAGTTGCATGACAAAGTAATATAGAAAGAAATCACTGCCTGCTCTGAAATGGATGTTGTGGGATCTTGTCTGACAAAACCCCACAACTCTGTCCTTTGTGAGGCACCACCTGGACCTTTTGCACTTCCCACTAAAAATAAAATAAGAAAGAAATTACCTGACAGCAGAGAGCAAAATGCAATTAGTGTGTGCTGATGGTTTAGAGAGGACAATCACTCTGCACGGTTTATCTGCTTAACATACCAGGAACAAAGAAGTGTTATGGAGAGGGATGGAGAGCATCTTCCCAAACCTGACTCCTATTGGGGCAGCATTTTGTTAGAAATCTGTGCATTAGCCCCAAGGAGATGGAAATATATACTTGAAATTTATTGCCACACAATAGATTTGTTTTTTAAATTCCAAAATCCACACTGGGCATGCCCCAAAATATCCCCTTTTCCAGTTCAACCAGTATCTTACACAGTTTTCTCTTGCAAGGGCTCAGAAGGATTATGGCCAGTGACATGGGAATGACAGCAGAAGTTTTTCAGCTGCTACAGATGACTTTGCAGCAGGCACCAGAAGTAATATTTCCTTTCTCCAGAGACCAGAGTGGCTCAGCAAACTGTGAGTTTGTGTTATTTCTGCAGCATTGCCAGACACACAAAAGCATCCAGGGAATTAGGGTTAGTCTGAAGGAGCTGGTCAGACCTCCCCACTTATCTGTAGAGTTCATTGGATGACTGTTAAATATCACTCCCCAGCCCTATGGTTTGTTTATGCAATTATCAAGTAAAATTACAACCTGTTCTGGTCTCCTTTTTCATCATCTAGTCAGTATCTGCTAAGGAAAAGTACAGACTTACAAAAAAAGGAATAGATGTGATCAGATAATAAGTATTGCATTGAGGCTTTATCAACTATTTTTGTGTTTTCTGGCAGGAATGTGCTTAAAAATAATTAAAGTGTTAAAGCTTTTATGAGAATAAAGTGAAGAGATGAAGATTCAAGGCTTAGAGAAGACAATGCAAGACCATTCTGCACAGGAAAGGTAAATCTAACATTCCTACTTTTTCTCTCTGGGAATTCAATAATATCCAGACATTTAGGGGGAAAAAAGTGTGTGAAAACTGTGAATCCATTGGAATAAAACTAATTTAATGTAGAGTCATGAACAGGAGAGAGGAACAGGGGTGGTGACCACAATTAGTCTGCATCATTCTCCTAGAAAGGAATTTAATAAGGTTCAAACAAGAGCTAATGTAGCTCCACTGAGAAAAAAAATAAAATAGTCTGTACACTGCTAATCTAAATAGCTTAAAATGGAAGGATGAACCCTTTTATTCAGGAAAAAAGTCAGACACTATAGAAAGTTAACCTTGGAGGTGTTCCCCAGTGAACATCCTGTACTCTCTTCAGCACTGCCTAGTATTTTCAGGGAAGACACTATCATATTAGATACACCCAGTTCTAGATATTAAATGTGTCAAATTGTATGTTCCTACAACATAAAAAGCTGTTCCCTCATTTAAAAAAAACCCCAATGAACTAAGCACAATCAGCTTCTAATCACGTGCTTTTCAAAGTGCCCATTAAAAATAATGAATGGAAGCAGGGGGGGGGAAAGGCAACCAGGATGGATGTGCTAAGCTGAAAGCTTGGAGGGGAGTGCATCAAACATGACTTGAGTCTTTCCATTCAATATAACGTGATTGTTAATGAGGTTAATGAGGATGGATCAATAAATGTTCTTTGAATAAAATAACAGAGAGTTGCACATGAGATAAGCAAACAAGAGGAATTTGCCAAGAAGGGATGCACCTTTCTCTGGTATCACACCTTACAACAATTGGTAAAGCCTTCTTTACATTTCTGCCCATGGCAGGTGGGTTGGAACTAGATGATCTTGAAGGTCCCTTCCAACCAAAGCCATTCTGTGATTCTGTGTGTGTCCTAAAGCCCATGTTCAGCTCAGGGTGAGGGCTGCAGTTTGGGATTCTGGCAGTAGGGCTAGGTAGGAATGGCTGCCTGCACATGCAGAGGTACAGAAGGAACCTTATGGTTTGTTCCACTGCATGGCCATGGAAAAAACAGGAATAATTTTATCCACAGAGACACCTGATATGTGTGACAATTCAGAGAGAGCACTTGAAACTCAAGGAGAGCAGCAACCCATCTGAAAGCTCCCTGGCATATCTGCTGAAGCATTGGTGGTTTGACTCCAGAGTTACAATCCCACCCACCACAGCATGTTGCTGCTTTGGAAGCCTCCACTTTGTGCTTCTCAAATCTGCCCCAGTCACCTGAAAGGCTTTTTCCTATTCCCATCACCATCTCTGAATGTTATAAACCAGGGTTAATTCCACACTCTCTGAGAAGCAATGAGATGTGACACCTTGGTGTCAATGATGCCAGCCTTAACCCCACAACTCCACTCTCAGTGGACAACCCAAACCTGCAGAGCACACTATTTGAAAGTGCCAGTAATCAAAGATCCCTTCTTGTTGAAAAGGAAGCAAAATTCACATATTTTGGAGCTTTCAGGAAAAAGAAATCTCCTAACTTGGCACTGACTGTCATTTAACCTGCAGGCAAAGCTGCCAAGACCTTGTAATTACAAGTACCTGCATTACACTGTGGTTATTGATCCTCCATGGTGTGGAACAAGAGCCATGTGTTGACCCCACAATTCCTTTTTGCAGAACAGCTGGGGCTTGACAACAACAGAGAATCAATGTCTGACTAAACTCTTGTGTTGGTTTGGGTTTTTTCTTTTTTTTCCCCTTCAATTTAGCAGCTATAAAGCAGAAGTTAATTCTTTGCCTGATTGTATTTGGGTTTTTCAGAGCCTTGCTGCCCTACTGTTTCAGAAAATAGCTCCGTCTGAAATTGTGGGAGCACTTTATTTAAAGTCACCAATTCCCTCCCAGTCTTCAGTGGGCCTCATTGTTATGAGTCCCCTTTTAGGATGTTCCAGCTGAAAAAACTGTATTTCCATTCCAGTTGTCATGGAACAAGCCAGTCACTCCTGGTGGAAAGAAGAGATGGCACCATGTTGTGGAAAAAAAAATGTTATAAGATCATAATTATCTAGGTTGGAAGGGACTTTACACATCATCAAGTTCAACTGATTAGCCTCATACCTGGACAGGGACCTGAACCCTTGACTCTCAGATTAGGAATCTGATGTTCTCCCAGCTGAGCTACCTCATTTCTGGAGTAGTTCCTTGTTGTGGAAAGGAGATGAATTGTTCAGGAGGTGGCACATTCTGAGTCTTTCTCCCGGTTTTTAATGGTTTAAAAGTGGCATCTCTGTGGGATAGGCCATGGAATTTCATTACTTCATTCATCCATCCTTCCC
Source organism: Turnix velox (assembly GCA_013400935.1). Lineage (NCBI taxonomy): Eukaryota > Metazoa > Chordata > Aves > Charadriiformes > Turnicidae > Turnix > Turnix velox. The sequence continues at coordinate 85,940 of VZTY01003827.1, forward strand.
AAGTGTCACCCAAGTTGGGCTTTTGAGAGAGGCAGCAGAACATGGATAATGATGGGAAAGCTCCATGATGATCTATTTCAGAAGGCTGTGGCTTCCCAGTGCCTGAAGGCAAGATGGAGGAAGACTCATGGATGGGGTCTAGTAGCCACAAAGCAGGGCAGGGTGAGATGAGACATTTATGTGTCCTATAAATGTCTCCTTAATTAGTAGGATCAAAAGTTTAATTGTGCCCCTTGTACACCAGGAGGCTGGCTCATTTGAATGGGGACGCTCTGCTTGCTGAGGGAGGGGAGAACTGCTGGCAAACAAACAAACTGTAAATAATAATTAAATAAAAAACAAGAGGAGTCCTAAGAATATTGAGATTTCAAATCCAGGCTCGCACCCTGCAATCTGCTTTGGGTAGACTTCAACTTGGCTGTGTGCAGAGCAGCTTGGATGGCTGTCATCTCAAATGGCAAATAATTGCTTTGCTCTCCCTGCAGAGGAATCCGTCCATGTGTCATCTCCCCCCCTACCCTGTTCCCTTGCCAAATTCCAAGATGAATTTCTTGAAACACCTAGTAAGATGGGAGGTGGAGGCACCTGGATGGAGATAGAACATGCAAACTTCTCACTGTGGTGTCAGCATTTGGTGCCAGGGACTCTGCTCTTGGGGTGTCCCATAAGGTGACACCACCACAGTCATTTGGGAAGACACACAGGGCATGTCAGGCAGCAGTGAATCAGTCAGTGGAATTTCTGCATTGAGAATTAAGACAAAGGAAAGAAAAGAATCAAATCCCACTGAATATATGGAAGTGAGAGGATTGGGAGAGCCCACGGCAGTTACTAGTTTTTAAAGTTACAACTTAGTCTGAGATTTGATTTAGTACTAGAGCATCTAGTACTAAAAAAAAAAAAACCCAAACAAAACCTAAAACTCCCTTCTAAATTTGAGCAGCACAATGTATCTGGAAATGCAATGTTGAGTCTCATTAAAAAGCTGTGTTCACTCTGAATATTAATGTTGAAAACTTAAATATCATAATTTTAAGATGTTCATCATCTTGTCAGCAGGAAGTAGTGCAATGTGCTTTATCAGAGGCAGAAGATAGTGGCAATTGTTACTTATTATTTATTATTTTGGTATTTATGTAGAATCATAGAATAGTTTGGGCTGGAAGGGACCTTAAAGATCATCTCGTTCCAACCCCCTTGACCATAGGCAGGGACATCTCACACTAGATCAGGATGCTCAGTGCCTGGCCTTAAACACCTCCAGGGATTGAGGGGGCATCCACAACCTCTCTGTGCAATCAGTATCAAGTGATACTGTCTGAAGCATCAAAAGTCCCCAAAGAAGTAGTCTACTACATGAAACCTCTAATTTTCCTTGCCAAGGCATTAAGTTGCCTCCCCATTACATTTTACATCTGCACATGAACATTCCACCAGGAGTGGAAGAAGATGTGTGAAGTAACTGAATCCCAATACCAGCCCCACAGCTATAAAGATGAGAAGAAAAGAAGAGATAGGGCAAAAATTCTGTCAGTTTTTCCATGTAATTCTAGCTCTGTGTTTAATAACTTAGGTTTCAAGTCCTGTGAAGTCATGAGGTATTAGGGGAGATAATAATAGACCTTAAATTGTTGTTCCTTGTTAAGTCCTAAAGTCAGAGGTGTGACTAAAGAGAGGAGTGTATCCAGGCTGGAAAATATGATGTGGGAACATCTGGAGACAATTGGCAGAGTGTAAAAATAGACTATATGTCCTATTTTTTTTTCCAGTGTCTGTGGTTCTGTCCTAACAAGCAGCTTTATGAAATCAGCTTTTAATAGTAAAGTATCAAATTAATGACTGTGCTCAGTCATGTGGCACCTCCTACTTTGTCAATATGAGGTGAGAAGAAACCTCCTCTCTCTCCCAGCTGCAGTCTCTGCTCATTCCTGGTACAGTCAAACATCCTGCATGTCCCTGATGTGCTGAGCATGACCCCAGAAGCCACAGTCAGAGCAGGACACCTCTCCTGAGCTGACAAGTAAATCCCTTTTTATCTGTCTCTATGTACAAGCAAGGTCTTAATTCTGCCACTAACACTTCACACAACAGGCACAAAAGAAAGCCTAGGGTTTGGTTTCCATCCTTACTTGGTTTCTACCCCAAGGGAGCAGCATGAAAGCTGGTTTTAACTGCTAGTTGTAAACCTAAAGGATCAGGCCAGAGGATGCTCTGATCACACTTGAAATCTTTATTTTCTCAGAAAACTAAACCCTTAGTTTTCTTCAAATGTGCTCACAATGAGGAGCCTCTGGGGCACATTCACCGAATGTCAGGGATTGGAAGGGATCTCAAGAGATCATCTAGTCCAAACCCCTGTTGGAGAAGGAACACCCAGATCAGGTCCCACAGGAAGGCATCCAGGAGGGGTTTGAATGTCTCCAGAGAAGGAGACCCCACACCCTCTCTGGGCAGCCTGGGACACCCTTCTGTTCCTCTCACTGTGAAAAGGTTTTTTCTTCTATTTCTGTGGCACCTCCTGTGTTCCAGTTTGCACCCATTGCCTCAAATCCTATCATAGAATCATAGAATAGTTTGGGTTGGAAGGGACCTTAAAGATCATCGAGTTCCAACCCCCCTGCCATAGGCAGGGACACCTCCCACTAGACCAGGCTGCCCAGTGCCTTGTCCAGCCTGGTCTTGAACACCTCCAGAGAGGGGGCATCCACAACCTCTCTGGGCAACCTGTTCCAGTATTTCACCACCCTCACTGTAAAGAATTTCTTTCTTATGTCTAGTCTAAATCTATCCCCCTCCAATTTATATCCATTGTTTCTAGTCCTCCCATCCGATATTATGTTAAAAATTCCTTCCCCTGCCTTTCTGTAGGACCCCCTCAGGTACTGATAAGTTACTATGAGGTCCCCTCTGAGCCTTCTCTTCTCCAGGCTGAACAACCCCAACTCCTTCAGCCTGTCCTCATAGGGCAGTTGCTCCAACCCTTTGATCATCTTTGTGGCCCTTCTTTGGACCCTCTCCAACAGCTCAATGTCCTTCCTATGTTGAGGGCTCCAGAACTGGACACAGTAACTCCAGGTGGGGTCTCACCAGTGCCGAGTAGAGGGGCAAAATCACCTCTCTTGGACCTGCTGGTCACACTCCTCCTGATGCAGCCCAGGATTTGGTTGGCCTTCTTGGCTGCGAGTGCACACTGCTGACTCATGTTGAGTTTGTCATCAACTGACACACCCAAGTCTTTCTCTACGGAGCTGCACTCAAGCCACTCTCCACCCAGCCTGTATCTGTGCTTGGGATTGCTTCGACCCAGGTGCAGGACCTTGCACTTGGCCTTGTTGAACTTCATGAGGTTGGCATGGGCCCACGTCTCAAGCCTGTCAAGGTCCCTCTGGATGGCATCCCTTCCTTCAGGTGTATCAACTGCACCACACAGCTTGGTGTGTGGTGCATCATCGAAGGTCACTGAGAAGAGCCTGGCTCCATCCTCCTTTCCATATTTATAGCCATTAATGAAGTCACCCACAGATTAAGAGGTTACTTTCCTGCTGAGTTCACCAACTCTTCAAGGCCTTTTCATCTGAGAGCACTGCTCAAGGGGGATTGGCTTCAATTTTCAATAAACCCAGAAGAAAACATGAAGCCACCACATGACTTAGGGCTACCAGCACTGCTCTGTCTGCATGTCCCATGTTCTTGGCACAGGACTTAGGCAAGGTAGAGTGCAAAGACTGGGGAAAGATGCAAAAGATGGATGAATTCTTTCAAGGTTAAATGGAGAATTTAGTGAGGGAAGTTGGTACTGGAGCCAGTTAATCACAACAACATCTCTGCTGCTTTGACATGCTGAAATCAAGCCATCCCTCCCTCCCTAACTGGGGTAATGCCACTGGCCAGGGACTGGGAGCTAAATGAATGGGAGATGCAAAGAGAATTCACTCAAGGAAAAGAAAAATACATGAAAGATGAGGAAAATCTCCCAAAGGAAAGCAAGGAAAGGCAGAGGTACACACAAACCTCAGAGTATGCTCTCTATCTACCTGCTGAGGACTCTGGAATTATCTTCTATTGAGCCTTAGGTCCCAAACACTGCTTAGTTTCACAAGTTCAGCTTTCACACACAGAATCTGAAGTTCCTAAATGTTCCTGGATGGATCAGTTTAGTTTTTAAAAATGGAGATTGTTTTAACAGGTATCATCCAGTTTGGACTCCTTGTTTAAATAACTCAAAAGCATCAAGATTTCTGCAGAAGACCTGGACTCTTTTAGGGGTTTGACCCCAATGAGGGTGTGAGACACTGGAGGGTTGGAACTAGATGATCTTCCTATAAAATGTTCAGTACTATGAAAGAAGAGACCCAAGAGCTTGAAGAAAAAAAAATAAATCCTGGATTCATTTTCTTTCCATTTTCCATTATACAAAATGTTCTCAGTCAAGATTAATGTCTGCTCATGATCAGGCATTACTTCATCTGAAAAGGAAGGAGAACTAGTGAGCCATCACCCAGAGAAATGAAAGCAATCTCAACTCATCATTCTCCTGCTTTGATCAAGTCATCACCTGAACTAACTCCAGGGAAAGAAAAAAAAAAAGAGTTTTGAGGCAAAACTTGGAACATTTTGGTCCGTGTTCACAAAAAACATACAACAACCAGGAATTACACAGCAAAGATTGCTCTCCACATCTTCCTCCAAGAAAAGTCCAACCCTGAAAGTATTATTTGGAGCAGCAGAAATTCCCAGCCCTTTCCTGAGGTGACATCTTTCTTGCTACAGAGTAAATGCACAACACTTCATGCTCTTTCATCTCTGTTCACTCCTGTTTCCTAAACAATAGTAGAAATTAATCCTCATTTCTGCTGCTTCCACATTCCTATTAGCACTGTTGCTTTGTTGAGTTCCATAATTACTGAGCCTCCTCTTTCCCAAAGCATGTTAATGATTTGTATCTCAGCTGTAACTATAATTTTTGAAGAAAAGACATCTAGAGTATTTTTTTTTTCTTTCTCTCTCATTCTGAATCTCCTTTTGAGCTGGATCAGCTCCACTCACTCAGGTTGAGCACTTATTTAATTCAGACTGCCAGCATAGATGTGGTCAGAGGGGAATGAGCAGAATTTGTTTCTTGAGGGAAGCAGTTTGGGGAGCTGCAACTCTACCTAAACTTTGCAGCATTCTCCTCACAGCCTGATTAATTCTTGTTCAAATGCTAGGAAATAAAAGAAAAGGAATGAAAACTGCAGGTGCTCCATCACTGCCAGCAGTCCCAACGTGCATTAAAAGCAGCCCGAGGGTGCTTTCAGCACTCTGACTTACAACTAAACAAAGCTCCTTTTTAAAAGAGACCCATTAAATCCCCTCCATCACAAAAAAACCTGGCTGTAGAGAGTAGCCACCACAAACATCATCAGTTCAAAGCTGAATAAATAGTTGGAAGGCTGCTGACAGGAACACTGTAGAAACACAGCAGCCAGGTACTGCATGCCCAAGTCCCTTCCTCCTTTACACCTCCAAACTGCCAGAGAGCAATCCTTTGGGATGAGGACCAGTCATCCCCAGCACAGTTTAGCTTCCACCTCTGCAAAAACTCGGAGATATGGTTGAGTGTCTCTCCTCAATTACTCAAGAAGCTCTGCAATGATTTTCTCAAACTTATTTTCTCCACAGGGTATGCTGTTCACTTGTAGATATCCATCGATCCATCCCCTTTACGTTTTTGCAAAGCACCTAAACCGCAGGTTCTCCGTCCTCACTGAGGTCTGCAAGAGCTTTGGGGATGGAAATTGGAATATTGAAATGCCACTGCCCTCCCCAGGACAACACTGCAACTGCAAATTCACTGTCGAGCATTTCCACCTCGTGTGTCCTTGCCCAAGCAAGATGTGAGCATCTCCTGAATGAGTTATGGGTGAAGTTCTGTATCTATGCTTCCCTCACTCTACCACGTTCCTATGACAACCAAGGGTGCCAAGGTCCCCTACAAATGAAAATGGGGTCGGGGAAGTGAAAGAAACCACAAGATTGATGCAGTTCATATGCAAACTTGCCCTAGAGGCTACATCTTCAACAATCTCCAGTGCCTGATGAATGCAACATAGGTTAGTAGATGTATTTAATGCATGTATGGCAGGCAGGCTGACATCCTCTTGTGCTGCACAACAGACTAATGGATTAAGTATTGGAAGAGAAATATTTTTAAACATTGAAATATGCAGCAAATTCACTAGACTACAAGCTGTCTACTTCATGGATACCCTGGATACACACCATTCCCCATCTATGATACTTATATTTTAATATAAGGGACAAAAATACATCCTCAATAGCAGTAAGAAGCACAATGAGCAGCATCAGTGAACCTCTAACACTCCTTTTATATATGGAAATGGCAAAAGAGGTGCTTATGGATGGTGATTTATATCTCCATTAAAGCCCCTGTCCTTCAAACCAAACCCTGCAATTCAATGAAATTAATGGGGTCTTAAAACTGGAATAAGTATAGGGCATTAATGCACTTTTTAAAAATCTTATATAATAACAAGCATATACTATTGGCATCCTTACCTTCCCTACAGAAAAAATACTGCCTGCTGCAGTAATACATCCTGGCTTACTCAGAAAAGCAAGCCTGAGAATATAAATCTCTAAAGCTCATTTACACAGAGGACTCCGAAGTATTCTGCCATGAATAATTTGCTCCTGTACAACCACACTTTTGCATTTTTCCAGACCTGAGAAGCTCTTGATTCAGTGTCTGGTACGTTTTAGGGCTGTCAGGGTGAAACCACTGCAGCTTATAGCTTCATAAAGGGCAAATTTTCTCCCTGCCAAATTCCTGATTGTTCCCTACCCTTGCAGGGGTGTGCTACACAAAATATGTTTTGCTCTGTCTTGCATGAAAAAAACAGACACAGCTGACTGACCTCACAGAATGACTTCATTTTCCTCCTTGCCACAGCTTTGACGTGCAGGGAACCACAATGATGTGAAAGCAATATTGCCCAGCAGGGAAGAGTTACCCTCACTTCTCCTTTGGTGGTGTTTTCACAGAATCACAGATAGAGAGTAATGTAGAAAATACAGAGAAATATAGCTATACTTAAGTGAATTACAATGACTTAACCCAAGCTAATAATTCACTTCATTATTTCCCTGCACTGCAAATCAGATGCAGTGAATCAGATACATCTGAACAGTGAGACTCTGGACTCTCCAGACCTCCAAAAGCATTAATAATAAAATAGATTTACTTATTTCTTATGAGAAGGGAACAATAAGGTAACAAACTGTTCATCTACTGCAGTGCAAAAGTTCAGAAAAGAAACCTGAAAGTATTATTTGGAGCTCCAGAAATCCCAGCACTTTCCTCAGGTAACATCTTTCTTGCTACAGAGTAAATGCAGTTGGAACTAGATGATCTTTAAGGTCCCTTCCAACCCAAACCACTCTATGATTCTCAGAGCTTCAAATAACCCCATGAACTCACCTACTGATGCTGTCACCTGCCACAAAAAAAGCTGGTCATTTTCTACACTGGGAAACACCAATGAAGACAATCACCTTGTGTCCTGGTTTGGGCCCAAAATCACTAAAGGACTCCCCCCCCAGTGACAGATGGCCCCCCCCTCCTCTCTCTGAAGAGAGGAGAGGAAGGAATGAGGAGATTTGTGAGTTTAGAAGAATTCCAAACTACTTTAATAGATAATGAAATAATAGATAAAATTAAAAGGAAAAGATAAAAAGGTATACAATATTTACAAAACTGTATCAAGCTCCCGGGATGATGATCACGTCCCCAGCAGACGCAGGGAGAGTCCCAGGCTGGGGCCAAGTTCAGTCAGGAGCTGGATGCCGGATCTGGATTCAGGAGTGCTCAGATCAGGATCAAAGGCAGAGTCCTTCCCAGATGTCGATGAACTAAGTGGGATNTTGGTCAATTTTGGGTCACCTGCCCTGTTCGCTCCTCCTTGCTGGTGGGACTTCTCTATGTCTTTCTGTTTCCAGCCCCCCCGGTAGGGTGGCTGACAAACATTCTGACCTTGATCACCATAGTGAATAATGAAAATAAGAGCTTCTTGCATACCATTCCCTGGTCTTATCAGTCTGGGAGTGAACAGTGTCTGAACAATGTGCAGTTAATTTCAGAGTTTAGTCAGACAGAAGATGCCTAGCTGAAAAGTAAAGTTACAAACTAGAAAATTTACCCTATTTTACCTCAAACCAGGACACCTTGTAACCAAGAAGAGCAGCTCAGTAGCTATAAAAGCAAAGAGAAACTCCCAATGCAAATTAATCCCAAAACCTTGTATTCAGAATTTTCTTTGATTTCTGAAACAGATTTTTCCAAAACAACAGTCTATATATACTGCACACTGCTCACTCCAGCTTTTCTCTGGCTCTGGAAACTACAAGAGAACCTTCCTCTACCATACAGAAGCCCTTTCTTGGGTGATGTAATCCAAGCATAGGATGGTTTGGATTGGAAGGGACCTTCAAGATCATCTAGTTCCAACCCCCCTGCCATGGGCAGGGACACCTCCCACTACACCAGGTTGCTCAGTGCCTCATCCAGCCTGGCCTTAAACACCTCCAGGGAGTGAGGGGGCATCCACAACCTCTCTGGGCAACCTCTTCCAGTGTCTCACCACCCCCACAGCAAAGAACTTCTTTCTTATCTCCAGCCTAAATCTCCCTTCTTCCAATTTACATCCATTTCTCCTGTCCCCAGTGTGACCACGTCCACCCCAGAGGCCAAACTGATTCCCTGTTAGTCCCACACATGCTTTGCAGTGACTTTGCAACTAATGGTCCCAGACACAAATCTCCCAAGGACCAGAAAAGACACAATGTGATATGTCCAGCTGAGGCCTGGAGTCCTCTTCATCTATCTTTGTAGATGATCTCTCTCCTAAGGGAATGCTCTGCTTGAAAAGAAAAAAACTGCAAGTGTCCATTTCTATTAAGTCCTAGCAGCTACTCCATTTCAGCACATCCTTCTTGTCTCCTGGGACAGCGCATCCTCCTCCTGTGAGCACCTACTGCTCATTCTCTGGCACAGCCTTCATCCTCAATATCTTTCAGGACTCTTCTGTGTGGTGCAGACTCTAATGGGATTAACTTTATGCTTCACAACCTCAATGTTTAAAAGTAGATCCTTGGGCAGGGATTTGACACGAGCCTCCATCAGTAAAAAAAAAAAACAACACTTCTTCCTTCCTGAAATGGCAGAACAAACCAGCTTTTTGAACCTGGTGAAATGGAGCCAATTGCTCTGAGGAAACAAGAGTGCCAAGCCCGAGCCCTACTGAGGCAAAAGACAAACCAGGAGATAATTGCTCCATTCTGCTTCCAAGTCAAGGCCAAAAGATCACACAAACCATTTTCTTTCAGTCTGAATGAACTCTTCTGTACACAAATACAAGTGGTTTGCCCTGCAAGCACACTCTTGTCCATTTATCAGGTAATCTCATTTGTTATCTTTGCTTTCTTCTCTTTGACATCTTAATTGTGGGGACTGTCTGGTTAATTGTGAATGCCCTCAGCAATGAGAAGCTGTGAGACCACAATGAATTTGTAGCCTCTACAGGAGCCAGGGATAACTAATCCTTCAGAAGATACTGCAAAGTCACCATTCTCCTTTCCATGAGGTCCTAACTTCAAGCAGCACTACCTTTTTCATAATTCACAGAGAATTAAAACTTCATATTAATGTACTGAGAGCCTCTCAGTGAGGGGCTGGCCTCAAGAGAATTCCAGCAGCAAAAAATCCCAGGATTTACAAAACGGACTCACAACCTGGCCATAAGTCATGCTGTTCCTCGTGCAGTTCACACCAAAGGTCTGCCTGTAACACTCTGAAAGCCACAATGAAATGTAGTGTGAGGTCTTGTAGAAGTGCACAAATTCTCAAAGCCTTTTAGGATCTCTTGCAATGACTCATAACTACTCATGACTTTGGTTACCAAGTTATTTAAGACCAGCATTCCTCAGAAGTGAGAGAGAAATGCTTGGTACCTTTCCAGCAACAAGGAAGGCCCATGGGCTAAAGGCTGTGATGAGACAAAGTCTGTTGTAAGGTCTCAACATCTCCATCTAAGCGATTATGCAGAGCATTTTGGCACAGAACTGGACTCCTACTGATAGTGTTGGTAGCTTGAAAGATATTTGCACCAGAAGAACAGAGCAAAACCAAGAGTACAAGGACTACAGAATAGGCACCCAATGCATTTGATCAGCACAATTGTTTTAGTAGATAAACACTTGGCATGAGAAATTAATGTATCTGCTTTATCCACAGAGATGATGAAGGGATTGGGGGATCTCTCTTCTGAGGAAAAGCTGAGGGAGCTGGGGCTCTTTACTTGGAGAAGAGGAGGCTGAGGGATGACCTCATTAATGCCTATAAGTATATAAAGGGTGAGTGTCAGGAGGATGGAGCCAGGCTCTTCTCAGTCACCTCCAATTAGAGGACAAGGGGCACTTTGTGCAAGCTGGAACACAGGAGGTTCCATAGAAATATAAGAAAAAAACTTTGTCAGGGTGAGGGTGAGAGAAGAGTGTCCCAGGCTGCCCAGAGAGGGTGTGGGGTCTCCTTCTCTGGAGACATTCAAACCACACCTGGATGTGCCTTCCTGTGTGACCTGCTCTAGGTGTTCCCACTCTGGCAGGGAGATTGGACTAGATGACCTCTTGAGGTCCCTTCCAATCCATGACACTGTGAAGAGGAACATCCAGATATCTCTCCCCATCCTGCAGTGCCTCTTTCCCTAATGATCCTTTCACTGACAAGTTACAAAAAAGGTTTCTTTTTACTCTTCCAGCAACAGAAATCTGTTACAGCAGAGTTAGGAGGCAACATCTTGTAAAATTACCTCCAATCATGGAGTGAACACTCCTGAGCAGCCTTTTTAAACCAAGGGTTTGGGAGTACAGAGAAGGGCTGGAATGGCTCTCCTACACCTGTGTTCTGCACAGCATGACATATTTTCAAATAAATAAGAAGAATAAGAAGAAAAGGGATCAGATTTTTCAAGTATCTTGAAACTCCACATCAAGGGGACCAGTGCAATTCTTCAAAGCACCTGCAGAAGTTTCCTACTTAGTCACTATCCAGAAGAAAAGCAGATGAACACGTGATTTATCTGTTTAGGTAGTTAGTAAAACCCACTAAGTGCCCAACTGGGTTTCTTATACATTTGCTGATTTGGAAAATCTGTCTCCAAGATCCCACCTGTGTCCCTGGATATGACAGGGGCCTGGTTTTAAGTGAAAAAAGAAAAAATTATGTCATCATCACAATATAAAGGAGAAGCACAGTGGCAGGAAAGTTCATGGGATTACACAGCACTTATTGCTTCAAAACCTGGAGTGGTGAGCTTGGTTCCTCCACCCCAACAAAACCAAACCTTGGGGTTGTGGTTCTCTTGCCTCCTCCATCTGAAGGGATGTGGGGTTTAAGTCACTGCTGTGGCTTTAAGTCAGAGTATTCTTCCTGACAAGGTGGCTTTTCAAACATCCTTTGCAGGACATAAAAAAACATCTTTTTTTCTATCTAAGAATAAAATGGGGGGGGGGAAAAATCACGTGAAAGGAGCCTGTGGGCTTTTTCCAGACCTTGGGAGCATATCCTGCCCTTGAGGTTTCAGGCATTGGAGGATATACATAGTCTACAAAACAATACATTCATGCCAATTATATACAGACCTTGATTTGCCGAGGAAGTTTTGCAGATTTTGATCTTCAAAATAAAGGCCAGTCAGATGCTCTGCTTATATGAATCAATGGCTTCATTCCAAAGGTTAACTTAGATGATGCTCCACACCAAATCGTTTTGCTGGAATTTTGAAGTCCAACAAAAATTTGAGTTGAACCTGCTTAAATTTTGGCTTACACCCTGCTTCTTTGGAGATCTGTTGCAGGACTGGAGAGAACATCTATATTCTTGGTATTTAGGACAGGGATGATGCCCATCATATGCTATGAAGTTTACAGTTTCTAGACTGTTTCCACAGCCTGCAATGAGCTTGGGTTTATGAGAATTTCTTCTGAATTATTTCCACAGTTTGCAGGGAGCTATGATGGACACGGAGATGAGAAATTGAATCATAGAATGGTTTGGGTTGGAAGAGACCTTCAAGATCATCTAGTTCCAACCCTGTGAGGGTCTTACCACCCTCACAGCAAAGAACTTCTTTCTTATCTCCTGCATAAATCTCCCACTTCCAATTTACATCCATTATTTCTACTCCTCCCATCACATATCCTATTAAAAAGTCCTACCCCAGCCTTTCTGTAGCCCCCTTCAGGGACTGAGAAGTTCCTATGAGGTCCATAATAATGGAATTAATGGGATGCAGAGTGCTAAGGGGTGGGTGGAGGAAGAAGAGTTCAAAGGCTTTGCTAGAAATTGAAGCCATTTTGAACATAGAAATGTTGCAGCCCCTAAACATGGTGGTACAAATATCACTGTGTCAGTGGTACACATCCATCTGCATGGCAGCTCACACACAGGGGACTATCAGATAACACTGTGTATTAAGTATCTAACAGTTAGTCATTTTTCTGTCTTTCTTGCTGGAACACTGTCAAAAGCATTGGATAATTCATGGACATTTAGACACAGACTGACATAAAAATTTCCCTATGTCAAATCACTGGAAAGCAGTCCCAGAGTGAGTGAAGCTGGTGGTGAACTGCTATAGGAGCAGTCTGCTTGGTGCTAAGATTCCTATTTACATATTTAACTGCCTCTGCCAGATAAGGACTTGATTGCAATATGGTCAAAAAAATACCAAAGTCTCTTCTCTTAGGCACAGCCAGCAAGAAATGCCAGCTTTGGGCAAGGAAACAAATCTTTGAGAGGATAAATTAATGTTTGAGAGAAGCAGGTCCAGAGGAGGCCACTAAGATGTTGAGACGGCTGAAGGAGTTGGGGTTGTTGAGCATGGAGAAGAGAAAGCTCAGGGGGGCCTCAGAGGAGCTTCTCAATACCTGAAGGGGCTCCAGAAAGGCTGGGGGCTTCTGAATAGGATATGGGATGGCAGGACTAGGAGTGATGGATGTAAATCCTAAGAGGGGAGATTCAGGCTAGATATAAGCAAGAAATTCTTTGCTGTGAGGGTGGTGAGACACTGGAAGAGGTTGTCCAGAGAGGTTGTGGATGTCCCTGCAATCCCTGGAGGGGTTTAAGGCCAGGCTGGATGAGACACTGAGCAACCTGGTCTAGTGGGAGGGGGCTTGGAACTAGATGATCTTAAAGGTCCCTTCTAACCCAAACTATGATTCTATGACTCTATATTTTTGCTTTATAATGCAACATCCCAAAGCCATCTGGGGACATGAAGGCTGGGAATAAAATCCCAGTCCTACTAAATTCAGTGGGAGTTGTGTCACTGCAGTAAGGGAAAACAGTATATTTCATGTTCACTGGGCTCCTCTCTGTGTTTCAGTAACATTTATTCCCCTACTTGACTTGTTGCTGAGTCTCAAAGACACACACATGAAATTGCACAAGTCTTTGTTCCTGAAATTTCATTTCTATTAGAGATGGATGAATAGGCTTTTGAAAGGGAAAAACCAGAGAAAAGTCAAATCTGTGCTCCTGCCTATTCACTCTCTCTCAAGGCTGGAGGCAAACAATACTGCATCTAAAAGAGAAGATTAGACAGATACATCGTGCTAAAATGGAGATTGCTTCTCGTCCAAAACACAAATAATTCACAACACAAGATGGAAATAATCCTGTGGAGTCATTTTTCATCTATCAAATCACTGCTTTAACAAGAAAGGCAGGCATTTCAAAACTAAATCCTTGCAGCATTTTCCAACTTCAGTAAAATTCCATATTTATATGTAACTATTATCTTTTAGCATGATGGTCATGTACACTGTTAGCAGAATGTCCCACAACTGATGCATCAGTGGTTGATGAGGGTTCTACTGCCAACAGTACTGGTATAAAATGAAAAATACTTAATGTCAAGAAAATAGACTACAAAATGATTCATGCAAAAGCATGAAGTGCTTGCTTGCCAATAAAAAGAGCAAACATGATAGCATGGCTATCTGTTGACTTTTTACCCCAAATTCAGTGTCAAGGATTTAAACCATGACCTCAAATTCTACAGCCCCAGGCCTTTTCTTCCACATCTGCAAGAGCTCAATATGTTAGTTGTTTAAGATAGCTGCTACATCCTGAATTTCTATCTGCCCTTCCCCAGTAGATGTATCTCAAATGCTTTAATGAAATCAGTGAAATGCTACCCAGACTTGGTGATGTCTTTAAGGGCAAGAATGTTCATGGAACTGGAAAATTTAAAATAAATATTCCAAACTTATTCATATTGAGTTCAGAATCACACAAGCTGAGAGTTGTGCTGATGCAGATAGTGAGCAGGAACTCTCTCTCCTCTGTGAGTGCAGCTGAAATCTCACTAAAGGACACACCAAGGACACTGGAACCTACATCTGGGAAGAAAATGCACCTTCCATTTATGTTTCTGTGTGAGGTGCAGCAGCCTGCTTTTAAAGCCCTCTTTAAAAAGGTCTGGTTTTCCAGGAAGGGATCACAAAAAGGGAAGCTTTAAAGAAAGCAAAAGTTTTTTGTTTCGTTTTTTTTTGCTGAGAAACTGAAGCAACAACCTTTAATTGAATGCTGAGAAAAAGCAAGTGCTGAGGGAGTGCTTGCTGTTACCAAGGCACGTGACTCACCAATGAAAACAATCCAGCCCAGCTGAGCATCCCAAAAAGCTTTGTACATCAAACACTTCATACCCACAGGCTGTTTACCTTCCTAATTTTTAAGAAAACCAGATGGAATGTGTTGCTGTCTAAACCACTCCCTGCTGCTCTCTTTGCTCCAACAGAAGACAGCAAAAACCTTCTCCTCTTTTCTCTCTGGGTATGATAGGAAGAAGCTCTTTGCTCATCTGGTTCAGGTGACCCCAAGCACCTTTAAGTATCCCTCAGCTGTATGTTTCTGTCACATGGATTAATTATACATGGCTGGTGCAAAGTGAGAGCCCTGTGTGGAAGGAGAGAGGCTCATTAGTGCTGTGCACACACTACCCCAGTGCTCACCAGATCAGAGGCTTTGATAGGAGCTTTTGAAATCCTCCAGATAACATATCTCTCCCCTGGGAGATGTTTTTTTTCCATTCTGTGCTTCAGGGGCAGACTGAAATCCTCCTGACTGGCCTCTTCTAGCATTTCAATGTCCTAACTTGCTAAAGCATTCTTCCCTGCAAGCTACCTGCCCTATAAAACTCTTTCTTCATGCCTTGGCTGCTACTATGGACAGACAACTCCATCTATAAGTTGGGGACAGACCCGTTAGAGAGGAATGTAGGAGAAAAGGAGCTGGGAGTGCTGGTGGCAGCAGGATGAGCATGAGCCAGCAATGTGTCCTTGTGGCCAAGAAGGTAATTGGCCTCCTGGGGTGCATTAGAGTGGACATAGTAGGTGGAGAGAGGTTCTCCTCCCCCTCTGCTCTGCACTGGTGAGACCACAGCTGGAATATTGTGTCCAGTTGTGGAGCTCTCAGTTGAAGAAGGACAGGGAACTGCTGGAGAGAGTCCAGGCCAGAGAAATGAAGATGATGAAGGGATTGGAGCATCTCCCTTCTGAGGAAAGGCTGAGGGAGCTGGGGCTCTTTATCTTGGAGAAGAGGAGACTGAGGGGTGACCTCACATGTCACACTTGGTGTTAGAAAGAGGGGTTGGTTCCTCTTGGAGGCCACAGGCACTAGGAGATAATGCTGCTCTGCACATTTTGGATGGTGCTGAGAATTTGGTCTTCCCTAAGGCAGGAACTGGAAAAACATTGCTCATCAAGTATTTATGAAAAAAAGAAATGAGCCCATGGACTTGCTTCAGTAACTTCTAAAATTATCTGGGTTGCTGGACCAACATTAGGTTCACTGCATCCACAACCTCCCTGAGCAACCTGTTGCAGTGTCTCAGGAAAGAACTATTGATGGTACTGGGCACTGTGCCAGCCCTAGGAGATAAAAGTGTGATCTCTGGGAATGCAGTAAGTGATAATGGCATGAAGAAACACTCAGACTGGCATTTCTCTGCAGATGCTATGGTGACAGGCCCTCATACAGACACTGGTGCTCTAAGTAAACACAAAGTGTTCCATTTTTCAGGGAAATAAACACCCAGTGAAAGTCTCTGTCACAGCTTGTGTGCCAAGGGCTTCACCACTTCCCTTTCTCTATATTTTTCTCTAGTTTGTAGGCAGCTTGGTGAACAGCACATGCATGGGAAATTGCAATGTGCATGTTTTATTCGAGAGAATGCAGACATATTGTGGCTCATGCTGTAGGGCTTCAATCATCACATTAGGTCTTGATAAAAAATGGAGATGGCTCAGCCTCGTGGAGGAAACATTTGCATCTTCATCATCACAGAGGCAACAAACTTCATCCATAGAGATGTGCCTGGAACAAATGGCAGCAAATTGTGGACACATGTTTTGCTCATCAACTCCATCTAGCTGGGGACTTCGAAGAGCTCTCACTGAGGAAAGCTCTTCCAAATTTTTGGATTGAATCTTTATAATTTGTTTTTTTGGTTTTTTGGTTTTTTTTAATTTTAAATGTCTTAGAGATATTAGATAAAATAGGATCTTTGAAGATAGATTTGGAAAGCACTGCTCCTTTTGCAGTTCCATCACATGCTTTAATTACTTATCCATCAATTATGAATGGCTAGAGGTAAAGTAGCATCACCCACTGCCCCTGCCCTGGGCCAAATGTAGCCCTGCAATTTTTAGAGTCTACCTGTTGACAAATGGGATGAGATTCAAGGCAGCTACAACCTTACTGAGATGAGCTAGAATCATAGAATAGTTTGGTGCACACTGTTCTTGATCAGCATAAATGGATGGAACAAGCTCTTTTTGGAAAGAAGGGTATGGATGGTAATAGACTGATGCATAACCCATCTAAAATTCACCAAAAAAGGGATGCTACATGAAAACCTTATTTAGATACAGGCCTGACTTTTAAAATACCACTAAACAAACACCACTTAATAGTAATATCTACCTAAGTCTTCCCTTCCAGCCCCAAAGCCAAGCAGATCTAAAGGATGTGAGAGTCCCACTGTCTCAGGCACTGCTCAGACTCATTTGAACATAGCACAAAGATAACAGAGGTGGAAATAAATGCATGGAAGAGTGTAGTCACAGCAAGTGGGACTCAACCAAGCTGTGAGAAGCCCCACAGGCATCCCACCATCCTAAGTATGAAATTTAACAAGAGTTTTGACTCTCCAGCTGGTTATTCTTTCTACAAAAACCCACCAAGACTTCTTTCAAGCCATCCCACTTTTCAACTACAGCTCCATGCCTCAATTAATCACTCATTAAGTGCTGGCAAGGTGAAAATGCTGCCAGGTGGGAGAGACAGGTCCAAGGACTCACACAGAAGAGGGATGAATGTGGGCAGAGGACACTGGTGAATCTGCCCAAAGTAGAACATCCTCTCCTGACACTTTCTCTGAAAGTTTGGGGGTTTTTCTGCTCTGTTGAAGCAGCAATTTTCCCTCATTTGTGCAAATAGAAGTGACCATGCCATAGGCTCTTCTTCTAGCATAAACAACACTTAGAGAAACATATTATAGTAATTTCCTCTTGCAGAATGCACTCTCTGGAGATTGTTTTTAGTATTATGGTGCAAATTGGGGAAAAGTGAGCTTAAGTAACACAGCTACAGGACATCTAGAAGAAAACATACTCCACAGGAATGAAGCAACTCTGTGGAACTTGCCACAGGCTTCTTACAAATCAGACAATCAACCAGCCAGTGAAAAAAACTCAATCAAGACTCCCAAAATCTCTCTTACACAGCTCTAGATGTTGCATTTGTTACAAGGAACTGCAGTAAGGACATGTTTCTGCTGCACTCAGAAAAATAAAACTGTTTGTTTTATTTATCAGAAGAAACAGTATGTTCTGAATCCATCTTTTGAAACTACACTACGGAGTTCACAACATAATTTTCCTCTTCATAGTATATGTGTGCCTGCATGTAAATATATTGTAGTTTGTTTAGTCTGTCCCTCTTCATTTTCACTGTTCCTCTAGTTGCTGGCTACATCTTCAATATATTACCCTGAATAAAAGAAGCAGGAATAGCAACTGGGACTGCTGCCAAGCATATTAGAAGAAAAAAAAAATACAGACAGAAATTCACACAAAATTGTCCACAAATATGTATCCTGAAGTCAGAAATTCTGATAAACTGAAGAGACACCATTAACAAATGAGAAAAAGGTGGGTTTTGTAAATTATCAGTTTCCTTTGTAAAAATTACAACAGCAAATGATTGCACTTGTATTTTCTCTACTCTTTTTTTTAATTTACTCACTGAAATCTTGAAGACAAGCTGTTGCTTGTGATGCTGACCCTGAAAACCGTCAGTCGGCAGAAATGCTCCAACAGCACCAGTGCTTTTACAGCTAAATGTGTAAGGGATGACAGTCTCAATTCCACATGATTTTATTTGTCAAACTTTCATTTTGATACACTCTTTTTAAAGCTAAAACTTAAAAAAAAAGAAACTAGCCATCTCCTAAAGGGACATAGAACATAGATTTGTATCTGGAGCTTGAATCTGGAGCTCCTTTCCCTCACTCTTAGATCTTCTACTGAAGACACCATCAGCACATACCAAGTGAGATAATCCCTTTCACTTTCTGAGAACTAGACAAAACCCCCCATGATTATAAAAGCATCACATTATTTCTTCCAGCTACGATCCTCTGTTTCTACAACTCATTTTTTCTATGAGTTTTCTTCACAGCTGCAAGGCACAGCAAATCATTTTTATTCTTCTACAAGTCTGCAGAATCAGCTGATACTTCAACTCATTTTAAAAACACATCTCCTGATATCCCAGTTAACAAGATAATTTCACTTCCATATGGTTCCTCCAGGTATCTGAAGCAAGACACACTGTTAAGTACCTCTGTGCATAAATATCACTGTCTTCCAGAAGGATTTGGACAGTTCACTTCTTACAAGAAAATAAAAAAGGATTTACTTACTAAACAGTTGGCAACAGAGGACCTGTAAGCTTCTCTTCATGGTATCATGTGGTCCTGCTGGTCTGCCAGTTTATTCATGATTCTGCCAAAGAGACCAAGAGAAGAAGAAAAGAATTTATTAGAAAATAAATATTCTATTACCATACATGTTGATTACACAGGAAAATGAAGCTTCAGGGGAGAGCTGTATTGATTAGCAATAGGAAATCACCTAATTGTGCTTGGCTTGTGTTAGTCACGTCCTCCAAGAGCATGGCAGGGAAAAGTAGAGAAAAAGGGGAAAAATTCTCCAGAGTGAGCTAAGAGCACGCACTGAGAATTACTCCCATGCTGTGCCTATGACTTCATAAAATCAATCCTCTCACCAGAGTCTTTTTTTGTTTGGAGAAATGGTCCTTGCTGGAGGAGCAAAGAGGAGATGCAGACAGCACCAGGCAGCTGTGATGGACATGGAGGGTTGGAGCCTTCTCCCCAAGCTGCACCTTTTCCCATCCCTCAAGAAATACAATGAAGAGAAAGTCCACCTTCCTTTCTCAATCCAACTTTTGGTGGTGCCAAACTGAGGAGATTCCAAACTGTGCTGAAACAACACAGGGGACAGTATATTTTTGCCCTGGTAATTTATAGCTTCAATTATATTTTGAAGCTATTGTAGCTCATGTCACCTTCTGTCACCTAACTATCATCTATCTGGGCTGCAGCTAAAGTTGAGGAAACTTTCTGTCTCCTTGGAGAATCTTCTTTGTGTCTTGAAAACTTTCTGTTTCTCCCAAACTGAAGTATCTTGGCATAGGAGAGAACCTCACAATACTTTTAAAAGCTGTCTGAAAATGAGAAATGGCAAAAATACCTGTCCCATCCCATCTCCCTGCCTTTGCCCACTAATAACACTTTCTATGTCTTTAGATGGCATTTTGAAATTCATGTCATGGATATTTTTCATCTTGGCTTTAAAAAGTAAAAAAACTAAATCCCAATCATGCTGGTATTAATTATTCACATTGTGAGGAAAAGAAATGCACGAATCACAAGTTAGAAGCAAACTCAGTCCCAAATGCACTGCAGTGAGTAATGTCTCACCAAGTACCCAAAGACAACACAGCATTTAAACTCTTCATTCCTTAAAAAAAAACTTTTGCTAAAGATTCATTCCTGACTTGGAAAAGCAGGACACTGAGCTCATCCTCTTAAAATGCGCTTTGTCATTAATAAATAGTATGTAGTGTCCTCTGCTTTCCACTTAAACACAAATTTCATCCTCTGAACTGCTGTGGGCATTTGTGTGTCATTGTAAAATGCCCTCATAGAAATGTTTCAGAGTTCATTTAATATGCAGTCTATAAGGCACAAGATAAATCAATTAGTAACACCTTTGAGCTGAATAAATGCTGAAGAATTGGTGAAAAGAGCACTAGGTGGAGTTTAAAGGTGGAAGCCTCAAAAGAAAGCAAGCCTCTAAACTCAGAAATGTCATTCTCTCTCCTTCCCCTCCTTGGAGTGGGAGATGGGGGAGAACATCTGTTATCTGGTCACTATCCAATTAGTCCTAAATTGTGCCAAGGTGTCAAATAGGAACCAGGGAAGAACTTAGTCTAAAAAAGCCAGGTAACACTCCTCTTGCCTTTGGCTGTCCAATGGCTTGATGTCTGCTCATGAACAATCACTGAAATGGCCAAAGGCAAGTGTTGAAAGGGCAGAGAAAACAGAGAGAAAAAAATAGCAGTGTGTAAATGAAAGGTCAGTTGATGTGAAACTTCTCTGCTTTGATGTGTGCCTGCCCTCCAGCAAGCTAGAGCCTCCTGACCTCTCTGGAAAAGCTGTGACACAGCCAGGATTACTCTCTTGGCTCATTAGAACCCACAACTCACTGAGATGGAGACTGGAATAAATACAAAGCACGAGGCTCCTGAACATCCCTCTCACCTCATCAACAATGCAAGGGCCTATTTCTTCTTTTTGTTAATTATCTGTTAATTATCTGCAAAAGCTTTGGAAGGCAGCAGAGGGACAGAAGCCTCACCATGAGTTGCTTTGGTTGCTTCTCATCTGCATGGGTGCACAGACAAGACACTATAGAATCATAGAATCATAGAATAGTTTGGGTTGGAAGGGACCTTAAAGATTATCGAGTTCCACCCCCCCTGCCATAGGAAGGGACACCTCCCACTAGATCAGGCTCCTCAGTGCCTTGTCCAGCCTGGTCTTGAACACCTCCAGAGAGGGGGCATCCACAACCTCTCTGGGCAACCTGTTCCAGTGCTTCACCACCCTCACTGTAAAGAATTTCTTTCTATGTCAAGTCTGTATCTACCCCCTTCCAATTTACAATTCCAATGTGTCTGTCTGTCCACTTGTAGAGTGATAAAAAGCTGCTTCTTTTTCATCATTAGCTCTGAGAAGCCAATTATCTTCATAAAGATCAAATTGAATTGGGATTACTAGAATTTAATCATTAATACACATCAGGAGTGGAAAGGAGAAGAGTCTTGTGAGCATTTTATAAACCTCTGTAAACAGTAGCATTTATGGACTAGAAGTTCCTCTGCTCCATTTGTCTCCTACACCATTATTTAAGCTGCAGGACTAATTAGTTGGATGTTATTTTGCTGCAATTACACCACATGGAAATACTTTGCCACTTTTGCCAATTAGCTCCAGATTAATGAACCACCTGGTTACTATTATGAAGTTATTACACATCAAAGTGGAAACACAGTCCCACGAGGTAGGGCCTGTTATTTGTGACAACCTTACACTGCATCCACACATGAGTAATTTTGATTTTGTCGCTTAAAAAGACATAATTTTCTAGTCATGGTACCAGGGTACCATTTTTCAGATGAAGGAAGTGACTTCTGTCACTTGAACACGAAAATCTTCATTTCTAACAATAATTTGAGATGTGACACCTCAACCATTCAAGTCTCTTTTAGGAAATTTCCGAAACAAATATACCAACTATGCAACTAATAATAATTATGTTGAGATCTAGCTACATAAATATCACTGTAGCTCTTTCTTTTCAGTTACTAATGGTCATCTCATCTTGGATATTGAGATTTTTATGAAACCTGCTATTTTGGCCAACTGTGAAGAAATTGAGTCCAATTTCTCTAAGTTTAGGGGAGGAGAATCTTTCACATCACAACAATAAACAAAAAGAATTGAAACATGTAGGCCGAGAAAGTTGGACAGAAATAGCCCTTAGTGAAAAGAAAGTTTTTTCACTGACTTCTTGAAAATACTTTAAAAAAAGATAGATAGATTTGACAGATTTAGGTCAAAGTTGTAGAATTTTTATTATTTTTTTCTTTGTGGTGGTCTTATGGGTACCAAATCAAACATTTTTTAATGTCATATCAAGCTCACAAGGAAAATTTCACATGTTTACTACACCCAGGAAGCATTCAGAAGTATAAATTGCCTAGCCTTAGACAGGAGAACCTCATAATCATTGTAAGCTCTCCTGCTAGAAGACTTTCTTAGCACACCCTAGCTGAGATATCTCCAGAACTTGTAGAAAACACAGTTTGTATTTCTCCTTGTTGATCACAGCAGGGAAGAGATGCAGAAACAAGCTCTGTTTGACTCTTGTGATGGTGTGTTTTAAGATGCAGAAACAAGCTGTGTTTCTTGTGATGGTGTGTATTCCCCAGAAGATCCCTCACAGCATCTCACCTTCCTCAGGGTGCCCACAACCTGGATGCTGGCATTTTACCTGCACACCCAGATTACATCTGGTGAGAGGAGAACTGGCTCCTCCAAAGCCTGATGACCTGTTTAAGATGCTTTTGTAGGAAAGAGGAGACCCATCCCTTATGTGGGGCTGTTTCTCTCCACTGAGTTTCAGATGGTTGAAGGTCCACCACTGATTTCAGCTCATGACACTGATTATGAAGATGCCAACATCTGTCCAAAGGAATCCCACCTTCCTCCAGCTACAAAGATCTCTGCAGCTCTGTCAAACTCTTCCCTTGTTGCTACTGTATAGGATAAAAATTAAAAAAGAAGACTCAATGCAAGGAACAATCAAGCAAACAGTGCTGCCTGCACTGAAGTGCTGGAAAAGAGTGCAGCAGCTCAAATCATGCTTTTCACACCCACCTTAATTAAACAGAAAATGTTTCAGGAGCAAAAAGGAAAAACAAAAAAAGGATGTGAAAGGGCAGATACTGCTTTCCCCTCTCCCGGGTCAAATTTTCAAGATTAAAAAGCATCAGCTGTAAATAAAGATTGCTGCATGGCTGAAATCTGCAACAAAGCGGCAGTTTCACACTTAGGTGGTCAGAAATACAAGCAAGTGCCTTGCTGTCACCTGTAGCACTGAAATACTCTCAACACTGACCCAAAAAGACTTTGAAGAAAATGTGTAGTAGAGATGGAAACACTGCAGTTATTCAGTCAAATAAATAAATCACCTAAAAGCCACCACAAAGGAGATTAAATATTGTTCATCAGCAGGAAAGAAGAGAGATGAGGGAGGAAAGTAACGGCTGAGACAAGAAAAAATGTCACAAACTGAGTTTAGGCTTTGAAAACTTTAACTGTAAAGAGGGTCCATTTTACTAACTTCTTTCAAGACACTGAAAAGATGAAGATGGTTGAGAGAAATACATTAAGACAAAGGTCAAGACAGACTAATTAAGTTTTCTAGGGGAATTTCAATGGACCTGATGTAAGATAAGAACAGATGAGCCCAACCTATGACCCCTGCACCCGGCTTTGTCTTCTGGCTCCCCCCAGCCTGTCTACATCTTGAAAGAACAGAGGGAATAATCACCAGTGGAGGACATAAACAGAGTGCTCTTCTGACTCCATCACATGCCAAATTCAGTCCATAAAACCAGCCTTAATGAAAACTAAAGATGGGTGAGGAATTTGAGATTTGAATCAGGTCATGGTGCCGCAGCAGTGTGCTTTGGTTGCAGCCCATCCTATTATATCAAGCCAGATCCCATAATTAAGGAGAACATCAGTATCTCAACTGCCAAAAAAAAAATTTAATAAAAAAAGCAATGCATTCATTATTGTGAATTGCACACA
>VZTY01003827.1:110040-145615 GCA_013400935.1 Turnix velox
GGGGAAAAAAAGGGGGAAAAAAAGGGGAGAAAAAGGGAGGAAAACATAGGGGAAAATAGGGGGGAAAAAGAGGGGAAAATAAGGGTAAAAATAGGGGGGAAAGGGGGAAAAACGGGGGAAAGGGAAAAAATAGGGGAACAAAAAAAGGAAAAAAATGGGAAAAATAGGGGGAAAAATAGGGAAAAAAATAGGGGGAAAAAATAGGAGGGGAAAATAGGGGGGAAAAATAGGGGGGAAAAAGAGGGGAAAATAAGGGTAAAAATAGGGGGGAAAGGGGGAAAAACGGGGGAAAGGGAAAAAATAGGGGAACAAAATAAGGAAAAAAATGGGAAAAATAGGGGGAAAATAGGGAAAAAAATAGGGGGAAAATAGGGAAAAAAATAGGGGGAAAAATTAATAGACCATACATGGTGCTTCCCATTTTTCATTTCAGTGAAAATAATCTGAAAATTCCCATCAAAATACAGGTTTAGGAATATTTCCACATCACTTTTGGAGGGAATGTTTTGAAGCAGCTCTCTAATCATAAGGTGTAAGTATGGAATTTAGGTTTTAATTTCACAATGACAGGTTGTAATAGAGACATAAAAACACCCAAGATTGAAAGGAACATTTTATTGAGGTTGAAAAAAAAGCGTGGTAGGAAAGAATAACCACCCTTTGATTTCATAACCATTAATAGGCTGAACAGTAAACCCACACTGATAGGTTTTTTTCACAGAGCATAATTCTTAACAAAATCAACAGAGTCTGTAATAATATTTTAGTAAAACATCATTACAGCAAACAAATAGGAATGGATGAAGTTTTTATAAGACCTGCACGCCATGGAAGGTGATATGATGACTTCTATCTCCTTGGTTAAACCTTTTCTTTAAGAAGAACCATTTACTACCTCTCCTAAAATCAGATATTCAATACATTAAGGAGAGAAGGGAGATGGAATGAGCTGTAAAATGTGACTGCCCTGCTTTGGAGGGCTGATCAACCTTCACCAGAAGAGTACACTCACTTAGACCTGACATTTCATGGGAGAGTTTATTATGACCCTGTCTAGTTCAAGGGCCACCACTTATTTATCCTCAACTTTCAGCCCCGGGGTTTGATGTCAAAGGAAGAAAGCGGCCTCAGAAAGAAGAGGGGGGGTATCAACCAGTAACCCAGCCATAAACACAGCAAACCCTTTTATAGACTGTTTTGCAAGACCATTTTGACACGGCGGGTGGGAATAAAATGAAAATTTTACACAGCATCAAGAAGAAATACAGCCCCATAAAACTGTAATTTTGGAGGGAGTGTCAAGAAAAAGGGCCTCCTGTAATTTCTAGATTATTCCCTCTTGTCCATGAAAGGGCACTTCACAGCAAACACTGCATTTCCATTTCAAAATGTAATGTGGGTCCTGCAAGTGTTTCCAAGAAAATGAAATGTCAGACCAGTGCTGCTTATTAGTTTCATGCCATATACATTCACTTTTTATGCAGCTTTGAATAATTACACCCTGCTCTGTGTCAACATTATCTCAACAGCTTCAAGCTTAGGAGAGGGAGGACTGAAGGCAAGAGGAGAGAAGGGAGTGGGGCAACATCCTGTTAACCTGTCACTGTCTGAGATTTAGCTCTACATGACAGGTCTGTAGCTTTGGAGAGGGTTTAGCATGCTGATCACTGCTTCTTATTTTCTTCTCTTTCCCTTTCTGCACCCAGCAAGACTGCAACAATTTGCTAAACATCTCACCTTGCTCCTTCAAAACGTTCCAACAGCAGCATAATAAAGGCAAGCCAGGAGGAAATGCCTACTAAAGAATACTCTCAAACAGCAGCATCTGAACATGTCATGCTGACAAGTAAGATTATGGCTCAGACGCACCATTTATTCTACCAGGTTAGTGGAAACTCTCATTTAGTGCCCAGAAATGTGAAGTTCTTCCTCATGCAAAACACACTGGCTCTGTCAGGAGCTTTGCTGAAGCAAAGACCCAGGAACATGGCTCAAAATTTGAAAATCTGGGCAAGCAGAGGCCACTGCTTTAAGGCACCAGTCCTTTTTTTCCACTATCAAAGGTAAGAAACAGCACAGGCAGAAACAGCACAGGCTGGAAAAGGAGGAATCTCTGGGACTGAGTATTTGATAGGTGGTTTTCTGCCAGAGTCCTGTATAAGTATTATTTGCAAGACAAATTATACTTCTCCAAAGTCCCTCCCATTCCTTCTCAGTTCCTTTCTGCTCCTACTCTCTCTGTATTTCACAATTTATTTCCTTTTTTTTTTTTA
This sequence comes from Turnix velox, assembly GCA_013400935.1. Classification (NCBI taxonomy): domain Eukaryota; kingdom Metazoa; phylum Chordata; class Aves; order Charadriiformes; family Turnicidae; genus Turnix; species Turnix velox. Next base: position 112,314 of record VZTY01003827.1, read on the forward strand.
TTTCTTTGTCCCACTCTTGGTTTCCCTTACACACGGGCCACATCCCAGCCCTGTCCTTTTTTTCACAGAATGGTTTGGGTTGACAGGGACTCATCTAGTTCCAGTCTCTCTGCCATGGTTGTAACACCTCAGTCAACTACCTGGACTGTGGCTGAAACTTTTATTTTCATGATCTACAACAAACTCCCTGTTTCCAAAATCCTTATAGAAATAAGCCTCAACACTTAAATAAATGTCCGTGCATAAGGATTTTCCAGATCAGAGCATGGTCTAATCTGGCAGATTTTAACTAAAATGCATTGTAACTTCATTAAACACAATATCTTCTGCCCTCTTTTTTTTTTGTTTCCTCTTCAGAGATTGAAACTTTTAAAAAATTGCAGCCTTAAACCTAACCAGAAATTTTCTGGTTTGGAAAAAAAAATCTCACTTTGAACAGTATCAAAGAGTTATCAGACTCAAGATCAACAGAGTCCTTGTCTGTACTCTTCTGCAGTCAGGAAGATGCTGATCAGGAATTTCAATCCTTTCAAGGAAGCAGTTAAACCACCAAGTAGGGGAAGTCCTGTAGATAAATGTGTCTGATTCTTCATCTACTTCCATCCAAATCATGCAAGAGAAACTTCTGCCTTATTTATGGGCCACATAAATGTATTGTGGGATTTCCTAAATTTATCAGAGTTCTTCAATTTCATTTGTACCCAAAGATATGAATGCAAATCCTCAGCTATTTAAAGAATTTTTTAAAGAAAATATTTTAAAAAATTGACTAAAATGGACTTAATAACACATGGAACAATTTGCAGCAAATGCAGTAACTGTATGCAAACTGAATTAAACCTTTTATTAGCATACAATGGGGGAAATATTAATACATTATTTTAATTTGGAAAAAATCATAAGTTAGAAGGCTTTGAAAAAAGGAAAGCAGAGTAATCACAGCTTTAATATGAAGATGCCATTGTAAAAAAAACGAATGTATGTAATGAACTCCATAAAATAGAAATACAAGTGGCTGATCCTTTCCTTGTTTCCTGTACATCTGCATTGGAGTTTGCCTATTGTTATTCAACTAGCTAATCATCATCTTTTGTGGGGAGTTGATTGTGTTTTTACTCAGAGAGGCCAATCTATGAAGACATCTGTTATTTGGTGGATAATAGGCCATTACAACTCTCAAAGCCCTGTGCAGCATTCCTGCAGAAGGAGAAGTGGCTACATCTGTTCCCACCAGGTAAGACCCACAACTACAGCCTGCTGTGTAACACAGAGAAAAATTCTTCCACTTGATTTTCACCAACACACTAAATAAATATGGAATATTGCAAACAAAGAGCAGGTTTTGCAACCCAGATATCAATCATTTAAGTTTTCCTGAGAAAACAGAACATCTCGCACCAAAAAAACAGTGGGAGTCACCATAGTGATCATAACCCAATGGATCTATAAACCAGGCACAGGCAGAAGAACCAGTGGTTTACTGCTTGTGATGTTATTCTGTTGGTTAAAGTTGATATCTGACATTTTGAGGGCAATGCAAATGCTTTATTGTTCTCTTGGAAAGAAAATCTTGTGCTCCTGCTAGCTAATGACTTACCCAGATGAAGCAGTTCTCCCTGCATTCCAATGATAATATAACCCCCTCTGCACTAACCCATGAATCAGCTGCTGCTCTGAACTGTCCCTCCTCATCATGAATTTGGGAAGAAATAGGGCATATCTTTATCTTGAGGCTGCCTAAGCAACCTAGCACACAGTGGCTGCATTCTGCAGGCTTCCATTCCTTACATCTTCATTACTGTCAGTCTTTCCCATCACATTAGGAATGCAGATGAGACCCATTTATCTCACCTAGGATTTATGGATGCTTTTCCTGACAACTGCCTGCTCCTAAAACAGATGCCAGTAGGAGGACAAATGTGCAGGTTCTTAAGATTTTGGGATGGCTGCAAATCCAAAGAGTTCATGTCATTTCTTATTCCAGTTTCACCTACTTGTAAGACCTTTTGGAGAGTCACTGCCTAAACAGTTCTAATAATTTTTGGCTTCTTTCTTTAGTTGCCTCAGCTCAGAGGTCTAGAATACTGAAGAGACAGCAGAGCTGATGCAGTGTTGCCCCATTCTTTGCTCAGTCATTGTGGAAATGCAAAACTGGAGGGTGATAAGACAATGGAAGAGGTTCTCCAGAGAAGCTGTGGATCCCTGGAGGTGTTTAAGGAAAGGCTGGATGAGGCACTGAACAACCTGGTGTAGTAGGGAGGTGTCCCTGCCCATGGAAGTGGGGTTGGAACTAGATGATCTTTAAGGTCCCTTCCCATCCAAACCATTCTGTGATTCTTTCTGCTAGTGTGTACAACACAATGTCACTCAGTGAGACCAGCTGGACATGTTTCCAACTCCTACCTTTACTTATTTCATGTGTTTCAAACATTTTTCCCACTCACTATAGTCTTTCACCTCTTTTGTCACCAAAGCAAAGCATCACCCTGCAGTTTGCTGGTTAAGCTAGTTATACACAACTTTGCTAAGTGCTCTACCCATCACTCTGCTGAGAACTCTGAACAGAAGACTTCCTTCACTGCCCTGCTATTTTCCATTTTGTATAAATAATTAAGACACAAAAAAACCAGCATAGACTTGAACCTGAGCCTCCTGTGTGTAATAGGAGTGCCCTGTCTAGTGGGTGACAGGGTGAGTTTCTTTGTCTCTCTCTGGCTACAAACATTGAACTATGATTCTATGAACTACTGAACTACCCCCTATGGCAGGGGGGTTGGAACTCAATGATCTTTAAGGTCCCTTCCAACCCAAACCATTCTATGATTCAGTCTCTCATCTCTGTGTTCATCAGAGCTCACCACAAGCTGTGGAAATAATTCAGAATAAATTCTATGATTCTGTTCTATTCTATGATTTACTTGAGGTGAAACAGCTAAAGCAAGACAAAGCAAGAGAGACAGACTCTGTAGCCAACACACATAAAAACTGACACACACAGAGCTTTAAAACTCAGATAATTATTTCCTATCTCTATTTCTCAACCGAGATCTGTGTACAACCACCAATGGATCACATTAAACCAAGTGATTCCCTGTTAAAAAACATAATGCACTTTTTATCAAGGATATTAAGCACAGGCCCATGGATGCAAAGTAGCTGAACTAAATGAAGGTCTTTTGTGTTGATAAGAAGTTTGGCAAGAATCAAGAAAGACAAGAGCTGCTGTAGATCAGTGTCAGGTGCTTCCAAAGCTTCCACACATGATGGGATAGTTCCAGTCAATGCCACAGCATCCTCTCACATTCCACACACACAATAAAAGCATCCTGGGTGCATGTGGAGTCACAGTTTGACCAAATAGCTTAAAAGTTTGGCAAAGAGAAAACTGTTGCTCCTAGCTACCACTGTCCATACAGAATTCTCTCCCCAAGGAGCCAAAATCTTGGAATCCAAGGCAACTCTAAAAATCTCTGTTACATCTACATGGTCATTTGTAATTAAGGGCAAAAGTATTTTGCTGAAGGTGGCAGTTAGCTGAAGGCAAAAGCTCCAAGATATTAATCTAAGATATTAATCTACAAACCCAACAGATTAAGCATAGATAGATAAGACAGTATGGGACTTCCCACTCAGGGCTGTGGGTTTGTGTCAGTCAAGAGCAAAGCAAACTCACAAATGGTCTGCAAAATACCATCAAAAGACAATTAATTAGTAGCAGGAAACCCTACTCCTGGTAAGAATTTTTATCTACAAATAAATACCTCTAAAAATCCCCTAAATTAATAGCTCTGTGTGGAAAACAATCCTGGAAGAAATGTATTATGCACTTAGGGCATAAAGTGGTCTCCTGAGGAAGGAAGAAGCATTGGAAATGAATTATTAACAAAAAGGATCAAGAGTAACAGAATACATTACACTGCATCCCATACAGGATCTCAACCAGGGCTGCAAATATGTTTTAGAGAGTTTTGACCTCATCAGTGGCAATTCTTTTCTACCAGTGAAGGGTCTATGCACATTAATTCTTGCTCTGTCTGGACAGATCATTCTCCATCTCAACAGCAGACTTGATGAGCCAAGGCTCATCCCTGCCTTTTTAGCTATATTAAAATTAGGAATCTTATGTAATCTATTTGCATAAGCTCCTACTTAATCAAAGCAAAAGGGTGTTCTGGGTGATGACTGATCCTCTCTTAACTAAGTAGGGATGAAGCTCTATCTTAAAATAGGATGGCTCCCTACCTGTAGAATGGTGACCTGGAAAGCCCAGGTGCCTTGCTCAAAATGAACTGGACTTTTTCAGAGAACAGAGACATAATTAAATAGATTTCAGCCTAATCAGTTAGTCCAAAATCACATCTGGGGGGACTTAAGAAAGCAAGGCTTCCAAAGACTCTGACTAGTGCCTTAGCTTGGGGTTTACCCAAGTTTATTTTCCAAGTAAATAGAACATGTACATCAGACTCCATCCCATAATGAATCCAGAGCAACTTGATGAAAAATATGCTACACAGTCCATGCAGGACACAATACTGCTAAACAGATGTCAGGTCACAGATAAAGCTGATCAAAGAACCAGCAAAATTATCTACAAGGAAAAAAGTGGATAAATGCCCTACAGACACATGGTGTAAAGTGATGGTGAAAGCAGGAAGAATAAGAAACACAGAGAAAATAATATAGACAATCTTTAAGGTCCCTTCAAACCCAAACTATTCTATGATTCTAATCTCACAGTACCTAGACACGATTTGGTATGGAAAAGTCTTCCAAGACAAGTAGGGCGAGTAGAGTTGGCATGTCATAAACCAGATAGGTGAAACACACTGGGAAAAATATTACCAGATAGAATGATGAATTTGGTGCCCCTATATCTCTCTCCAGCTTTCACAGTTCTGTTTAATCACAACCCCTTCAGTTCTGCTTTTCCAGACCCCAAGAAATATTAAAATAAAATCTGGAGACACTGCTTGAATGTGCAAACAATTACAATTAATTACCTTTCTTTTTTCATGGTCTTTGCCATGCCCTTAAGTGCCACACTGATTTACTGCACTGTTTCACTTAATTATCTCTAGAGCTCAGAAATGATACTATTCTTAGCTGTTTGTTTCTTGTGTTCAGAGGGACCTACCCATCGCCCCTGATCAAAGCTACAGCAGCAGGTTCAGATCTGTAATTTAGAACAATTTCAAGATACCAATGTAAATTATACAAAGCAAAGTTTTATACCAACAGGTCTGAGAGCAAAAAAAGCTTTCAAGCAGCCAGCACTAAGATTGTTCAGAGTGAGACAAGATGACATTGGGATACCCAAGAAATTAATTTTCCCTCAGAGCCTTTCACAGAACTGTAACACCCTGCAAGGATTCTTTCACCTGCCTCACCTGGGAGCACAGGAACATGCTGGTTGTCACAGGTGAGGACTTAGTGTGAACACATTCAGGTTGGAAATAGGAATACATTCAGGTTGGAAATGGGAACACACTCACCAAACAGCAGATTTCAGACCAAGGGAGTGGAATAAAAATCAATTTTCAGAAAGGAGCTCAGCAGGTCTGTGAAATAGTGATTGATAGAGCAGCTGAGACAGAAGGGGACTGGATTTAGGTGTTTTTCTGTTCATGGAAAAAAAGGCTGTTTTGTCAAAGTCAAGGTAAATCAGAAGAACAACAACCTGTGAGTTTGTTGCTTCAGCTCCTACATACCAGCAATTCACACTAGGTATGAAATGAAAGTGGAAAACTACACAAATTAAAAGTGGAAGGGGAAAATACCTGCAAAAGCTGCATCTGAAGAGCAGGCTCAAGTACCTAACTCCTGATAATAACAGCAATTTGTATGTTCAATAAGACAGAGATTTCTGCACTTCAAACCCACTGTTGTCAATAGGATGCAGGCTCCTGTGATGTTTACTCCTAAAAATTCTCTGCACAACTGAACTAAAACCCTCAGTGCAAGGGGAATGTCTGAACTGCCTCTTCACCAAATGCATGTTGTTCACACTTGAAAAGTCCAGCCTAGCCAAAAGATAACAAAACATTTCTGCAAGATGTAACAAGAAAGACTTGTTGTAACTTGAATGCACTGAGCAAAAGTTGCTTATTTACTGCTAGACATGACATAATCATGGAATGGTTTGAGTTGGATTGGACCTTGAAGATCATCTAGTTCTAACCCCCCTGCCATGGGCAGGGACACCTCCCACTAATAACTAAAAAGGCTTTACTTGTAAACAATTGGAATGGAGCATGCAAATATTGTTGGAATTATGCACAGGACTTGAAGCATAAATCATGTTAACAGCAGATAGACACTGATTTCTCTCTGGAGTATAACCCACTTAAAGTCACTGCTAGAAGGCAACAGTTGCACCACGGTAGTGTTTGATATCAAAGTGATTTATTTAAATCTTGTCAATTGGTTGTTGACCAAAATGGCATTCTTTTAGCTAAAAGAGATCAGTCATGCTCTCATTATCTGGTTGATTTCTTGCTCTTCCAGTATATACATGAATCAAATAATTAAAATAACCCACATTAGAAGCATAGAATAGTTTAGGTTGAAGGGACTTTAAAAATCATCAAGTTTCAAACTCCCTGCCACGGGCAGGGACACTATACCAGGTTACTCAGTGCCTCATCCAGCCTGGCCTTAAACACCGCCAGGGATTGAGGGGGCATCCACAGCCTCTCTGGGCAACCTCTTCTACTGTCTCACCACCGTCACAAGCAAAGAATTGTTTTCTTCTCTCCAGCCTAAATCTCCCTTTTTTCCAAACTGCATCCATTATTCCTAGTCCTTCCATCACATATCCTATTAAAAAGTCCTACCCCAGCCTTTCTGTAGCCCCCTTCAGGTACTGAGAAGCTACTCTGGGGTCCACCCTGAGCCTTCTCGTCTCCAGGCTCAACAACCCCAACTCCTTCAGCCTGTCCTCAGAAGGGAGGTGGCTCCAGCCCTCTCAACATCTTGGTGGCCTCCTCTGGACCCACTGCAGCAGCTCAATTGCCTAAGGAAGGGTATAGGGAATGGGATTTGTGTTTATGCAGGAGACAGGGCAGGCAACAACAAAACCAGTGGGAAAGCAAGCCTGGGGTTTGCCTCCTTTCAGAATTCATGGCAAAACCAGTGTCATTTCTTAATCCATTCCTCCTTTCCACGATCTTTATTTTTTGTGCCAATGGATGTTCCTCTCTCTGAGCAGGGAAGTGTCAGCATCAAAAACGAGAGCCATGCTGTAACTCTGCAAATAAAAGTTAATTACTGTGGAAATTCAACTTCAGCACTTTAATTAAAGCCTGACAAATGTATCATGGACCCCAGGCACCAGCATGGATCACACCCATTAGAGAGATTACTCCTCTTTCTAGGGCCTCCCATGCTAGCACAAAGGAAATATCAATCATGCCAGAAAACAGGTTTTCCAAAGCAAAGACGCTGGGAATTATTCTATTACCTTCCTCATCCAGAATTTGCAGAGTTGCTGAGAGGGATTTTGATTGCAAGAAAGCAGCATGATAACCTAAATTTTTGCTTAATTGCTAGGTTAATGTTAAATTGCAGCTTTTCTTTTAGGGAAAAATGGCAGCTGGCAAGCCTTTTCTACAATCCTACATTTTTATGATATGTAAATAGATGTGCAAGAGACAAACAGCCTCAAAATGACATGGGATGAAAAGAAACAGAGGACATAGAAGATGCTTGAAGCAATCTTCTCATGGGGAAACAGCAGGGAACTTCCATTTGTCAGCAAGTCCATGTTTTTGCTGCCCTCCAAGACCTGCTGAGACAAATAATTCCAATGGAGCTGTCATTAAGAGAAGTATAGGATAAGCCACATGTTCTCACAACATGGATAGTATGATTTTTTTCTCTTGTGGGCTCTAACCCTTCAGCAAAATGATGCCAAGACTGATGCTAAGAGTGTTTTTTTACTTTAAAATACATGCTATTGTTCCAACTGCAATTCGTTAATTGTCCGCTGAGCAATGAGAAGTAACAAAAAATGCTGATGAGCTTATACAATAAGGGTTGCTGGACATTCTGGCTTTTATTTGCTTAACATTTAAAGTTTGCTTTTGCAAACCTTGGATCAAGAAAGGAAAGGAAAATATTCTTCCATCTCCAGAGTTGTTTTGTTACTCCTTCTGCTGCTAAGATATTTAAATAAAGAACTTCCCCTTTCACAGCCCAGGTTCTCCCCCCCCACTCTTTGATCCCGAAGCAATAATCCCATATATATGAGATTATTTCTGTTGCCATGGAAATTAATGATGTAAAAAATTCAGCATTATCATTTCCATGTCAGTAGGCAAGATGTAGTCCTCTTACAAGACAAACATTTTCCTGACACCTCTCCCAGCCCCCATCATCCTCCACATGCAGAGGGACCAAAAGACAAACATGCTGTGTTCAACACACCACAGTCCTACATATTATAAGATTTCTTGTTTGGTTTGGAAGGGACCTTAAAGATCATCCAGTTCCAACCCCCCTGCCATGGGCAGGGACATCTCCCACCACACCAGGTTGCTCAGTGCCTCATCCAGCCTGGCCTTAAACAACTCCAGGGATTGAGGGGACATCCACAATCTCTCTGGGCAACCTCTTCCAGTGTCTCACCACCCTCACAGCAAAGAACTTCTTTCTTATCTCCAGCCTAAATGTCCCCTCTTCCAATTTACACCCATTACTCCTAGTAGATCTCAGCAGACCCCATTTTTGGCAGCTGTTTGGGAAGGAAGCAGTCCTACAAAGAAATAGTCTAAAATCACCCACTCTTCTCCCAAATAAAAACCCAATTTGAGATGATTAAAAGCAATTTGTGACACTGTATTTTTTCACTTTGTATGTGCTGAAATGGGACTTCATGTTTCAAGAAATGCAATCTCCATACTCATTTTATGGTGAAATACTACTTACCAAAGCTGACTGGCAAATGACAACACCCCCCCAAAGCATCCTTCTCATGTCTTGCATATCACACAGAATCACAGAACAACAGGGACTGGAAGGGACCTCAAGAGATCATCTAGTCCAATCCCCCTGCCAGAGCAGGAACACCCAGATGAGGTCACAAAGGAAAGTGTCCAGGTGGGGTTTGAATGTCACCAGAGAAGGAGACCCCACACCCTCTCTGGGCAGCCTGCGACACTCTTCTCTTATCCTCACCCTGACAAAGTTTTTTCTCCTATTTCCGTGGAACCTTCTGTGTTCCAGCTGCACCCACTGCCCCTTGTCCTACCATTGGAGGTCAGTGAGAAGATCCTGGCTCCATCCTCCTCACACTCACCCTTTCCATATTTATAAGCATGATTGAGGTCACCCCTCAGTCTCCTCCAAGCTGAAGAGCCCCAGCTCCCTCAGCCTTTCCTCACAAGGGAGATGTTCCAATCCCTTCATCATCTTCACAGCTCTGTGCTGGTAGCTGATAGAGGGGTCTGCTCACAGCAAATCTCAAGTAAAGTATTGATCTAAACAATCATTTTGCTTGTAAATTTGCTCTTAGATTGTTATTATCCAGAGAAAGGATGGAAATCCAGAATTCAGGAAATTGCACTTTAAATCTTACAAATATTCAGGCAGATCCCAAGCACATCTCATAAGTCTGACTTAGGACCTTAGAGGAGCCTGTGAAAGAATTTGCACAAAGATCACCAAAAAAAATGCAAGTGCCAAAAGCACTCAGATCAAACCCCTTTCTCATAAACCCACTCTTGCAAAGTGATTCAATGTTGAATTCTTTCTCCCACTCTCTTTGCCCTAAATCCTTCATACACCTCACTTCTTAGGGTGAGTATGATATGAGTAAAGTAGCAATTACTCAACAACATCACCTACATCTTTTTATGTCTGTTTTAATAAGATGTTAATCCTAAAGGAACATACAGGAAAAAACTTGGAATTTCAAAACCCACAGAATGAAACATGAGAGAAATAAAGCCAGCTTCTTCACCCTCCTTTGTTCTTCTCCCCAAGAGAGGTAAAACCCCACAAAACTCTACATTCAGATGCATTTATGAGACAGAAGACATTCCAAGCCAACTGTGATGATGATTGTCATGATGTGGACATCTGTTTGCTGAGACTGGCACATTTCTCTCCTTACAAATGAAAGCCAGTTTTTAATCATCTTTATGGATTTACTCTGACAGTAATACTCAAGAAAAATAAAAAAAACACAATCTACATTCTGGAATATATTAGAATTTTAAGTTGTATTAAAAAAAAAATCAGTTGTTTCAGCCAAAGGAAAATTATAACTTGGAGTACGACACAGTTTCTTGTCCAAATTTTCTATGATTTCATATTTAATTGAAAGCAGATGAGTTTTGTCTCTGAAGGCAAAATGGGATGGCAATGTTGAGTAATAATTTATATTAATGTCTCTAGGTATTAATTGCAGAGTTATCCAGTTTTCCAGCCATTCCACATGAATGCACAGAGTAAAAGACAGTGCTAATTGCAGTTTGCAGTACCTGTCACCCTTCTAGCATAACTTGTACCTGGCTCTTGGGGATTCTTTAAGTCAAATATTGGTTTAGAGATGATGCTGGCAACTGACAAGATTTACTTTCCTCCCTTAAAATCTTATTCTAACAGGTTCATGCAGAATGGCCACCACAGACCATCTACAATTCTATCAACCATTCTATGATTCTATATGATCTAGTGGGAGGTGTCCCTGCCCATGGCAGGGGGCTTGGAACTAGATGATCTTTAAGGTCCCTTCCAATCCAAACCATTCTTAAGATTTTATAAAATTTATTTGGCAAAATAGAAGTTTTTCCACATACCTAAGGTTGCCAAGCTTGAGTGCTGAGTTCACCAAGGTGTAAAGAATTATCTGAGGTGGTCAAATGGCTTCCATGAAAAAGAAAAGACCACTCATGCTCAGTGAAGACACATCAGTCTGTGTTTACAACTGTTCCCCCAGCCAAGCTGTGATACCTGAACACAAATACACCACAATTCTGATAAGAGATGGAAAGATTAATGAGCTCTTAGTCCAGAGGGAAATCCCTCCAGACATTGTTTTTGAAAAGCTTAGAAATCAGCTTGGGGTTTTTTTTGGTGGTTGCCACTATTCCTTAGCAACAAAGCCAGTCTGCTCAACACGGCTCTGCTCTAACACATTCCACAAATAACTAGCTAAGGCTGCCATTGTTTGGACTAGCAGAAAAAAACTGAGTCATTTGCTACATGCCAGTGACTCCCACCTGCACATCCCCAAGACAATCCAAGAAATACCCACAGACACTCACACTTAAACATACATCTCTGTCTTTAGAGAGTATTTGTAAGGTTTTCCCCAACTGTTGTGGGGTGGGATGGAGGGAAAGATGGAGGAGAAAACAACAGCTTTCTTCTGTGTCCAACAAAAAGTAGTAAGAGTCCTACTGAAGATCAAAGCACCCTACCACTTACTACTCAGGAAGAACTCAACTTTGTGAGGATGAGAACCAGCCTCACTCTTAAACTAAAAACTCCCTTCCCCATGAGAGAAGAGGACCTTACATCATGTTCCCACATCTCTCCCTCTTAACAACAGCCTGGATGCAGCAGCTCCAACATCTGGTAGACTAACACAGAAGGTCCCCTCTCACAGAAGGGAGACTTTTCTCCTCACTTCCCAGAGCTCATCAGCAGGAGAGGGTTTCAGCCCAGCACATATTGCAGACAACATTCCCTAAGTCTGAACTGACCCATCATGTTCCCTTTACAAAGGATGCAACAGTGAGAGAAAGAACACCTCAAAATGCATTATTAAGGCATTTTTCTTTCAGGCAAATTGTCAAAGTTTTGACCATTTTTCTGTTCCATGCTGGGGGAAGGAATTAACACAATTTTCCTGGAAAATAAAACAAAAACAAAAACAAACCTCAAACAAACAATACTCAAACCAAATCCATTGAAAAAATCTCAATAGGACTTAGCAAAAAAAAAAAAATCAAATTGTTGCTTTGTCTTTGTTTTTTATTCCACCAGGAACTTGAATCTATGGCTCCAGCTTCTCTCATGAGTGTCCAAATGAAGAAGCCACCACATACTCTGGAGAGGGATGTTTTTCTTGTGACTAGATACTGTTGGACTTGAGAAACAGATATTAGATGAAATGGCTTTGTTTTAGTAAAACAATGCTTTTCCTTTCAATGCAGGAGTATTTTCTGACAAAGCTTGTTGCATTTTGAACAGCCAGGCTTGCTCTAATTCCTGCCTAACAGGTCAAATCCCAAAACTCAGTGTCAGTAGAACTACTGACTCTGCAGAATCCCACATGCAGAGACAAAACAACATCTGTGGCAGCTGCTTTGCCATCAAATAAATGGACACAAACTGTCACACTAAAGTAAGAAATATGGAGAAGAACTGAATAAATATGTCCAAAATGAAAAGAGAATACAGACATGGCATTGCTGAGTAGCATTTCATCAGTGGACCTTCACTCAATACTTAGACTGCTGCTAACATGATGCCATCACAACTGAATTCAAAGCCAAAGCAGAGCAGAAAAAAACCAGCAATTATAATTTGAATTGTTTTTTTAAAGGTATGGGATCATTTCTTCCCTCTCATCTGCCCAAGAGTGGAAAGCAGAGGTGTGAAGATGACCTGTGAAAGTTCAATAAACTGCTTGCTGCTGGCCACAAGGCTCCCTTCTCTGCTCTGACACACACAATACCTCAAGGTGCAGCCTAGCCCACCCCATATAAGATCATAATCATCTAGGTTGGAAGGGACTTTTCAGATCATTGAGTCCAACCATCAGCCCAACTCTTACAAGCTTTGCATGGTTCTTTCTTTCCTTGTCCTTCTTTGTAGTGGCTTGCTTCCACTAGAAGAAGACTAAACCCAATGTCTTGAAACTTCTGTGCTTTCAGAGTTTACTTTGTTTCATTTAATTCCTCATTTTTTTAATATGGGCAACCATTCAGTTCTCCCCAAGGTGTTGCAAAACATCACAGAATGGGTTGGAAGGGACCTTAAAGATCATCTAGTTCCAAATCCTTTGTCATAGGCAGGGACACCTCCCACTACACCATGTTGCTCAGTGCCTCATCCAGCCTGGCCTTAAACACCTCCAGGGATTGAGGGGGCATCCACAACCTCTCTGGGACATCCCTGAGGCACTTTCTGTGGGCTGTGATGCACACCCAGCATCCAAGTTGCTATCTGCTGCCATATATTCCATACACCTCACAATGTTTGACCACCAGAGACAAGAAGATGCCTCCAGGGGAGAGAAACACAGAAAAAAACCTGAGCCACACACCCATGACAGCTGCAAACCAGTTAACTAATAACTCACCTTCTGAATTAAAAAGCTAGCTGTTAAACATCACCTCCTTTGACAAGCTTCAATTACAGAGACTTACTCTATTCACACCCAAATTAAATGTAAAAATCTGCTTTTCACCTGCTAATTAGCCACAGAAGACAGTTACATTTCTGTTATGGCATATTAGACTTTGTATTAATTGTTATTTACTCCCCACTATTTTGAAGCCACCATTTCATATGAAATGCATTTTTCTAAGAACTGAAAAACTAAAAAAAAAAAAAACCAAAACCCAATAGTAAATCAAGGATCAAAATCAGGCTTGCTGTTTGAAGAAAAGACACTGTAAAAATAAAACACTGGGTCTTTGTTCAGGCAAAATCAATATGTGTCTAGCAAAGATGATGGAAATCCACCCCAATATTGCTCATCCACCTTAGACAAGTCAAGCAGACACAAGAGTGTTTGTAAGTGATGCTAGCAATGATGGAAGGGGATAAAAAATGGAGGGGGAGACAAGAGAAGGATGTTAAAAAGCTGGGGTTTATTTTAATAGAAGAAAAATAACAAAGAATTTAAGCTTTTGTGGATCTTGTCCCTTAATTGCATCTTTGCCAGTTAGGATCAAAGGCAACAATAACAATGGTTTAAAAACCCACATTGATGCATTTTCTTGTATCATATTGAGGGCAATTAACATAAATATCAATAACTTCTCCTAAAAACTGCTTTTCTGTTCTGATCACTTACTCTTTGGCTTGTGCATTTAACTAAGCTCAGTATTCCCTTCCCAGAGAGTCAAAGTCTAAGCTCTGTAAACAGGACTATTTGCTATCTTACACTCTGTGCTAATTTTTTTTTTTTATATTTGTGCTAATTATAGAAATAAATACAAATCAAAGATCAAGGAAAGAAAAAATGCATTTGATCAGTTTCTTTTTTCCCAAATGGAGGATGTGTAGGGGCTCTAATTTGCTCCAACTGAGCTGCAGCTTGACAAGATGGAATTCAAGCCCTTCAATAACTAAAAATTACAGTGAGATGAATGCTTTTAATTCTAATGAAATATGATGGTTTTGCAATGAAAGAATCAGTATTTTGGTTAATTGATCTTTTTCAAACTGTAAGAGACACCAACACACCATTTCAGAAGATTTGATACCATCAAAACTGCTGAGTACATTAAATGCTACAAAGCCACTGAGAGTGGAAAATGGCCCTTAATGTTTTATTTTCTTTTTCACATCATTGAGCTGAAGCAGTGCTCCAATTCATTTGATGGAGTTTACATCTATATCTTCGAGGAGCCTGAGGCCAAATTTTGTTCCTTTCAAAGTCTCTGGTATTATTGTCATTGACTTCAGGAGGGTCAGAGTTTTGATTTCTGTAATTTTGGGGTCTAAAGTACTATTTGTGCTTGCAATGAAATCAGTAGCAAATCTACTTAGGGAATGCTTGGGCTTTGAACATGAACCAGAGCATTAAATGCACATCACAACAAGGAATATAAGAATATCCTCCATTTTTTTCCATTTTATGAATTATAGTAATTGAGGTCATATAAACCTGACCTGTCTGCAATACCTCTTTGGGTATGGCTTTTGTGAACAAAGGATTATTACAACCCATCTCTTCCTATTATTAAGCTCAGGTAAGAATTTTTTAAAAATCAAGAAATATTTTTTGCTTTCTGTTTAAAGGATGGCTACCAAAATCCCAAGTGTGGTTATTAAAAACAAAAAGCTTGTCAGTGTGGGAAAACAGATCAAGTTTTTAACAGATTATACTCAACCTGCAACACAGGAATCACGAAGATGACTAAATTGAACACAAAGGAGATTTTAAAACTAATGGAAATGTAATCAGTGGGTTTTTTTTATCCTACAGGATTCTCTCATATTGCTCCAGCCTGCTCCCAATATCTCCTGTCTCCGAAGCTCAATCTTCTCAAGCAAAGCTTTGATCTACATGTTCATAGCTAAGTAGTTTTGAGTATTAAAGAATTAATAACCAGGCAGTGTATTTCCTCTTGTGTAATTCTGCATGCTGAATGGTTCCTTGCGGAAAATCAAACATTATCTGTCAGACAAAAGGCATGGTGGTTGTTCTCAATGTTTCATTTGGTGGCTTTCTAGCAATTCCACAGCATTTTCAGTCATGGCAACACAAGCACAGCTACCACACAGATTTCTACTTCAGCATAAGAGAAGCTCCCTCAGTTGTTGTGGCAGGGATGGGAGACACTGTTTCCTACCCACCCTTTAACACATCCTAAATCTTGGTGGTGGCATTTCTTCACAATGGTGAGAAAGGAAAATAAATGATGAAGTTTGTATGGATCACCCACCTCGAGAGGGTCACAGTCACTGCAAGAGGAAGGAGATGTTCCTCCCCAGCCAGCAGCTGCCCAGATGTTGGTGTTTGAGAAGGTGATCTCACCTTTCCCAGCACATATGGGCTGCTGAAACAACCACTGTCCAACAAGGTACATTTGGAGTCCTCCATGGAGGAGTGGAGATAGGAGAAGCTTTGAGCAGAACTCCAAGGAGTGAGTTGCTCTGCACAGCTCTGCAAATCTCATGGTAAGTCTATTGAGCAAGTGGTTCAGCCCAACAGGAATAGTTTTGGATGACCAAAGTGAAGGGCCAGCAACCACACCTCTTATATTTCAGAGAGGCTTACTTGAGACCTGGATTGCATCAAGAGAAGTGGGACCAGCAGGTCAAGGGAGGGGATTGTGCTCCTCTACTGGGCTCTGATGAGGCCCCAACTGGAGTTACTGTGTCCAGTTCTGGAGCCCTCAACAGAAGAAGGACATTGAGCTGTTGGAGCAGGTCCAGAGGAGGCCACAAAGATGATGAAAGGGCTGGAGCCACGGCAAGCCCGCAGGCGGTGGAGGAGTCGGGGTTGTTCAGCCTGGAGAAGGCTCAGGGGGGACCTCAGAGGAGCTTCTCAATACCTGAAGGGGGCTACAGAAAGGCTGGGGTAAGACTTTTTAATCAGGTATGTGATGGGAGGCTAGAAATAATGCCCATGGCAGGGGGGTTGGAACTCGATGATCTTGAGGGTCCCTTCCAACCCAAACTATTCTATGATTCTAAGTGGTGCTCACAATGTATAGTACGATTGGAGAAAAAAAAAATTAATTTCCCCTCTTGTTCCAAGAATGCCAAGCAGAAAGGATAAGAACAAATGACAGAAAGAGCTACTTCTAAACAGTCCTTGGATTTCTTAAGCTAAAGCAATATGTCCTAGCCTGCAGCTCTTGGTATCCTTGTTAAGCCACTAAACACAAGGACAAGATGACTGAGCCTCAGGACAGATACACAATTAAATATAAACTCTCAAAAACATTGTTGTGGAGAGTGCTGGAAGGAAGAGCTAACAGCACAGCAATGCTGCACAGATTATGCAAATAACACAGCTATTTAACTGCCTCAGCATAAGTGGCTATGGCATGGATACACTGCTAAAAAGCCTGGATTTTATCTGTCACTCAATCTGTGTAATAGTTATCCTTGACCTCTACATATGGAAACACTTGCTGGCTCACTGACTTCCCACAATGCCAATTTAAATGCTCTCAAAAAGGTAAAATCCTTTTCCAAAGGAGAAGGAAAGAGAGAAAGGCTTCACCAGGTATGTGCAGGTGATCTACCTGAGTGAGATCCTCTAGGTTCTTCTAGGATTGGCTGTAGCCTCAGTCAAAAGCTCTACCACTGGCTCAAGATGCTCTACCTTGTAGTTAAAGGCTTAATCTCCTTCTAGTCAGCTGGGCAGTTGTAATGGAACATGCCAGTTACTCCCTGGTCTTGTTTTGGAAAAATGCCCAGCAGATTACAACAGCAACAAGATGAAATTACCCATTCTCTATGTTCCTTTCACAGAGTATCTTTGCTGCCCTTTCCCAGACTTGTACAAAATATTTAAAGAGCTCCCTCTTTTTCAACAAGTATCAAGATTTCATTACCCTTCAGGTGTTGTGTCCAGTTGTGGAACCCCTCAGTTGAAGAAGGACAGGGAACAGCACAGAGACACAGAGATAATGAAGGGATTGCAGCATCTCCCTTCTGAGGTGAGCTCTGATGCTTCTCCCTGCCATGGTGGCCCCTGTTCCTCTTCTATCATGAGTTTTCCTGGAGTCTCTCCATCCAAGCCATCAAGATAATTTATGCTGGAGAGTGAGATACTAGAAGAGGTTGCCCAGAGAGGATATGGATGGAGGGGTTTACATGGAAAAACTGACAGAATTTTTGCCTATCTCTTCTTTTCTTCTCATCTTTATAGCTGTGGGGCTGGTATTAGAACCCAGTTATTTCACACTGATCCACATCTTCTTCCACTCCTGGTGGAATGTTCATGTGCAGATGTAAAATGTAATGGGGAGGCAACTTCATGCCTTGTCCAGGGAAACTTAGAGGTTTCATGCTGTACACTAATTCTTTTTGGACTTTTGATGCTTCAGACAGTATCACTTGATACTGATTGCACAGAGAGGCTGCCCAGAGAGGCTGTGGATGCCCCCTCAATCCCTGGAGGTGTTTAAGGCCAGGCTGGATGAGGCATTGAGCAACCTGGTGTGGTGGGAGGTGTCCCTGCCCTTGGCAGGGGGGTTGGAACTCGATGATTTTTAAGGTCCCTTCCCAATCTGAACTATTCTATGATTTTAACTTGTGAGAGAGGGAGACTATACAAAGGCCATCAAAAGAAGAGGAATTACCCTTCCTTTTTATAGCATTTCTGCTCAGCCTCCAACAAAATGCCTGTGATGGAGTTATTAAAAAAATCACAGGTTCTTACAGCAAGTGAGCTCAGAATGTCTCAAGGCAGCAATTCCAGCTCCTGCAGCAGGGGCCAAATGAGCTTGTTGCAAAAATGGTTTCCTTCTACAACTAATCAAAATGACAGTGGGGTTGATGCAACAAACAGCAGTTCTGGAAAAGCTCCCAAGCAATTCATGTTTAATTTAGAAATCTGGACAGTGAGTTTGGTGTCTGATTAAATCTGAATTTTGAAATTAGACAACCCAAAGAGCATTAAACTAATAACACTATTAGATCTTGCCTGTGACATAAGTCCCAGTGTATCCCTGGGTGCTGTTAGGCACCAGCAGTTGATCTTCTGATCAGTGCTGCTGAAGCTCATTCAACTCTCCCCAGGCTGATTAAATGCAGGTGCTTTTTGCATCTTTCTTTCAGATTTGCTCCAGCCTGGTGTCAACTCACAGCTGAGACCCATTTCCCCACCCTCCTGCAGCTCTGAACAAGCCTTGAAGATCACTCCAGAAGCAAAAGATGTGTTCACCTTCACTTTTTGCTTCCTGGCACCTTGCCCCACCTGAATTTTGCACTTACCTCATGTGCAGCTATTTGAAAATGCACACAAGTGCTCACAAGAGCAAATGTTTGGCATCTCAAATGACGTGGTGGCTCAAAGCAGAGCTTGGGAAGCCACCAAACAGGTGTCCCTACTCCTCTCTTTCTCATTAAGGAAACGAGACTCAAGGCCACCAGAGCAACAGTCAAAACTTCAGCTCTAAATGTGTCTCTCTTCTAAATCCCATTCACCAGCTGGTTGCTACTTATCCCCGATGGTGTCTGGGCAATCTCCCTCCCCAAAAAAAAAAGCAATCAGCCTCTCTTGATGCAGTGTGAAAGGCCAAGTCTGTTCCATCCACCTACACAAAGTTCCCAGAGCATCAAAAAGAACTCCACAATAACTCACTTTTTCATGCTGAGGTGGGAAGAGGCCCTGCCACAATCAGAGATGACATTTTTGCTTCTTGTCATCAAGAAATGATGACAGTGGAACACAAGGAGCATTAGTGTCCTCCTCATCTGTCCCTACAACTGCCAAAATATGTCAGCCCAAATTCTCCATTGCTGGGAGCTGGGTGCAGCTCCACAGATTAAGTGGAGAATGTAACCCAAGGCAGGGCTTTTCATGGTCCTACCCCTGCTTCTGCAAATCTCTCACATTTAGACCCAAGGGATGGGTTAGAAATAGATAAGCCCTTTTTTAATCAGCAGAGCAGCTTCTTCAAGAACACAAAGAGATGTTATTTTTTGTTAAAGAAGCTTACAGGTTTAACTGTGCTTCTTTAAGTCCCCTTGCTGGAGTCTCTGCCCCTGCATAGGAAAATATCAACATCAACTTCATTTCAAAACCAGCATTTGAGATTGTTGCATATTTCAGGGAGGGACTTGTCTGAAAATATTCAATTCTGAGTTGGGGAACAGCCACTTCCAGAGCACAGGAATCACAGAATAGTTTGGGTTGGAAGGGACCTTAAAACCATCTAGTTCCAACTCCCCTGCCATGGGCAGGGACACCTCCCACTACACCAGGTTGCTCAGTGCCTCATCCAGCCTGGCCTTAAACACCTCCAGGGATTGAGGGGACATCCATAATCTCTCTGGGCAACCTCTTCCAGTGTCTCACCACCCTCACAGCAAAGAACTTCTTTCTTATCTCCAGCCTAAATGTCCCCTCTTCCAATTTACACCCATTACTCCTAGTAGATCTCAGCAGACCCCATTTTTGGCAGCTGTTTGGGAAGGAAGCAGTCCTACAAAGGAATAGTCTAAAATCACCCACTCTTCTCCCAAATAAAAACACAGTTTGAGATTATTAAAAGCAATTTGAGACATTGTGTTTTTTCACTTCGCATGTGCAGCAAACAGCACTGTGGGACTTCAGTGTTTCAAGAAATGCAGTCTCCATACTCATTTTATGGTGAAATACTACTTACCAATGCTGACTGGCAAATGAAAACACCCCCAAAGCATCCTTCTCATGTCTTGCATATCACACAGAATCACAGAACAACAGGGACTGGTAGGGACCTCAAGAGATCATCTAGTCCAATCCCCCTGCCAGAGCAGGAACACCCAGATGAGGTCACAAAGGTGGGGTTTGAATGTCACCAGAGGAGACCTCCCACCCTCTCTGGGCAGCCTGGGACACTCTTCTCTCATCCTCACCCTGACAATTTGCATCCATCACCCCCAGTCCTGCCCTCCTGGGCCCTATTAAGAAGTCCAACCCCAGCCTTTCTGGAGCCCCCATCAGGTACTGAGATGCTACTATGGGGTCCCACCTGAGCNGTCCCCCATCAGGTCCCACCTGAGCCTTCTCCAGGCTTCTTATGAGGGCTGCCCTGAAGAGATCCTAGAATATAAAAGCATCCAAGTTGGATCACAAACACAACTTGTGTCACCAGGCACTCAAACACACCCTTCACCTGTTTTGTTCCTGCTTATTCAAGCATTCAGCCTAACCTTGAATAAACAAAAGAGGTATCCCAAGTATGAGGTGCACTGTGTTAAACTAGAAAACAACTCTCAGATTTGTGGCAGCGTTGCTAAGGCATCTGTAAAGTATGAAAAGGAAAAACTAATTTATGGTTTTTATGACCTCTATTTACTTTTTTCACTTTGCACAATGGTTTTTCCTCACCTCTCTGCACAATGCTACTTAATTTACAGCCTCCCACAGAGGTATGCTTCCTTTTCACTTAAGAAACCAGAAAGGGGGACTGCTTTTGTAATCAGAATAGCTTATTGAGACTCAAGAAACCTAGGCAGATATATTTTTTTTTCTGGTGCCCAGCATGTTTCAGTCCTGAAGCCATTTTCTGTCAATTCTAACCCTGTGAGATAAGTTCAGGTAGAGGTTATTGCACAAGGACTGTCACTGTGCTGAAAGAAAGAAGAAAAGGACCTGTGTGGCCCAGTGCTCTTTCCTGGATGCCAACACAGTGGAACAATAGTAAAGTTGAGGGGTCTTGAACACCATTGCTGAAGTTTTCTTTGCTAGACTCCAAGGATTTTCCTTACAGAGCAGAGAGGAGCATGAGCTGGCAGATGCTGAGGCAGCTGGCTAACCAGAGCCTAAATGAAGATCACTCCTAAACTAGCAGCTGCTAAGTTTTTCAGGACTTCCCTCTCCAATGTGAAATCACACAGGAGGACAGTTTTTTTACCCAAGTAACTTATTCAGACACAAAAAAACCCAGGCAGATATTTTCTTGCTGTTATTTGGCAAAATGCTTTATTTCTCTGTTTCACTTCTGAACTGTTCTGTGATATCACATGAATAGTGATACTAAAGGAGTAAGATACTCTTTCCTTTTTGCTGCATTTCATTGCTATTTTTATATTGCAGTCTCTACAGCATTGGGACTTTTCCCCACTGTGGTTTTATACAGCTCAGTGGGGTTTTGGTACAGCTAAAAAACCTCTAGACACTGCTGAATACTAATATTAGTCCAACTATTACTGCTGAGAAGCTGAAACAACTGGGAGAATGTGATCCTTCAGCTTCAAAAATCAAACCCTGCAGCTCTCACACTGGCAAAACTCTTTCTCCTATCAACAAGACAAGATTCAGACATGAATAAGGCAGACATTTTAACAACCAAGACAGAGATGCCTTTTCTGGAACAAACATGTCCTGAAAAATGCTTTTTTTTTCAGTAAACAAAGACGTCCTGCATCACATCTGCCAGACTAAAACACCCACAGCTGACAAATTCAGGTTTTTCATTATTCAAACCAGAAGAGTTCAGGATGAAGGCAAGTGCAAAGGAGAGAGCTTAATTTATCCTACATTAAGATTCAAATTGTTCAGAGCCCAGACTAACACTGATTTAACTCCACTCTACAAAATATCATTGGCCTCTGATTTAATTGGCCAATTACTTATCCCTGATGAGAAATTGGTGAGAATGCTGTGCCTCGTGCACTAAACAGTGATGGTAGCAAAGGATAAACTGAACAAGCCTGAATCAAAGTACTTTTTATCCATCATTTGCAAAGCTGACAGCTCTAATGAGTTTGGAATGATGAATCTACTGGCATTTTGTTATTTGTCACAAACTAAGAGAAAGCCCTATTAAAAGTTATGCAAATTATTTCTCCAGCATCAAAACAAGTGATGTTCCATATTCATACTTGCTCCAGGAAGAATAAAACATATGCATTAACTAGTTAGTTGTCTTGCCTGGCTAATATTTCACACACAGAGTGGGGAAATTTGTTTTTGCCATTCTTTTTTCAATGTGCTCAGGGAAAACACATCTCACTTAGACTTCAGAGGCAAACCATGGACAAGACGCCATTTCCAGTGCTTGATGCAAGGTCCTGCCCCTGGATTGGGGCAAACCCAAGCACAGACACAGGCAGGGTGGAGAGTGGCTCAAGGGCAGCCCTGAAGAGAAGGATTTGGGGGTGTCAGTGGATGACAAAGTCAACATGAGCCACCAGTGCATCCTTGCAGACAAGAAGGACAACCAAATCCTGGGTTGCATCAAGAGAAGTGTGACCAGCAGGTCTAGAGAGAGGATCTCCACACGTCTTGGAGCAGCTTCATAATCACAGAAAAACATCTTAAAACTCAAAGGAATAAATGACAAGTGTGGTGCTTATGGGATTTCCACATTGTCAAACTATTTAAGGTGGTGTTTAGTAAGGAGGAGGCATTTGAAAATTACACACTGACAGTGCTTTTAAAAATTTCAGCTACTACTGTGCAGGGTGTGGATGTTATTAGACTCCACAGTATTTCTGCCTATCAATGAAAGCAGAAAGAAACTACTGAGAGGCATCAATGAGCTGAATGGAAGGCTTTTTGTCTTCTCAATCATGTTCCAATTGGGTGTTTTCTGAGAGCTATTCTTGCCTCTTTCTTTCTGTTACCCTCAAGTGCTGGGAATTCTCTTTGATGGCAGACAGCTGCACTCTGCTCAAGTTGACAAGCCCCTGGAAAAAAACACATCTGAAAACCAAACTCTGGAAAGATGCATTTGTAATGGCTTCTTTCAGTGTAAGAGCAAGGCACAAGCTCTTGCTCAGCAGCTGCTGACTCTCTGATGGCTGCTTGCAAGGTGACTTACCCTACAGACATGCCTTAGAGGGCTCCAGTCTTGTCACCTTTCAAAAACAAAGCAAGACTGGAACTGGTCAGCATTTGGATGGAAAGCTAAATGTTTGGGATTCAACAGACATACCTCAGAGTCAAACGTGTGACAGCAAGAGCTGGAAATGACATTTTTTTCAGAGGAGGTGCAAAAATGAGGTAACAGGCTGAAAAACCCTAAGGTGCTTTTGGGAAGATGATGACTACTTGTTAATTTTTCACTGAGAAGCAACATTCTGCCAGCTGGTGATTTCCTCTAGCAGTTTTTCAAAGGGATACCCTTATGAAAGCATAGCATCTGCTTTAAACTCACCTTAGAATCATAGAATGGTTTGGATTGGAAGGGACCTTAAAGATCATCTAGTTCCAACCTCCCTGCCATAAACAGGGACACATCCCACTAGATCAGGTTGTGGAAAGTGTATTTGTGTACCAGACCAGAATTTCTCTGTATCATCCACTGAACACAGTGCCTGATGGGCAGTAGATGTCACAAGAGTGACATTGAGATATGGATTTTTCTTGCTTCTAGCTCTTACATGACACAGCTAAGAGATGATTAAGCTGTGACTTTGACCATGCAATCATAGTGGAGAGAGGCAGAAGAATTTTGCTTACAGCCCTGTAGGATTTATTCTATTTCTGGGCCTATGAAAAGATGCAGTCCTGACCAGGTGGGAAATGAAAAAGCTTGGCTAGATAGTAGACTAGCACTGGTCATGAGTGGCCTGGATCAACAGCAACGCTCCATGCCCAATCTTTAATGCAAGAAGCAAATTTAGATCAACAATCAAGTCTCTCCAACTGTTACATCTCCACTGGCACAATGCATTGTGCAAAGGGTTGAATGTCCCCTCCTTTGTGGGCACACTACTTTCCATTGCCTTGTCCCAAACACCAACTGACTTGGAGCTGCTGTCCCACAGACCCTACTAAAATTCTGGAGGTGGGGCTTTTTTTGTCCTTAAAATATTCTATCCAATAAAAGAAGAGCAACTAGTGCAGTTTTCAAGAGTGAGCTCCCTATATGAAGCTGCCAAATGCAATGCAAGAAAGGGCTGCATCAAGAGAAGTGTGACCAGCAGGTCAAGGGAGGGGATTTTGCCCCTCTACTGGGCTCTGGTGAGACCCCACCTGGAGTTACTGTGTCCACTTCTGGAGTACTCAACATAAAAAGGACATTGAGCTGTTGGAGCAGGTCCAGNGCTGGAGATAAGAAGGAAATTCCTTATGGTGAGGGTGGTGAGACCCTGGAAGAGGTTTCCCAGAGAGGTTGTGGATGCCCCCTCAATCCCTGGAGGTGTTTAAGATCAGGCAGGACAAGGCACTGAGCAACCTGGTGTGGTGGGAGGTGTCCCTGCCCATGGCAGGGAACTGGATAATATTTAAAGTCCTTTCCAACCTAAACTATTCTATGATTCTAAGTACCTCAGAGCTGTCATGGATTGCAAGGGAGGGCCACTGCTAATAATACCCAGGCAGCTTGGAGATCTGAAATACTATGACTGTCTCAAACACAATCCATGATGGATAAGTCCTCCAACTATTTTTTTTTCCCCTCATGAAACAGAAAGCTCATGTTTTGTGCTATTTCATCTCAGTTGTGAAGGAACTACCATTCCCTCACTCTTGCTGTTGTCTAGTAATGAGGATTCAGCAATATTCTGCTCCAGTTTTCATTCTGAACCAAAGCTTGGTGACCCAGCTGCCTCACAACCAAAATCTTGAGGGAATAAAGTAAGTGTTTCTCATCCCTTTCACATAATGAAGCTCAAATGAAAGCCTTGGAAATGTTTTATTCCTCCATATTGCTTGTCACAAAGGAGCTTTTTCAGCAGCACTTCATTTGTCCTCCCTTCTGCCCATTTCTACCCAGTGACTTTATTATCAGCCAAGCCCTGGAAGGGTAGAAATTTGCTGCTGTTTGAATGTGAGAAGATATTTCAAACTGTTTAATTCTCATAGAAACTTGAAATTCAACTGCAGCAAGGACAAGTTTCATCTCTGCATAAGCAAATAAATCCATACTACACCAGGAAAGGTGTGCACAAAGCATGCCATGCACTCAGTCACACATCTCTCCATCAAACTCTTGATAACTACACAAAAATCCTGTTTTAAAAAAAGCACAAATAAATTTGAAGGTGTATCCCATCATCCAAGAGCTGTAACTTAAAACAACTGCTCATTACTGAAATTAGAAGACGTGGGGAAATCTGCTTGCAAAAAGTTACATAAAACTCCCAGAGGAAATTAGTTTGAAAGAATCTCAGACTCACAGCAAAAAAAAACCAAACCAAACCAAAACAAACCAAAACCACAGCTTATCTCAAAGGACCTCAATCACTGTTTTTTTCTGTGTACTTGGTTTCATTTCTAGCAGAAATCAGGAATTCTTTTGGAAAGTAAATACCTTCAGAATATTCTCTTGTTCTTGTACAGGTTCTGTTTGGTTCATTTGAACTTTTTATTGTATTTTTAAACCAACTACTACAGCATCTCACTTAGTCCAGCTTGACCTACTTTTCATTCTGTTCTTGCCCTTTCATTTTGATGGATAATTACATTATATATCAACCTGTTTCCATAGTCCTAATGTGGGAAAAAATGGCATCATATTAGTCACAAGAGACACCCACCTCAGTATATTACATACAATTCTCTCTGAAGTTTACATATTTTAAGCAAGCCTATTTTATAAGCCAGTGAAAAGGGTTTACAAGCAGATTAAAGGATGAAACTGCCAACTGTGCTAAAATACACGGTCGATACACTGTTAAACACAAATCCATAATGGTTTTGCTGATAAAACATTGCCTAAGCTCTATGGTTTGTTCAGATTGCTGCATTGGATTCCTCATGACATGACCAGCAAAACAAAGAGAACAAATTCTGGGGTTTTTTTCCCCGAAAAAAAGCTGTGCTGGCTTGAAGTGATGTCTGTGTAACTGATTTCCAAATTCCTCTGTTAAGTTCTAAAGCGATTAAGGAAACGTGGAACTTCTCCTTTCCATTTCCTTCATGAGCCTTCTTATGGGAAGTGTTTGGATTCATGCAGTTGGTCTTACATTTTAAGAGAATAATCCCCTTCTTCTGCCTAGAACTGGGAGGTCATGAAAAACCAAGTGATTATTAGCTGAACCTCCAGCCCAAAAGCAGGATGACCCTGCTGGAGAGGGACTTTGCTCTAAGAGGATGCAGAATATCTACCTTTGGAGATTTGCAAAGCCATAGTTGACCTGACCCACTGTTGGCAGTAGGTCCTCTAGAGCTAGAGGCTAGACTAGGTGACCTCTAGAGTCCTTCTATAACCACAACTTCAAAGATTTTATGACTTAGTACTTGGTTGGTGATTAAAATGTAGAAGGTACTTCACCTGGAACAGCTATTTCTAGAGTACTCCTTCTCCCAGTGAAGAGTCTTCGGTGACATTTTGAAGTGGAAGACTTTATTTTGTGCAGAAAAGTTTGAAATCCTCAGCCATTGAACATCCTCCAAAGGATATTATCTTGTGACATTGGAAGAACAAAAGGAAAAGAAGCTGCAGAGTTTCCCTATACTGACCAGAGCTAAGAAAAAGATATTCAGTGAATAAAGTGGATTATTAACAGAAATACCCAGTAATTGCAAAGTCCTTTCTCCCATCACAAGCTCTTTCTCTAACAGAAGGCAGCTGAATGAAGACACAGGATAACTTATAAAAACCCCTCTGATACTCTGAGTTCTTGCCACATACAAGTTACAGAACCTATAGGACCAGGCTCTCTCTACCTGTCACTGAGAAAAGCCAGAGCTCAGGAGGATTCTTTATTCAGACTCAAAAATTAATAACTCAATTTAAAAAAAAATACCTAAAAATAATAGCTACAGGTAATTCACCACAATGGTGTTAAAAAAACAAACAAAGCCAAAAAACCTATTAGCAATTTCTACACTAGTTTTACAGTTTAGATACTCAAGAAAATTGTTTACAAATATTCATACATGGAAATCATCTCAATCATGGAATGGCTTGAGTTGGAAGAGACCTTAAAGATCATCTAGTTCCAAAGCATTTAACATCTAAGCATAAATTGATGCATGAAATTCACCCCATTTGCATGAAGTGTGTATGAGAAAGCACATGCAATGTTGCAACCAGTGCAAAACTTGGTGTATGTTAACTGTGTCACACACCATGTGAGAAAAAGTAACTAAAAATAACTAAAAAGGCTTTACTTGTAAACAATTGGAACTGAGCATGCAAATATTGTTGAAATTATGCACAGGATTTGAAGCATAAATCATGTTAACAGCAGATAGACACTGATTTCTCTCTGGAGTATAACCCACTTAAAGTCATTGTGAGAAGGCAACAGTTGTACCACGGTAGTGTTTGATAGCACAGTGATTTATTTAAGTCTTGTTAATTGGTTGTTGACCAAAAATGGCATTTTTTTAGCTAAAAGAGATCAGTCATGCTGTCATTATCTGGGTGATTTTTTGTTTTTCCAGTATATACATGAATCAAATAATTGAAATAAACCACCTTAGAAGCACAGAATAGTTTAGCTTGAAGGGACTTTAAAAATCATCAAGTTCCAACCCCCCTGCTATAGGCAGATTCATCTCCCACTATATCAGACTGCTCAGTGCCTCTTCCAGCCTGGCCTTAAACACCTCCAGGGATTGAAGGGGCATCCACAACCTCTCTGGGCACCCTCTTCCAGTGTCTCACCACCCTCACAAGCAAAGAAATTCTTTCTTCTCTCCAGTCTAAATCTTCCCTCTTGCAATTTGTATCCATCACTCCTACCTCCGGTGTGACTGTGTTCACCTCAGAGGCAACGTCAGAATTTGCCCTGGGTAAACAGTCAATGCTACCCATGCATCATGTTGCTGTGTAATCCTGTAAGAATTCTTGCCTTTCATAGCTTGGTGTTTTTCACAAACCATTCCAGAAACTTACATCTTTG
Source organism: Turnix velox (assembly GCA_013400935.1). NCBI lineage: Eukaryota > Metazoa > Chordata > Aves > Charadriiformes > Turnicidae > Turnix > Turnix velox. The sequence goes on from VZTY01003827.1 coordinate 140,469, forward strand.
CAAGGTGTTTCATTAGGAAACCTTGCACTTGGCTTGGAGTCAAAATTACCTCTGACTGCAGAAACCTGACTCTGATCCCATCACTTATTAATGCAGAATTTCTGAGCCCATCCAGTTTTGGAGGTTTATTATTATTTATTCCACCTCTCACAGCAGAGATGAGAGCTCTGTTTTACTTTGGTGTCAATCCAACCCTTCAAACTCACAGCCTTGAGCAAGTGAGACAAAATGCTGGAAGGAAACCCTTTAAAATCTTTATGAGGCAGAAACAGCCTCATAAACATCAAAAAAACCTGCCTCAACATTGCACAGAACTAGGAGGGCAAATTTTAGGGCCAGATACAGATGTTAATGTGTAGTCATTTAACCTTTAACATGCATTCTGAGTACTGAAAGAAACCTCAAATTTTGCCAAAAAAAAAATCATAGCTTTATAAATTCCTTTAGACAGGCCATAAATAACTAAAAATGTACAGAAGGAGGAAAACTACTGAATAGAAGAGCAAAGTTATGAATTGCAGTATCTAACAATTTTCTTAACAGCACACGCTTTTCAACTAAAGACATAGTTTTACATAATTTATTCTAATACATTGATTTTTCAGGCCACAGCTGCTGTCCTTTGGATGTTCACAGCTGTCCCTTTTTTTTTCCTTTATATCAATGCAACTAAAGCTACTTCTGCCAACTTAGTTCATACAAATCTACTGGCCTTTTTCTCCTTTTGGCTAAAAGATATTCTTTTTTTTTTTTGAGCTTGACTTCAGAGTTGAAGCAAAACTTTTTGGCTGTACCTCTAACTACTTCTACATATTAAATACAAAGAAACTAGGCAAAAGCAAGGCCAATCCTTTTCTTAAGGATATAAAGAGCCTCCTGCAACAGTAGGGATTTAGGATCACTGCAGATTATATTTAGGTATTTTTGACAGGCAGAAAGCATCTCAACATCCCACCACTTATAAAGGAAGGTACAAACAAAAAAATGCTTAAAATCAACATTTATGTAAAAGGAAAACTGTATAAAAATGGGTGTTTGCTTCCCCCCACCCCACAAAATGCCTCTTTCTCTCCTTCCCTCTTTGGCACCCAAGGCACAGCACTAAATTCAAAGCATTGGAGCAAGCATTGAGAACACAGTGTACATGCTGAAAACAGAGCTGTCACAAATGTCACTGCACCAGGACTCCTGGACTTGTAATGAGTTCAGTATCAATCAAACATGCTCCCCCTTGTCAGAAATAAAGCCTGTTTTTTTTGACTTTTCAAAGTAGCTATTAATGTTAATCATGATCCCAAAGTTAATCTCAGCAGGAAGGCCTTGGTTGAATCTTGAAAATTATGACATGACAGATGGGAATAGAAAACCCTTTGTTACTCGTGCAGTAGTAACAACAACTACTCTGCTCCAGGATATACAAGAGGAAACACAAGCAAGGGTTTAGGTCAACATTTCATATTCAGATGATACACATATACCTCTTGTTGTACAGGAACACATGAGCCTCTAATTCTGGAACTCCCACGAAAATGAGACCTGCCTTTTCAGACAACTGGATTACAAGACCTGCCAGGTATCCATCATTTAATAAAACACCACTTCCACTACATGCCAAGAGATGTTACAGCCTCAAAATCATCCTGTAAAGTAATACCTGGTGCTAAAAGCCAATCAGCATCATAGAATAGTTCTGGCTGGAAGGGACCTTGAAGATCATCTAGTTCCAACCCAGAGGCAGGGACACCTCCCACCAGATCTGGCTGCTCAATGCCTCATACGGCCTGGCCTTAAACCCCCCCAGGGATTGAGAGGGCATCCACAGACTCTCTGGGCAACCTCTTCCACTGTTTCACTACCCCCACCATAAAGAATTTCTTTCTTATATCTAGACTGAATCTCTCCTCTTCCAATTTACATCCATTATTTCTAATCCTTCCATCACATACCCTACTTAAAAGTCCTACCTCTGCCTTTCTGTAGGCCCCCTTCAGGTATTGAGAAGCTACTCTGAGGTCCCACCCCAAGCCTCCTCTCCAACTTCTCTCCAACAACCCCAACTCTCTCAGCCCAATTTCAGAAGGGAGTTGCTCCAGCCCTTTGGTAATCAGTTGCATCTATGCAAAAATGTTTATAACCAAACAACACCAGCCCCATTATCAATATGATTTAAGCATTACTTGTAGCAATCCTGGACACAGAAGTATAGAATTCTTTAAACAGCATATCTTTATCCTCTTCTTCAAGCAGATGCAGTTTGAGAGGCACATAAACCACTCATCTCTGGCAGTGGCCATTCAGTGAGGCATTTAAAGGGCTGTCAACATTTTCCTTGCAGTCTCTGAAACCCTGCCCTAGCTCTCAGTGAAGTTTTATGCCTTGATCTTGCAGATCTCGTGCAAAGCACAGCACAAGGTTATAATTCAAGGCAGGTAGTGCTCAGATGTCTAAGCTTCCCAATTAGTGTCCATCATGCACTCTTCTCATCCTCAAAGGCTGCCCTACAACACTACAGCTGCTTAGGTGGTAAATAAACAATTCTTTGTCGACCAAGCATCCAGGATAATGCTCCCTAGCCATGAGTACCAGCAGATTCTTCCTGGAATAAGAGGTAGAACACAGAGATCATTAAAGCAAGAAAAGGTCAGTAAACAACTTGCTTTTCCTCGGGCAAAACAAGTGAGAACACTGCTTTCCACCTCTGCTTTTTATTTGCAGCTTTCCAAGGGAACCCACACCAAGCCTCCACTGAAGTCCTTGCCTATGGCAGGGGAGTTGGAACTCGATGATCTTTAAGGTCCCTTCTAACCCCAACTATTCTATGATTCTGTAAGTCAGCAAGGGATAATGTGGTCCTTTTTATGAACTGCACAGCCCATGGGGGAGGACAAGTAATGGGACAGAGTGTGTGACCAAAGTTGTGACCTCCTTACAGCCAAGAGCCTCAGAAACCCTAAGATAATCGACATGGCTTTGAAATCAAAGCCTACTATAGAATCACAGAATCATAGAATAGTTAAAGTTGGAAGGGACCTCAAACATCATCGAGTTCCAACTCCCCTGCCATAGGCAGGGACGCCCCCCACTAGATCATGTTGCTAAGTGCCTCATCCAGCCTGGCCTTAAAAACCTCCAGGGATTGAGAGGCATCCACAGCCTCTCTGGGCGACCTCTTCCAGTGTTTCACCACCCTCACTGTAAAGAATTTCTTATATCTAGCCTGAATCTACCCCCTTCCAATTTCCATCCATTATTTCTAGTCCTCCCACCTTATTAAAAAGTCCTACCCATATTACAATAAATTACCTTCTCTTTGTGTCCTTTATGTGATGCTAAGGCAGGGAAAAAAAAACCTGACTGACTCTTACTACTTTTTGTACACTAAATAACCCTGCTCAGAGAGGACTAAAACACATTTCACAACTGTAGGTTCCCAGATCAGCCATACAACCCCCACCCTATGGGTTAAACACTCCAAAGTGCAGTATGTTTAACATGACTATAAACTACAGAACTGCTCTTAGAGTCCATGTCCAGGTATGAGGCTTGTCAGAGTTGGGCTGATGGTTGGACTCAGTGATCTGAAAGGTCCCTTCCAACCTAGATGATTATGAAATTATAAACTTGTGTGCAGGCAGTGATTTTTAATCCCATAAGGGCTAGGGACACTATTTCATACTGGCTGATGTGAACCATGAACCAGGTGAACTGAAGATTCATTCCTTATTGTTTACATTTTACTTTTAAGGGTCCAGGAAGAAACTTTAAAAAAACACTTGAAGAACCACTTTCCAAGGGAAAATAATATTATTTGATCAGTTGGGTTTTTTCCCTACAAAAAGCACTCAGATATATTACCAAGCCCACCCCATTTTTCATCCCACCTCAGACTCAATTCTGCCTGTAAATTCATGAATTTCCAGACTAAACTCCAGCCATACCTGTGCCTGGCATTAATAATTCATTTCCCTATGCAAGTCAGGTTTCCTACTAAAAAACATCCAAATAACTTCCCATCCCAAGATGCGATGCACTTTCAGCAGACTTCTCTAAGCAAGTATGATCTCATAGGATTTTGCCTCAAAAAACTACTAGTAACATTTTGAATAATTGGGGCATTTTTAGTAGGGAGTAATACACAGTCCAGCCCTCAGAGCAAGCCTTTCTCAGGCTGCCATGCAACCCAATTTTATTTGGTTTTCATTTTAACTAATTCATAGGTCTCTCTACTCCTGCCAGGCTGCAAATAAAATGCTATTTCCTTCCCACAGTAGCACTATTCATATAGTATTTTCAACTTAGCTGAAATCAGCATGTAAAAAGTGCCAAAATAATTTAAAAAAATGCTCTATTCTATAAACTGTTGCCAGTTTGGCTTCTCTGAACATAACCAAAATTGGTTCCTTTAACACTGTCTTAATAGTGGAAATGGTCATTTAACCACAGGATTAGAAAGAACCAGGAAAAAAAAAGCACAGATTTTTCAATTGATTTCTCTTCAGTTCATTTACCAAAGTTCATTCTCAAATTGCACAGTTCTCTCTACAGCCCTTAATGTGAGCTGTATTAGTTCTCCTTACTATGCAGGCATTTGGATTTGGCATTTCCCTTCCATAAAGTTCTTTGATACACACAGTCTTCAGTGAGGGCAGAAATGTTAGAATTTCATCTTGTAGCTCTAACCTTGTTTAAAAATACCCAAAGAGGTGAAATATACTGAATTATAGAATCATAGAATAGTTTGGGTTGGAAGGGACCTTAAAGATCATCGAGTTCCAACCCCCCTGCCATAGGCAGAGACACCTCCCACTAGACCAGGCTGCCCAGTGCCCTGTCCAGCCTAGTCTTGAACACCTCCAGAGAGGGGGCATCCACAACCTCCCTGGGCAACCTGTTCCAGTGTTTCACCACCCTCACTGTAAAGAATTTCTTTCTTATGTCTAGTCTAAATCTCACCCCCCTCACTGTAAAGAAATTGTTTCTAATCCTCCCATCCGATATTGTGTTAAAAATTCCTTCCCCTGCCTTTCTGTAGGACCCCCTCAGGTACTGATAAGTTACTATGAGGTCCCCTCTGAGCCTTCTCTTCTCCAGGCTGAACAACCCCAACTCCTTCAGCCTGTCCTCATAGGGCAGTTGCTCCAACCCTT
>VZTY01003827.1:146589-159692 GCA_013400935.1 Turnix velox
GGGTCCCATAGACTTATGCACCTCCAAGTTTCTCAGGTGTTCATGAACTTGCTCTTCACACACAGTGGGTGGATCTTGCTTCCCCTGGTATATGGCCACATTCTTCAAGACTTCAGTTGTGGAATCAGAGGCCATACCAGTGAAGACTGAGGCAAAGAACTTGTTGAGTACCTCAGCCTTCTGCAAATTCCCTGTGACTAGTTCTCCAGTTTCTTTATGGAAAGGGCCCACATCTTCCCTAGTCAATTTACTCTGAAAAGTTGCTTGGGATGTGGAGAAAGGAAGGAGGGGGAGTAGAGAGGGGATGATGCTAGTTTCATAGTAGAGTTGCTAGAAGAACGCCCATTTTTTATGGACAGTGAGGGTCACCAATAAAAGCTGTAGCCATCACAAAACACTTAAAATATAAATGTGACAGCCGTGCTGAGATAGGCTGTCTGTTTGTTTCCAATAAAAACACTGGATATCTGCACTTCATTATTTAAATTGTACAACTGGGCTGGTTCAGAGCAGCAAGGGGGTTTAAGATGTGCAGCTGGGCTACAACTGCCATGGTGGGATTTCCCACTTCTTGGGAAAACACTGTGTGAGGACATGGCTGAATTACAGTCAGCTTTCAGCTTCCCTTCACAAAGATTTGTCTTGCTGAATGCATGATAAATGAATAAATAAAAGCATCAACAAACATGACTGAAAGATGTGGATGAAAGAAAAAAACAAAAAGACTTGTCTATCTGAATTTAATTTATAGCCCAGGATGCAATTGCAGCTTGACAGGAGGTTGGGTAGATGTACAGTGGACATCCCCAAAAATGGACAGAAATCTCCACCTTCCAGCTTTATCATCAAGCCAATTCATTGACAAGAGTTGCAACTTCTTATTTATTAGGGAATTTTTGAGGATCTTGCAAACTTCAGAAAAATGGTACTGTGTTCTAGGAAGTAAGCCAAGGATATGAAATCTCTTTTCCCCATAGTTTAAGGATGACGCCAGTTTTACAAGATACATTACTAATTCCCAAAGGAAGCCTGAGAATTACCAAAAGCTGACTATCTGATGGTTTAAGAGCATAGGTGTTTGATTTTAAGCACCCATGAGTATTCCTTTGTGATGTGTACCTTGGAAACATAACTTCTGAAGGATATAGAATATGTTGGGAGGCTGTTCCAAGAACAGTGTAAGGTCAAAAAGAGGCAATGACGATGCACACTATGACATGGTGGTCTTTACAGTGCCACTGTGGTGTTTTGGGCTGACTTTACCCAAATTCAGGAACTGAAAGTTTTGAACAATTTGCTCTTCAGTGTCTGCAGTTCACTTGTTACCCTGAGGAGCTCAGTTGGCAAAGGCAATAGGGACAGACTAAAAGAAATGCTTCAGTTTTTCAGACATCCTTGCACAAGGAAAACCAAGATTTTGGGGACTTTATTCCACGAAAAGCAGCCATAAAACAAGGCTTAAAAGAGGCACTTTCCTGCTGCTGGCACTAGGGGCTGTACTTGCAAAGCCTTAATATGAAGGTAATCCCAATGCCTGTAAGCAAAACTTATCCTGTGGCTTATTTCTAACTAATTTAAGTCTTATTTAGGGGTGAGTCATCTGTACACCAGACTGATTTATTTATTTATCTCACAGAGACAGGCTTTTCATACCAAGGTCTGCTGCTTCTGTAGGACAATTTATTATCCCCAAAATGTTCTAGGGTTGCTCCTCTCTGGATCCAAGCATCTGTGACATTGATGTTACTGCATTTTATAATTGGTAGTCAATAGTTTAAGTGGGTAATCAGCTGAGACATAAATGAAGACTACCAGGAAACAACTGAGAATTTAGTATAATAAGGCTGAATAGGCACCAGGTTGCATCAGTCCTATGCTAAGATAATTCTACTGAGTTGGAGTTGTTCAAATAATGCTTTAAGATACACAGGGGTCAGGCACACCCCCTTCAAGTGTGCTTCAGTGCCAACCTTTCAGCAAACAAAGACTTAGTAAGCTCCTAAGATGCTCCTCAACTCTGGAATCCTAGACATTGACTCCCTTTGATTTCTCCAACTTCTTTCATATAGAAATCTGAAAACCAGTTCATAACAGCCCACAGAAACTTGGGGTCTTTTAGCTCAATGTGAAGAAGACAAAGGTTCACCCCAGGGTAGCCAGGCAGTTCACCAGGGGCCACTCAGCAGGGAGAATGTTCTGGCTGGGAAAAATGGTATTTAGTCCACTTTCAAGCTCTGATGAACTTCACCTCAGGTGCCCAACAGTCTTAATTCCCCTTCATATTGATTTGACAACATCACCTATCTTTGAGAAAAACTGCTCCCTGGTATCTTCATGGCTATTTAGCTCTCCCTTCACACCTTTTTTTTCCTTCTTTCTTATTATCTGTTACCCCTTCCCTGCCTCCCTGATGACACATAGGGCTTCACTCTCAATGGTGCCACAAAAATGCATTAAGGGAACTATTTCCCTTTTTAACTTTCTGCTCCATCTGAGCACCACAGCCATAGTTCACACCTGAAAATGAGGAAGGAGAAGGAAAAAGAAATGAAAGGGTTAAAAAAAACCCCTATAAAAAAGATACAAAGCAAGGGGAGCAAATCCTACAGTGTTGAGGAAGAGCAGGCTGGTGTTATTTGTGGCAGATCACTATAAATTGAATATTTTTTTGAGGCAGGGTCATTAAATGGTTTAAAAATTGAGTGACTTGCATATGGAATTGATGAGCAGTAGGGGAGGCAAGTGTTCAGAGGAAAGCTGCTGTAATCACCTAAAAAGTGCCACCCTGAAGTTGATCAGCCATCCATCTACCCAGTAGTCAGTCTCCAAGGAACAACATGCCTGAAAAAGCCTTTTATTTCCCCTCAGGATGTAATCCTTGTCTACTGAAAATATTTCATTTTAAAATGCCAGTGGCTTAGCACTCAGTGAAAATCTAAGGCTCTTTCAATTTGGTCTTCTGACCCAATGAATTGGCTCCAATGACAGGGTAAGAATACAAAAGGTATTATTAATAATAGTAATTAAAAAAAAAAACTCAACAAATGACCCTTCCTCCCACACATCCCCCTCTTCTCCAGCATTGTTACACATCACTCCACGTTTGCTGGCAAGCCAAAGTAACACATAGGAAATGTCTAAGAAGACTCAAGGAATTATTTACAAGTTCCTAAATGTTTCTTCAGTTCCTTCTGTGGTGGCAGCTCCATAATTGCAGTGGTGATGCCCAGTAACAGGGCTGCACTTCCACATCTGTACCCATTTACATGTAACTCTTCTCATTCAAAGTCTCCATTTTACAAAAAATCAGCAGAACCCTTCATTAAATCAGTGAATATAATTTCTTACAGATGCACATGGTGAAGAGTGAAGGTTCTTCATGAGTTACACCAAGCAAATGGGTCAGACAACCAACTGTGAAGCTGGAAACTCTATCCCAGCCAACTCTCCTTGCTCAATTTGCCAAATCACAAGCACACACATCCCTCAGACCTATTTATTTTGCCTTCCCCTCGCCCTCAGCACAATTCCTTAAGTCAGAATAAATATCTAACAACTCCTTTCAACACCAAGCATAAGCCATTTATGTTGCCTTTTTTTTTTTTTTTTCCTTCTTTCTTATTCTGGATGATGGAGATGTAGCAGAAGAACAGCAAGCAGCTGGCTATTCTGTACCAGAAACTGGGCAATCAGACTGGAAATAAGAAATTAAGCTTGTCATTAGTTCCTTTTCTAGTCACACTGTAGGTGGCACAAAGGAAACTGGACCAGATGCCACCTCTCCACAGCCAGCTACTGCATTTAGAAAGGGTCTGCAAGTGCCAGGATGCAAAGTGGTGGATTACTTCTCACCTTTACCTAGTTAGGTGATTACTCAGCTGTCAGCTACAGGTAGTAAGCTCCAAGAGCAAGAAATTGGCTTGAACAGTCCTTTGGTGGTCAAGGTTCACAAGTTTTGCTGTAACCTTGTAGCAAAAAAACTTGTATTAGATCCCACATGATAGTCCTACAGATATCTATCAGAGTGGAGTTGTGCAGGATCTCCAAGGAATGAGAATCCTACCTTTTAACATCCATACAAAAACCCAGAGGATCAGGAAATAAGAATTGGAGGGAAGCAAAAAGTAGTGGCTGTGTTCTGGTTGATTTTCAACAAAACTAACAACTAACTTGCCCTGCATATTGGTAAGGGTGTTCTATTAAAAAAAAAAACAACTGAATATTGTCAGTTTTTATGGCAAGAAGTAGTTCAGTGTGATTCCTAGATCACCTAACTCGTAAAGAAAGACAGTGCCAACCCTCTAAGGAAAGGATTTATAATTGCAATTACCTTCTACTTCAAAGTTAATTTAGGACCAGACACTCTCTCTGCAAAGGCAGAAAGAAGGGGGGGTTAAAGCAGACACAGAAAGAGGTCCTAAGGCAATAAATTCTGCCCAGTGATGAAATCACCCTCCCAGGAGTTGAGTCTCCCAATTTCTATTTTTCATATTCTCATTGTCTTAGCACTAAGACCTTGGAAGGAGGATATATGATATGAGGTGGAGATAGCTTCCATGATTTCACCCAACACCATCCTTCCAGTCATGAACAGCTATACTAATTACAAGAGAACTACTCACAGAGTACTACCTAGCATAAGTCAGATGCTTCCTTAGAAGAGAATTGGGGAGTTGAATTTCTGCACAAAAAATCCTTGGGGTATTTTGCTGCACCATTGCAAAGCAGGATGCCACAAACAACCCCCTTGTTGCAGTAGTTCTGAGTATTTGCTATCAGCCACTAATACATTTTATATCAGACAGGGAAAAAGAAGGCAGCTTATTACAATTTGACATTAAACAAGAGAGAAAGCATAAGTCTGAGGAAAAAATTTTCACAGCTACCCTTCCTGCAATGACTCACACTGCTACCCTCTCACATGAGAGCTTGTTAATTGGTCTTTCAATATCCCCAGTGAAGTGTTATCCACCTCAAACTTCAGGATACTAAACAAAGGGCTTGTGCTACTTGTGCAGAGCATGAAAATTGTCTTCCCATCCCCATCTCTATCCTCCAAACTCCTCAGAATCAAACCACAAAGACTGTACTATCAGATTGGCACAGTCTCATCTACGGTGTCCAGTCATTGTCATTGGAGCAGAGTATTTCTGCTTCTCTACAGACCTAAAGTTCAAGGGATGACACAGTCCCAGGAGAGGAACACAAAGATCCCACTTAGCTGGATAAATACAAACGGATCATCTCTAAGCAGACAGCTAAAATTAACCTGGAAATGTACAGTGAGATGGAGGAAGAATTTCAACAGCCTAAGAGAAAAGGAAGAAGATGTCATATTCTTCAAAATAGGAAAACTAAGGCAAGATACTAACAAGGGGAATTTGAAAGATGAAGATGTTAAGCTACTGCTGAGAAAGAGAAGACTGAAAAATACAGCATTATTAAATTGCCAGAGAAAGTCAAAACCAGGGTAGTGTGGTAGTTCCTGTCAACTGGCTCCTGAACAGTCTCCAACCAGAAAGCTATTAGGTTGTGTAGCAGAATCAGGAAATAAAGTAGACAACAACATATAAAGAGAAATTCTGCTCAAGGACAAGAAGATTACACATGAAAAGAGAAAGCAACAACTGCAAATGTATCATGATAGGAAGAACAAGAACTCTGAAAAGAAGATTCCCTGCATTTTTGGTGAAGAGTTGCTTCTACTCTGAGTTAATGCAAGGGCACCTAATGGATCAACATCAGAAAGAAGAACAATAGAAGGTGACTCTCTGAAGTAATTCTTGGCTTTGAAGATCCTTTTGAAGAATGGTGTGGAAAAGAAAAAAGAGAATCAGCATAAAAGGCAGAGGAGTAGTTGAATCACCCAAAGTTTACAGACAATATACCCTATCTCCAAAATTTTACTAAGCAGAGCCAGGAAAGACAGACATGGCTGCAGCTAAATGAGCAAAAAGAACAATTCCTCAGAGCATTCACTAAAAGCAGCAATCTCTGATACAAGAGAAAGCAAGTATGAAAGTATAAAAGACAATCCCAACAGAGCATTTAGGATATTAAATACTTACTTGGAAGGACTAGGAATAACAGATGTAAATTGGAAGAGGGGAGATTTAGACTGGAGAGAAGAAAAGTTCTTTGCTGTGAGGGTGTGAAACACTGGAAGAGGTTGCCCAGAGAGGCTGTGGATGCCCCCTCAATCCCTGGAGATGTTTCAGGCCAGGCTGGATGAGGCATTGAGCAACCTGGTGTAGTGGGAGGTGTCCCTGCCTGTGGCAGGGGGGTTGGAACTCGATGATCTTGAAGTTCCCTTCCAACCCAAACTATTCTAGGATTCTAATTAAGCTAAAGCCATGCAAAAATGCCTCAATCATATCTTGTAGACCAGACCATTTTCAGACCATCTTCCTCTCACATTCTAGCAGAAGAAATCACTTTCTGACACAGTTGATCACACATATAATGTCCCTCATACACTGTAGTAGACATTTAGAAAGATCCCAGCAATTAAAATAAGGATCCCACACTATATGCCCCAAAACATTCTTTTGCACAACATTTAGCAGTCAAAAATCCTTCCATTTTTTTTTCAAGCACTTGAATGCAGCAGTCAAGCAGCATTTTGTGGCTACAAGCAACTCCAGCTATGTAGAAAAGAGGATGTTGGCTCTCACTTGCAAAACACATGATGTGCTTATGCCTCCTCACTAATGAGCATTCCTTTGACTTCTTAGCCCTGCTGTTGGCATGCCAAATGTCAAGAGACACTTATTTAAAAAAGAATTTTATTTACCTTCACAAAGACTTGCTTTCAAGCTGTATACATCTAACAGAATCTAACTGATTAGTACATGCACGTAAGGATGAATAAAAAGATGAAAACAGGAAAATAAGGCTGTATTACAAATAAAATTTTTTAAATGCCCCTTTAGTAATCTAGCTTGTAATTAACAGCACAGATGCAGAAATATACACATAATAAAGTCAGAAACAAATATTTGTAATGTTTTTTCAACTGGTTTAGTCCCTAGCATGAAGATCTTTATTTAGAGGGACCTCTTGAGCACAACAAGGTGAAGTCTCTATCTGCAGCTTCACCTCTGCAGGTTGGTTTTCAGTTTGAAACTTAAGGCTTCTTTCTTCTAAGGCACTGAATTCCAAAAACTGTGTCTTTCCTGAACTTTCTCTAGTTTTCTGTTCTCCATTTACTATTTTCAGCTCTTTACTTGAACAGCAAGTAGTTGAAATGAAGCATGACCTTTCTACTGACTTTAAATCTGACCTAGAAAGGCCCAGCTGAAATTCAGACTGACAGTCTAAGTGAGGATAGGGAAACTCATTCTGCAGAGATGGAACACTATTGAGTGAACAACCAGTGCTTGGTTTTAGAAGTGGAATTTAGTTTTCTGCTTTGCATGATCCTGGGCTAATCTCAGTGGTCATCTGCATGGGAGGGGGTAGGATAAGGGCATTTCACCACCTTACACAGCTGATACAATGGGGTCTTCAAAACCATCACTTGTCAGGGATTCCAAGAAGCCTGAGGCTAAATAATTAGATATCTCAGTGTCAATTTCATCTAGAAATCAGGAAATAAAAGCAGCATTTCACATGCTACTTGAATAGATGACTAAGTATTGGTGTTTTAAGTATTCACTGGAAAGACCCTCTCCTTGGAGAAACAAATTACAACTAAAGTTGTGACAATTCCCACTTGGTTATCAATCAAAACAAGAAAAAATACATCATTTTGGATTGTGAAGACTATGATTTCACTCCACATCACTTGGCTTTTGATGAGCTTTAAGTATAATATTCTATGACCAGTGTCCAGTGTAAGTAGCAATAAAACGAAGGCAAGTACAGATTATCCATGCTGTTGCTTGGCTCTGCTTTTCCTCCTACATCTTAATGTCTGCTTTAGGAGGGCTAACTTGTGAAGCTCACTCCTTCAGGATTTAGCTCATGAAGGATCAATGACTTGCAGCATGCTCTCAAGCAACAACAGGGGAGAAAACCTTGGACTGCTTGCTGCTACTTCATCTTTTTAGGTTAGGGCAGCACTGGGAAACACTGCAAAGCAGACCTTACCATTGGGGACAAGGGATCAAAAGGGCTGAAATTAGAAAAGACAGCTTGGCTGCTTTCACTTCAAGTGGAAGTACTATAAAAAAGTGTTTCAAATTATGTCACACCGAGCAAGAGTCAGGGCAGTTAGTAAGAACTTACTGTGCCAGAAAACGTCAGGAGAAATGACACTGCAGGACAGGAGATCTGCACATCACCCTCACTCCCAAAAGGGAAGGCTTTCCCCCCACTGCCAAGAAACTGCTTTGGTTTCCTAGATCAACCTTATCTTATTTAAATCAAAAGAGCACAGAGGGAGCATTATAGTGACTGAAATGCTGAGTCTTCCCCTACCTTAAAACACAATCACCTGCAGAGTTACACATGTAAATAGCTGCCTGTAGGTTTCTGAAGCCACTGCTTACCATGCTGATGAAAAATGTCTTGCTGCCTGTCCCCTGTGCTCCTAGGACTCCCCTCCTCTAGTCTCTTTAGCTTCTTCAATCCTATCTATACCCTGTGCAGAAAGGTACATTCACAATGAACACTGGTCCTGGTGTGGTACCTGGAACCACTGGGGCTTTGTCAACAGCTGGTGTCCCTCCACACTACTAGTAAAAGTAATAGGAACATCAGAACCATTGTGTTGGAAAGTAGAAAGAGAGCTAAATCATAACCACAAACTCCTGGCAAAATGAACTTGTGATGATTTGAAGGACATTTGAAGGATTGTTGTGAATGTCTCCTCCCTGGAGGTGTTTAAGGCCAGGCTGGATGAGGCATTGAGCAACCTGGTGTAGTGGGAGGTCTAGAGAGGGGCTGAAACTAAATTATCTTTAATGCCCCTTCCAACCCAAACCATTCTATGATTCTATATTTTTATTCCATTTGGAACAGCCTAACACACTATTTGTCTTAAGTTTTCAGGTGCACTTTCAAAAAGATTTTAATTCAAGCTTAGAATGCTGAAAAAAAAATAAAAAGTGTATCTGTGTTGGGTATAAATCAGAAGGTAGCCTCTTCCTTCACTCCCCCCCAAAAGCTCTGTTCAATTGTTTCAATAATTTCACTCCCCAAAAAGGATAAGCACTCCCAGGTGGCTATCAAGAATAATGTCCACAAATAAATGGCAATATCAAAGTTCAGGGAAGGCAACAGTGGCTTTAATCAAAGGCAGACATTACCCCCAGCCTGATATTCTATCCCAACCATGGGCAACCATCACAAATAGAGAAGTATTTATAGTGGACTAGCTCAGGTGCTGCTTTAGAGCAGAGAGCAAACAGCACTGAAAGATGGATGATGTTTCGAGCAGAGTTGGAGACCATACACAGAAGTAGTTGGTTGCAAGCTCACATTTCCACACCACAGCTCTGCAGGGATGACAGCCTTTGGCAAATGAAAACTAACAAAGCAGCTCTGGGGCTGTAACAACATTTTTGCTGTGAATAAGTGCCTATAAATCCAGTTAACTAAGACACTGCAGACCGTCCAGCCCTGTACATTTTTCTTAGCCCCTAGTACCAGTTCCTTCTCAGAAAGGACTCAATTTATGAGCAGCTCTGGCTGTCATTGACTCGTGTTCTGAATGGCTGGACTTGAGCTATGTCTGTGTAAGCAGAATTCCTCTCTGCCAATTCATTCTCCATCCCCAGAATGGCTGCTGCAGGAATGCAAATCCTATTTGGAGGGATTACTTGTCACGCTACAGCTAGGGGCCCTCACCATGGCTGGGCACTGTCCCATGCCAAGAAGAAACTCAAAAGCTCCAATTCAAAGAAGGACAAAATTAAGGTAGGCAAAGTGGCAACACAAAGTAGCATTCTCATTTCATCTATGCAGAACCAAACTTTTTTTTTTTCCCCTCACCCTTTCTCCTCCAGTACTTTAGGAATTTGCACTAAAGCTGGGGATTTCATAAAATGGAGATCACAGAATCATAGGGGTGGAAGGGAACTTCAAAAGCCATCCAGTCCAACCCTCCTGCAGTGACAGGGACACCTTACACCACATCAGGTTGCTCAGAGCGTCAGCAACGTCTCCAGGGACTATGCCTCCACCACATTTATACCTGTGGAAACTGGTAATAACTGGTGGGAATGTAGATTCCACTGGAGCACTTGTGTGTGAGCACCAGGGGTCACAAAATCATCTGGAGGGGGAATTTAAACTCTTTAGATCAGATTTTGCAGGTTTTTACATTCTTCTGTAACAACACTTACAGAAAGTTACTGGAATGTCTTAAGCACCCAAGAATTGGAGTGTTTTTCCTCCTAAGTCGTATTTGCTATTGCTAATCTCTGCTTTTTTAGAATACTTCACGTTTCATTCCTCTTATTTCAGCATTAAAAGGGCACACCTCTTGTTTTATAGGATGCAGTGCCACAGAATGTGATGTTCCCGAACTTAGGGAGAGGATCTCATCAACTTCATTCTTCCACTATAAGAAGAATGAGAGGAGGTGCATCTGATGCTTATGGCTGACTTGACAATGCTTGTGGCCAGAATTTTCATACAGAAAAGAAGCTCCAGTAGTTCAATGGCCCAGCAAGGATCGTTCCCTCATCCTCTACCTTTTTTAATAGGGTCCAGCATGGCAGGACTAGGAGTAATGGATGCAGACTGGAAGAGGGGAGATTTAGGCTGGAGAGAAGAAAGTTCTTTCCTATGAGGGTGGTGAGACACTGGAAGAGGTTGCCCAGAGAGGTTGTGGATGCCCCCTCAATCCCTGGAGGTGTTTAAGGCCAGGCCGGATGAGGCATTGAGCAACCTGGTCTAGCGGGAGGTGTCCCTGCCCATGGAGGGGGTTGGAACTAGATGTTCTTTAAGGTCCCTTCCAACCCAAACCTTTCTATGATTCTATAACACTGGCCTGTGAAAATGGAGAAATAACTTTAACTGGAAGCCCATCCTGCATGGGTTAAAGCAAACCAGCTAAGACCAGTTATAACCACCACCCTTTTGGCAACTGCACAGCTGCCTGATTTGAGCACCTGAGTATCACAGAGCTGGTTTGTGCCTTTTGCATTTTCCTTGTGGCCATCTTGTGTTGAAAAGAACTATGAGAGTACAAATTCATCCCACATAGCCATCCCCCAGGCATCCAGCACTACATCACCTTGGCAGTGAGAATTTTTACTTTAAAATCAGTTTACTCAATGTCTTTCTCAAGTGTTTCTGCCACTTTCAATCAAGTTTCTGAAAATTTGTATTTTTTGCCTTCCCTGAAAACAACTAGTAAAGGAAGCATTTAGAAGTGACAATAACACCCAGGTATCAGGGAAGAGGTGCCAAGAAAATGTATCAAGCTTTCCACCACCCTCAGCTTTGAGCAATACATAATTAATAGATAACTGTTAATACATAGAGAATTAATGGATAATACATACTTAAAGAAAAAAAACAATAAATAAGTGCAGCAGTTTTTGTAGAGAAAATATGCAACAATTCTGAAGGTGAAAGAACACTCCTAAGACAGTGCAAGGAAATTGCCATAATTTTCATCACTATTTAAAGACAGCTTCTGGCATCCAGTTTATCGACACTTTCTCTTGATTAAGTAGTTACAAGTTTCAAGCCTACTTCAGTCCACAGCAGTTAATAACCACACCAAAAATGCCTTAGGTGAATGGACAGGTCTCCTTTTAGCACATATTAAAAAGAGTCAAAGCATAAACTCATCTGAATAGGTACTTTACATAATAAAACTTCGATTTTTGCAGGCCCTAAGGATCCACATTTGTCAATGACTTGAAAGTTGAAGCCTTTTCAGGTCTGAGAGGCTTCAGGACATAATCCAGTTATACATTAATTGCAGACTTTAGTTATTCTTTCTCCAAAGAAACTTTGGAGAACACCTCCATCACTATCTTGGGCGGTGCCACAAAAGATTGCTGCACTGAACAGAAACAAACCAGCAGAAAAAACCCATATTTGTTCCTTACCTTGTAATGAGCAAAGCAGATGCCTTCAAACATATCTATATCCATACAGTCCATTGGTTCAGATCTTCCTGGTAAAAGCAGCTCTTCCAACTTCTTTTCTTCTTAACCTGGTATAACCTATGAGTTCAAAGAAGTGGGTATGTTATTCCAAGATGTTCATTCATCTCACTCTACAAGACATTCAATTTAAATACATATGGCTCTGTGGCTCCTATTGCTCTCCAGAGCTTTCAGCTTAATGGATTACAGACCACAATGCTTCTGCAGGTTATTTGGAATACAACTAAAGGACTCTAGGTTTTCTCTGCAGATTTCCCAGAGCATCACATTCCACAAACACATATTTTATGTGTTTGAGAACAAGCTCCTTTTTTACTAAACTGAAATTCTTTTTTAAAAAAATATGCCATAACTCACATCTCTGAATTGTTCATTTCTTTGTCAGTTTACCTGTTAAATATTGATTGGTGTGGAAAAGGACTAAGTTACATTTAAATACTAGTTCAGGAATAGGAATCCTACTAATCTGAGAAACTGGAGGTTGACAAAGTGGTCAAGAATTACACACGGAGGTAACAAAGAAGAAGAAATCACCTTCCAAAAAACAATTTTGAACACTCTTCGAGTTTTTCAGGAACAGAGTAAATTATTTCAACAGCAGGACAGTTCGTGTGGATTTTTTGTAGAACTAGTCAGGGAATCCACCCACGGGTCCTTAGAGAACTGGCAGATGAAGTTGCCAAACCACTGTCCATCATATTTGAAAGGTCATGGCAGACTGGTGAAGTTCCCACTGACTGGAGAAAGGGGAACATAATCCCCATATTTAAAAAGGGAAAGAAGGAGGACCCAGGAAACTACAGGTCAGGCAGTCTCACCTCTGTGCCTGGCAAAGTCATGGAGCAGATCCTCCTAAAAGGGTTGCAAAAACACATGGAGGGTGACACAGAGGTGATTGGAGGCAACCAACATGGCTTCACCAGGGGCAAATCATGCCTGACCAATTTGGTGGCCTTCTATAATGGAGTAACATCAACGGTGGACAAAGGAAGGGCAACTGACATCATCTACCTGGACTTGTGCAAGGCATTT
>VZTY01003829.1:5842-20143 GCA_013400935.1 Turnix velox
ATGTTGTTGACAACTGTTCCTGGTGGCTGGAAATGATGTTGAAGGTCCTCCCAAGGGTTGGAGGGCTAAATCCTTTGAGGAAATGAGGTACAGGGTGTGGTACCACCAAGAGGCTAATGCTGACAAGTGCTTCTTGTGGCTGGAAATCATGTTGAAGGTCCTCCCAAGGGTTGGAGGGCTAAATCCTTTGAGGAAATGAGGTACAGGGTGTGATGCCATCAAGATGTTAATGCTGACAAGTGTGCCTTGTGGCTGGAGATGATGTTGAAGGTCTTTCCAAGGGTTTGAGGTCTAAATTCTTTGTAGAAATGAGGTACAGGGTGTGGTACCACCAAGAGGCTAATGCTGACAAGTGCTTCTTGTGGCTGGAAATCATGTTGAAGGTCTTCCCAAGGGTTTGAGGTCTAAATCCTTGGAAGAAATGAGGTACAGGGTGTGATGCCATCAAGATGTTAATGCTGACAAGTGTGCCTTGTGGCTGGAGATGATGTTGAAGGTCTTTCCAAGGGTTTGAGGTCTAAATTCTTTGTAGAAATGAGGTACAGGGTGTGGTACCACCAAGAGGCTAATGCTGACAAGTGCTTCTTGTGGCTGGAAATCATGTTGAAGGTCCTCCCAAGGGTTTGAGGTCTAACTCCTTGTAGAAATGAGATAGAAGGTGTGATGCCACCAAGCTGGGTCTCCGTGCTGAAGTTTTTAGGGATTTGGCTGTTGTGTCTGTGTCAGGTTGTGTTTCTGCTCTTGTTTTTGCTGGTGAGGTGCAAGGAAGGAACTGGTTCCATGCAGACATTGTCTGTCCAAGCCTTCTGCCCAGCAGCATGTCCTTGGGTTGCTGTTGGGCTGGATGGAAGGGACTTTATTAGCCCTCCCTTCAGTGGCTGACAGGGGCCATCACTCTTGTAGATTTTAATTAAAATGTTTAATTAAGCACAGTTCTGGCAGGCAGAAAAGTTAATGCTGAGCCTGGCCACTGGATTTGGGAGTTGAGTGGATGGAGGGGGAAGAGGAGGAAATGGTTGTGGAGGAGATGCATTAAGCTGCCCACCAGTGTCATTACAAGGCAGGAGATGCCCATGGTGATGTGTGTTTGTGCTGGTTATTGATTTCTCTCTGGTGCCAGTTGGAGAGGAACAGTGGTTTCTTTAGATCTCCTGCCCTTCCTGGATGTTTCTTTGCCTTTTTTATAGCAGTGGCTCATCTTCATCCTGAGGTGTATTGCTTCTCCTCAACAGTTCTTGCTCAGCTCATCCCTTCCCAGCTTTTACTGGTCTGTTGGGATTCTTCTGCCTGAATCTGGGCACTTTTCCTTTGCTTAATGCTCTTCAAATGAGACCCCAGTGTGCTGGGTTTGGACCCACTTAGCCCATTGCTTGGGAAGCAAAAATCTTGGAGAGAGGGAAAAAAAAAAGGCAAAAAACCCCACATTTACTAAAATAAACTCTGAGGAAGGAAGGAAGGAGGGGAAAAATAAAAAAAATAAAAATCAGTGCAATGCACAGCCTTTCTCCAGGGAGCAATTACCAGCCCCAGAAAAAGCTATTAGTGCTCTGCTGCCTTCAGTACCTTGCCATGTGTGTGCATCCATCCTCTGCAGATCCCTCTCCCTGCTGTGGTCCCACAGCAGCAGATAGAGGAGGAACCACCACCCTGAGCAAGGAATGCTCCAAAAAACATCCCCTGGGAGTGTTGAGCATCCCTGTATCTCCCAAAAAACTCACCCCATTCCATCATCACCACTTAGGCTGAGAAGCAAGGGAGCTTCTTGAGGTTTGGTTGTCCCTTGAGAGATGTCCTAGTGTGTCTTCTCATCACAGGTGATGTTTTAAAGCTTTATATCCTGCTTTCAAGCTCTGGGAAGGGGATGTTCTGCACTTGAGGACTCCCATGTTAAGCATCTGGGAGCTCAGCCTTCATTTTGAGGGTGATGGGTGAAATTTAAGGGCTGGTGGTTGGGATTGAGAAGCTGAGAAGGTTCTCAATCATGATAATTAACAGTGAGAAGTTTATTGCAGGGGAATAAGAGGACTGAGATGTGATAGAAACTGCAGAGTGATGTGGTTAACACCTCGTGGAGCTGGGGAATATTTAGTGGTAGCTGACAGGAGCCCCAGGGTGTGTGTCCAAGGGTTTTTACAGCTGGTGTTTTGGTGTGAAAAAACCCAAGTTTCACCCCAAACTGAAGATACAAACTTAATGTCACTGCTCTCCTTGCTCAGCCTCAGCACAGAGGTCGGTCTCCCCCTTCTCCGTGGCCATGAGCTGATGTGTTTATTTTTCTGATTAATGAACTGGGCAAATTAACCTCTATAATTGCTATTAAGGCTTCAAAAATCACTTAAGCATTTGCAGGGCTTTTGGAGCCCCTTCTGTTGGAGGGACCATCAGGGCCCTGCTGATTGCAGGGAGATAGAGCCCATCTCCTGACCTCCACGTTTACAATTAATTATTGCATTCAGCACCCAAATTACCCCCGGTCTTCACGTGCTCAGCTTTATCTCTCCACACACACAGGCTTGGCTTTTAATTAAAGGCCCTTCAAATTAAATGAAAACAAATTCAATTATTGCCTCTCATTGGAACAGCTCACCGCAGACTCCTGGCTCTACTTCTTCTTCTTCTGGGGAGGGGGGGAAGATGGTCTCCCTTAATCCAGTCGAACTAAATCTGCCTGCTCTGCTCTTTTTCTTATCAGTTGAGCTGTTTTCTCACCACCCAGGTCAGATGTGGACTTGACTTGAAGGAAAAGCTGAGTTTTAAATGGTCTTGTCCTTCACGTGGTTGCCCTTCAAAGGAGAAGATGCTCCTGTGTGCTGTGGAAGGGTGGGACCATCACCATTAGTCTTCATTTGGGCTGTTGTAGAAGGCAGAGAACCTCAAAAAAGTGACAATTTGGCCTCTTTGGTGCTTGATGTGTGGTGCCAGGTGATGGGATGGTTCCTCTTCCAAGGGCTTTTCATTCAAGTCCACCACATCTAGGTCTTAAAGGTGGAAATCTCTGCTGGGAAACCAGGAATGTTGTGACTTGTAGTTGGGAAAGGTCATGAGTTAACATGATTTTTTGGTGAAGGTTTCAATGCAGATGGTCACTTTGGGTTGGAATTCAACCCAGATAGTTCCTTCAAACTCTTTAGATCCCTTTTTCTTGCATCTTCTCTCCATCTTCAGTCTTCCAGAAAAAATTGTTTATCTAGGGAAGCATTGAACTATCCCACAGAATAGGTCCTGGGTCATTTCCTGTGTGAAAGAAGGAGAACAGGGCTCTGACAGAGCTCTGAGTTATCATTATTTTTCTCCCTTTGTGGAATTTGTGGTATCATCTGTGCTGGCAGGAACAGGCAGAAGGGACCAGCTCCAACCTCGTTGATGGGGAGACCATCCAGCATGAGGAGGAGGAGGAGGAGGGGAAACCAAACTCTTTGAGTGCCCAGAACGGTGATTAACAGCTGGGGTAAAATAAAAAATTAATGAAAACTCTGCAACCTTTTGCCAAGGAACATCAGGGGCAGATCTGCCTCATTAGATCTGCCTGTCACTGCCCATGAGGCTGGTGAGGCACTGGCCCAGGTTGCCCAGAGAGGTGTTGGGTGGATGTGGAGCTTGGAGAAGACCTCAGTCCCTCAGACACGATGGTAGCCTCTCAGTAGCAGAAGGGGCCTCCAGGATGGAGGAAGGCTCTTTGAAGAGGTCTGGAGTGATAAAATTTGGGGCAATGGCTTGAAACTAGAGCAGGGCAGGGTTAGATGAGACATGAGGAAGAAGTTCTTGCCCATGAGGGTGGTGAGACACTGGAAGAGGTTACTCAGAGAGGTGGTGGAGACCCCATCAATGCCTGGAGACATCCAAGGCTCTGAGCAACCTCATCTAGTGCAGGATGACCCTGTCACTGCAGGAGGTGGCACTGGGTGGCCTTGGAAGGTCCTTCCAACCCAACATGTATGATTCTATTCCTGCTCTGGCAGGGGGATTGGACTAGATGATCTTTTGAGGTCCCTTCTAATCCCTGATATTCTGTGATTAGCTTCACCTTTGGTGGACAAGGGGTGGTAGCAAGGAGGGATGGATGCTCTGCTCTGCCAGCACAGCACAGCCTGACTTCTCATAACTCCCCTGCTGTGCCCAGCCCTCCCTGTGTGCTGCTCTGCATGGTAATAACAGGAGATGATATTGCTCTTTAAAAGGCCACAGCCAGCTCTTTGATTTTGCTTGCAGTGATTGAAGGGCAGGAGGCTGTGACGTCCCCAAGAGCAGCCTGCACCCCCTCCAACCCCTCTGCCTTCTGCCAGGTGGGATGTTTCCACTTATCCAGCTCTGTCTGGGGGTAGGAACCATCCTTAGAGGCTGCAAGTTGGGTTTTCCCAGCTTTCCAGTCCCTGTTGGAGTCTTTCCTTCTTCTGCTGATGCAGGGAGGGAGAGATGCCTGCAAATAAATGGCTCTGCCCTCCTAGGCAGGGAAGCAGAACTCATAGGAAGAGGGAGATTCCCAAGCCAGGAGGGGAGAAGGAGGTGGTGGGGTGAGGAGGATGATGCAAATGGATGCAGGGGAGGGAAGTGGAGAGGATTGAGAGGCAAAGCAAGCTCATCTCCCTTGCCTGCAGGGTGCCTGTGCTGAGCGAGATGGCTCTGAAGGCGTTTAATTTCATGCTGGACTCTTCATCCCGTGGCTCTGAGCAGGGAGGGTTTGAAATCCAGGCAATGGCTTTGTTTTGTTTG
Source organism: Turnix velox (assembly GCA_013400935.1). NCBI lineage: Eukaryota > Metazoa > Chordata > Aves > Charadriiformes > Turnicidae > Turnix > Turnix velox. The sequence goes on from VZTY01003829.1 coordinate 10,553, forward strand.
TTATTTGAGTTGATTTCTTGTTGGCTACCACCCGCTGTCTGGGCAGTTATTAGTCTGGAGCAGTGGTGGAGGATTTTCTGCTTGAGTTCACGAGTTCCCCCTTGCTGCACAAACACTCTGCCGTGGGGAAGTGATTTTTCTCTCTGACATTCCCACAGTGGAAGTGTCACCTTGGCATCCAGGGTACCACAATGGATGTCTCTTCCCCCTTCAAACCCATCTGGAGCTCTGTAATAACGTGGGGTGTGATCCTGAGGTAATACTCCTGCAGGATCTGAGGATTAAGAAGGGATGTCTGAGGGAATTGCCTTTTTTCCTTCTGTTCAGGTACTTTTCATCTCAAGGTGCTTTAATGGGCACCACAGGGTCAGCATCCTCCAACTGCAGCTGAGGGAAACCTGGTACAGGAGGAAGTTATTTGTTTGAGAAGGAAAGAACTCAAAATTCATGTCCACTCTGTGCAAGCCATGTGCTGCTGCTTATTTCAAGTGATGGGGAGGAAATAGCAGGCATTTTGGGATGTGTTTTGGGCAGATTTTTGCCTTGAAAAGGCTGTAACTAAATGTGAGTCTGTGCTTTATTGGGTACCACTGGGTCAGCATCCTCCCAACTGCAGCTGAGGGAAAGATGGCACAGGAGGAGAAGGTGAGGACCAGAACTTTGTGTCCACTCTATCTGAACCATTTGNGAAAGGTCTCAAAATTCATGTCCACTCTGTGCAAGCTATTTGCTGCTGCTTATTTCAAGTGATGGGGAGGAAATAGCAGGCATTTTGAGATGTGTTTTGGGCAGATTTTTGCCTTGAAAAGGCTGTAACTAAATGTGAGTCTGTGCTTTATTGGGTACCACTGGGTCAGCATCCTCCAACTGCAGCTGAGGGAAAGATGGCACAGGAGGAGAAGGTGAGGACCAGAACTTTGTGTCCACTCTATCTGAACCATTTGCTGCTGCTTATTTCAAGTGATGGGGAGAAATAGCAGGCATTTTGGGAAGTGTTTTGGGCAGATGTTTGCCTTGAGAGGGCTGTGACTTGTAAACCCATGCTTTATTGGGTACCACTAGCTTAGCATCCTCCAACTGCAGCTGAGGGAAAGATGGCACAGGAGGAGATGTCATTTGTCTGAGAAGGAGAGGACCAAAAATTGATGTCCACTCTTTGCAAGCCAAATAGAAAGCATTTTGGGAAGAGTTTTGGGCAGATGTTTGCCTTGAGAAGGCTGTGACTCATTGTAAACCCATGCTTTATTGGGTACCACTGGCTCAGCATCCTCCAACTGAGGATGAGGGAAATGTGGTACAGGAGAAGTCACTTGTTTGAGAAGGAAAGGACCAGAAATTCATGTCCACTCTGTCTGAACCATTTGCTGCTGCTTATTTCTAGTGATGGGGAGGAAATAGAAAGCATTTTGGGAAGTGTTTTGGGCAGATGTTTGCCTTGAGAGGGCTGTGACTCAATGAGAGCCTGTGTTTTATTGGGTACCACTGGATCAGCATCCTCCAACTGAGGATGAGGGAAACATGGCACAGGAGGAGATGTCACTTGTCTGAGAAGGAGAGGACCAAAAATTGATGTCCACTCTTTGCAAGCCAAATAGAAAGCATTTTGGGAAGAGTTTTGGGCAGATTTTTTGCCTTGAAAAGGCTGTGACTCAGTGTGAGGCTGTACTTTATTGAGTACCACTAGGTCAGCATCCTCCAATTGCAGCTGAGNATGAGAGCCTGTGCTTTATTGGGTACCACTGGATCAGCATCATCCAACTGCAGCTGAGGGAAAGATGGCACAGGAGGAGATGTCACTTGTCTGAGAAGGAGAGGACCAAAAATTGATGTCCACTCTTTGCAAGCCAAATAGAAAGCATTTTGGGAAGAGTTTTGGGCAGATTTTTTGCCTTGAAAAGGCTGTGACTCAGTGTGAGGCTGTACTTTATTGAGTACCACTAGGTCAGCATCCTCCAATTGCAGCTGAGGTGCAGGAGGAAGAGAAGTCACTTGTCTGAGAGAGAGAGGACTAAAAATTCATGTCCACTCTGTGCTGCTGCTTATTTCAAGTGCTGGGGAGGGGTGGAGGAAATGAGTTAGGAGGCATTTTGGGCAGATGTTTGCCTTGAGAGGGCTGTGACTCAGTGTGAGCCTGTACTTTGTGTGCAGAGATGGCCAAGTGTGGTTTACAGGCCTAATGGAGCAGATTTGTCACTGGAGCAAGGAGGTGTGACTCTGCTCCAGTTGGCAAATTGTCCCCCTGTTTCTGCAGACGGCTGGGTTTTTATTTTTATTTTTTTTTATCCTTTTTCCCCCCCTCAGTCTTTTTCCTCCTCCATCCATCATCATTCAGAGCTTGCCGCAGTGATTTCCCCAAAGTCATCTATCCCATAATGCCCAGGCTTTGGTGGGAGAGGCTTGTTTGTTCTTGGAAAACTACAAATATTGCTGGAGGAATGGCTTAGAGGATGTGGCTGGGCTTTTTATTTAGAGAGTATCTGAGTTCCAGGGGGCTGAAAGCTGATGAAGAAATGAAATAAGTCACGAGATAACAAGATTCCATGGAAAGAGTGAAGATTCTGAGCAGGGCTTTGATATATTCTGCATCCCATAATGTTGTATCCAGAGCATCCTTTGCCTCCAGCAAAGGTGGGGAGGGCTGAGAATGTCCCAAGAAAAGCATAATGGTTGCAGTAGGAAATTTGGCTACTACTTAACAAGGGGATAGAAAGGGTGGAGTAGGACTTTTTAATAGAATATGTGATGGAAGGACTAGGAATAATGGATAGAAATTGGAAGAGGGGAGATTTAGGCTGGAGATATGAAAGAAATTCTTTGCTGTGAGGGTGGTGAGACACTTGAAGAGGTGCCCAGAGGGGTTGTGGATGTCCCCTAAATCCCTGGAGGTGTTTAAGGCCAGCTTGGATGAGGTCTAGTGGGAGGTGTCCCTGCCCATGGCAGTGGGGTTGGAACTAGATGATCTTTTGGTCCCTTCCAACCCAAACTATTCTGTATTTCTGGATAGATCCATGGTGCACCTTTGCCTCTCTTGGTGAGGCACATCTCTGAAGGCTTTTTTGCTGGGAGAGGTGATTATAAGACAGGAGTTTTGCTTTTCCCATCCTGCCAAGAAGCTCACACCACAGTCTGCAGCTGTGCAGTGAAGCAGGGAAGAAAGAGAGATAAGATGGAGAGGAAGAGGTGGCTGGGAATGAGTTAGACCTGCAATTCTTTGAAAGAGGCTGGTACTGAAAAACCTTGGCTGTTGTAATCTCAAAGAGGAAATGAAGCAGTGGGTATGGCCTGGGTTTGAAACTAACACACTAAAGCTTCCCACAGGGGCTGTAAAAGCACAACCTGGGCTTGGAATGGGGTCTACTTCCAAAATAGAACAGAAGAGAAGCCTAGAAATCAAGGAGGTGTGTGTTGCTTGTCTTTCCAGGGAGGTGATGTACCTTCTTGATGAGTCCTGCTGCTGCCTGTGAGGGTGTAGAAGTACACCCTGGGCTTGGATTGGGGTCTACTTTTAAAAGAGCACAGCAGAGATGCCTAAAAATCAAGGAGGTTTGTGTTGCTTGTCTTCCTAGTGAGGTGATGTACCTTCTTTATGAGTCCTGCTGATGCCTGTGAGGGTGTAAAAGTACAGCCTGGGCTTGGATTGGGGTCTGCTTTTAAAAGAGCACAGCAGAGAAGCCTAGGAATGAAGGAGTTGTGTTTTGCTTGTCTTTCCAGCCAGGTGATGTACCTTCTTCATGAACCCTTCTGATGCCTGTGAGTCTGTAAAAGTACCCCCTGGGCTTGGATTGGGCTCTACTTTTAAAAAGAACACAGCAAATATCCCTAAAAATCAAGGAGGTGTATGTTGCTTGTCTTTCCAGTGAGGTGATGTACCTTCTTGCTGAGTCCTACTGATGCCTGTGGGTCTGTAAAAGTACCCCCTGGGTTTGGAATGGGGGTCTCCTTTTAAAAAGAACACAGCAGAGAAGCCTAGAAATGAAGGAGGTGTGTTTTACTTGTCTTTCCAGCCAGGTGATGCACCTTCTTGATGAGTCCTTCTGATGCCTGTGAGGGTGAGGGATGTGCATACACAAGTTTACATCTCACTAAATAAAAGCAAAGCCAAGAAAATCTTCCCAGTGAGCCTGGCAGCTATTTAGGGTGAGGGATGTGCATACACAAGTTTACATCTCACTAAATAAAAGCAAAGCCAAGAAAATCTTCCCAGTGAGCCTGGCAGCTATTTTTTTTCCCCCTCTGCCCAACCTCACTATCTGCCCAAGGCACAGCTGAGGTGAAATCTTTTTTTTTTCCCTTTTCATCCCCTGTCTTGTGTGAAGACTTGGACGGCTTGGCTAAGTGTGATTGGAACAGTTTGTTTTTAAGCTCCACATAAGCACTGTGGTGGATTTATAGCATTTTCATTCTTTCTCAATCGACCCACTGGGAGCCATTAAACTTTTATTGCTCTCTGCAGTTGCCTGGCCAGAGCAGGATGGAGCTGCCCTGCTCCTGGAAATGCTCTGTCTTCAGCTGCTGGGCTTGTGCTGGAGGGGGGGAAAAATTCCCATGTTGAGGAACACCCCAAGGCTTTCCTGTTGAGATTTAAGCTGTTTTGGGTGAGATAGTCCTCCAATCTTCTGAACAAAGAAATAAATCCTCCCTGAAGTGTCAGGAGGATGGAGACAGGTTCTTCTCAGTGATCTCCAATGGTAGGACACAGGGCAATGGGTGCAAGGAGGAGCATGAGACACTGGAAGAGGTTGATTAGAGAGGTTGTGGATGCTCTCTCAATCTCTGGAGGTGTTTAAGGCCAGGCTGGATGAGGCATTGAGCAACCTGGTCTAGTAGGACATCCCTACCCATGGCAGAGGGGTTGGAACTAGATGATCTTGATGGTTCCTCTCAACCCAAACCATTCTATTTTGCTATACAGGGGCTCTAGAGAGTCACCTTCATTACTGTAATGATGTTTTAATGAGTGGCTGCTCCTCTTTTTGGCTGCCAAGTCGGGTTCTGCAAGCAGAGAGACCCAGTGAACTCACCAACACATTGTCCAAGTGGGTTTTGCTGGATTTAAGGTCTTCAGGGGGTTGGAACTACATGATCTTTTAAGGTCTCTGCCAACCCAAATCCATAAATACAAGGTAAAACTTATGGTGAGGGTGAAGAAACAGTGGCACAGGCTGCCCAGAGAGGTTGTGGAATCTCCTTTTCTGGAGAGATTCAAGCTCTACCTGGATGCTTTCCTTGTGTGACTTGGTCTAGATGTTCCTCCTCTGTCAGTGGGGATTTTATTAGAAGACAAAGAATCATAGGATGGAGCTCTCATTCTAGAAGCTGCCACATGGGGCAACTGATAGTCCTGAAAAACAAGGGTGGATTAAATCCAGAATGGTCATTTTCTCCTCCTGAAGTGCTCAGATAGATGATTTAGGGGTGTTTTTTTTTTGTTGAAATTGGGTTGATGGTTGGATTCTGTGCTTTGAAAGGTCCCTTCTATGAGATTGAAGGTTGGTTTTATCCTCTTGTAGCAGGGAGAAGGCCAGGCTGGGGTGCTTCTGTCTGCATGTTTTCTAATTTAATTACTTATCCTTGTCTCAAATTGTTTATGGTACACTAGGCTATTAAATGTGCCATAAGCAAATGGCTCTTGAAAGAGGAAGAGGATTTATTTGTTTTAGCAACCACTCCAACAAAAGTCTATTTCCTCAGCTAATTAAGATTCCATTCGCTAATTTAAATGTTATGCTAATTAAAGCATAATTCTGAAACAGCAAAAAGGAACTTAAGGGGGGGAAAAAATAAAGAGAGAAAAAGAAAGAAGCAGAGAATAAGAAAGAAAACTGGTTGGCCTTTGAGGAATTGCATTAAATTTATTGGGTTGTTGTAACAATGGTGAGCAGGGTAATTATTTCATTTGCTTCTCATGTGCTATTCATGTTCCTGCTTTTTCTTATTAATTTCCCCCCCTGTTTTTGTGCTTAATCTCATTGGCACCCCCTCTAATGGGCATCATCCTGCCATGGTTTGAGATGAATTATCATGATCCTTGTGTTTTTTTTTCTGAGAAGGGGCTGCACAGAGACTCTTGGAGCTTGTTCATCTTCCAACCCAAGCTGAGACAAGGCTCCACAGCCAAGGCTTTGCTTATGGAGTTTCACTGTGCTTGCTTTAATTAAAGCATAAATAATGTAGTTTGGGGGTGAGGAAGGGATAAAAAAAACAAAAGAAAAAGGCAGGAGTAGAAGGAGTAAAGTCTGTTTTGCTTTGTGTTTTTTCTTTATTATATGGGCACAGACTAAGAGCAGCTCCTGCTGTCGCTTCACCCACTGTGTAATGTATAAAATAACACCACTGATGTATGAAAAAAGGGAGAATTAATTCACTAAAGACTTGGGGAAGACACACAGGGGAGCTGGGGACACTTCATTTGGGAAACTGGGCTGGTTTTTGGCTGTTGGTTGACTGCAGAGTGTGGGAACTGCCTTGATAATCACTGGAGTTGATCTCACTGAGGTTTCTCATTTGCCAAGGGGTGTAGTGACTTCAGATGGGCATCAGAGCATCATCTTCTTGCCCCAATTTTTGCCTTGTTAGCTTTGCCTGATGCAGAGTAGCCACAAAAAAAAGCCTCTGATGTTTGCAGGAGCTTCTGGAAGCTGTGATGAAAGGACAGAGCCATCTCCTAAGTGGAGAAAAACCAAGTTACTGCCTGTTCCTGGGCTGCAAAGGAGATAATAAACAGTGATATGGAGATGAAAGATGTAAGGAGGACTGTCTGAGAGGAGGAGCAAGCTCTGAACTCCAAGCAAATTTTAATCCAATCATTCCATCCTCTTAGCAAGCAGGCTCCAAGCCTTTCCTTAGGTCCTCTTTTTGTCCCCAGGCCTTGAGATGCAGAAGGTCCCGTGGCACCATGGCTTCACCCTGGCTGCTCCCTCTTGGGAGAGAGGATTTGCAGGAAGCTGCTTCACGGGGTTGTCTTGCTGTGTTGGTGTTATTGATAATGAAAGTCAGGCAGGAGTTCATTATTTTGCTCTAATTTTATGCATTTGGGGTTTTATTTTTCTAAGAGGAAACCAATTAAGATGCTCTGATGAGCCTTCCAGCTCCCAGTGACTTGGGAAACACCATGAAATGCTTTCAGGCTGCAGCTCCTACCAGTGTGTGTGTGGTCCTGAGCAATGAGAGGGGTTGGATTGCTTCATAGTGTCCCCTTGCCTTGCCCCTGGGGGTTCTGGTGGCTGTGTGTTCATGCTAGTGCCCTTGTGCAGGTTGATCTTGTGTTCATACCTTCTCTCCTTCCCATTTTTGGGTGTGTGTCCATGACCCTGTGTCCATCTTCATACATCTTGTGTCTTCTCCTTCATCTCTCACCCTCCCACATGCATGTACCCCCTCTTTGCATCTCTGTGGAGGTCCAGGAGCATGTATGTACCCCTACATCCCTCATACATGTGTTCTTTCTGTTTTTTTCCTATCCTCCTCTGCTGCTTTTCTTTCCCTGTTCCTCTCCCTTTCCTTAGTCCTGTTCTTTCCCTGTTCTTCTTCCTTTCCTTCATCCTTTTCTTTCCCTCTTCCTCTTCCTTTCCTTCATCCTTTTCTTTCCCTCTTCCTCTTCCTTTCCTTCATCCTTTTCTTTCCCTGTTTCTCTNACTTCATCCTTTTCTTTTCCTTTTCCTCTTCCTTTCCTTCATCCTTTTCTTTCCCTGTTCCTCTTAATTTCCTTCATCCTTTTCTTTCCCTCTTCCTTTTCCTTCATACCCTTCCATTTTTGCACCACCTTCCTTGGTCAACCCATTGCTTTGTTGGCAGAGGTTGAGGAGGAGCAGAATGAGGTTTTTGGAAGCATCAGTGGCAAATCTGAGGCAGGACTGATAGAAAGTTTGAAAGTTTGAATTCAGATAATGAGTTATGTTGATTAAATCACCCTGTTTAGATGCTTGGCTTGCTTCTAGCTCTAAGTATCTTCAAGATGCTCATGGAGAAATGAGGGCAAGGTGATGTTTCTACCTGAGCAGCCAATTCTTTTCCCATTGCTAACCTTTTTCTTCATCCCTAGTTATTTTTTGCCAGCTGTGGAGCATCTCTCCATGCCAGTTCATCCCTTTTGCTGAGCTGGGTTTCTCCATCCAGCCCCACCAGCAGCAGCACCTGCTGTTCCCATTCCCCGTCCGTGGATATATTTAAACTTTGATCTTGATGGGAAGTGACTGGTGCTACATGAAAGCCATATGTTGGAGATGGAAGGACGAGGACGTGTAAGCTCAGTGATATTCACATCTAGAGAGAGAGAGCTGGGAACTTGTAGTGCCACCCACGCTTGGTATTTCTGCTGTCTCTGCGAGGCTCACACAGCTGGGGAAAGGCAGAGTGGGAGCCAGATCTTCTGCTGAAGGGATTTTTTTTTATTTTGTGGAGGGGAAGAGAAGATGGATCAGATAGATTTGATGGAAACTGATAGTTTATGAAAATGAATTCACCTGCATCTCAATTTGCTGCTTGATGCTAGAAGAATCAAAAAGAGAAGGGGAGGGAAAAAAAAAAAGAGAAAAGAGAGGGAGAGAAAAAAAACCAAGCTGAAGTTAATTAAAGCGTGGTTTTGATGTGCAGAGCTGGGATGTTTTCTTTTTAACTGTTTGGCAAGTGGGATCTTTTGGTGTCAGGGTAAGCAAAGCCACTTCCTGGGATGTCTTTTCATCTCTTCTGCCTGTCTAATCTGGGGTTTAGGGGGAGTGAAGTGGGACTGTGTCAGGAGAAGTGAGGAGAAGAACCGTATTGGCCATGGGTACTTGGCAGCATGGAGAGAGAACTTGAATTGCTTTAGGATGGCTGCCTTCATCTCCAGGGCTATCAGGAGCTTCCTGCCAAGAGATGAGTGGTGGTTGTGCTGACTCAGCACCCAGCTGGAGGAAGCTGCTGTCCCTGATGCTGGCTGTCACCCTGCTTTGTCAGCTTTGGAATCTCTGGTGAAGGAGCCAGATCTTTCCTCGATTATTTGCACTGAAGCCACAGGGAGTGGGGAATCAGGGGGGTGTTGGACCTTGGTTCTGGATGTTTTCAGTTGGCAGCTGGCTCTGGGGATGGTGGGAATCATAGAATGGTTTGAGTTTGAAGGAACATTAAAGATCATCTAGCTCCAACCTCCCTGTCATGGGCAGGGAGTGTGCTTTATAGAAAATGAGTGGTATTCAGCATGGTTTTTCTTATTCCTTACAAAGGGGGAGCCCCATGAGTAGATAGAAAATGAGTGGTATCTGGTTCTGGGGGCAGTTCAAGGCTAAAGAGCTGGCTGTGGTGTCACCAGAGCTGTAAGTCCCAAGAGATGAGCTATGTCATAGAATAATGATTGGGTAGGAAGGGACCCTGAAGATCATTTAGCTCCAATCCCCCTGCCATGGGACAGCTCCCACTAGACCAGGTTGCTCAGTGCCTCATCCAGCCTGGTCTTAAACACCTCCAGGGATGGAAGGGACATCCACAACCTCTCTGGGCACCCTCTTCCAGGGTCTCACCACACTCCCAGTAAAGAGTTACTTTCTTATATCATAGAATCATGGAATAGTTTGGGTTGGAAGGGACCCCAAAGATCATCACGTTCCAACCCCCCTG
>VZTY01003830.1:9273-19871 GCA_013400935.1 Turnix velox
GGGAGGTGCTCCAGCCTTTTCATCATCTTCATGGCCCTCCTCTGGACCTGCTCCAATGTCCTCCTTATGTTGAGGGCTCCAGAACTGGACACAATACTCCAACTGGGGCCTCATCATGATGCTCTTGGTGTTTTATCATCATTTATGTTTTGGCAAAGAACTCCTCGTTCTTGCCATCATTGAAACTGACTTATTTACACATTTACAGACCCACTTTTTTTTACCCAGCCTGAATTCAGTGTGACCTCACTGGAATGACCATGGAAATGGTGAAGGCAGGCCTCAGCTCTATTAATTTCTAAGCTTTTGGTCACACTTTATGCCACTTATTCCACTTATTCCACTTGGTTACTGTAAAACCTTGACTGGTAAATATTTCATCGAGCTGTTAATCCTATTGCTAGAGATAAAGTGATCTTGACAGAAACCTGGGCTGGAAACAAGGCAATGCATCCTGCTGATAGGCACGGAATGACCTCACATGTATTTACCCTACATTTTTCTTAATCATTTATTAAGTGCTTCTGAGGGTTTTCAGAGTGGAAGGAATTGTGGCTGTGCCAGGCAGCACCAGCCCAGCACTAAGCACTGGGAGCTTCAGGAATCCCCAGGGACAGGCAATGGGAGGAGAAAACCCAGAGCCTCAATTCCTTAAAAACATTCTACCTGTTGTGAGAGCTTCCTGGTCTCCTCTGAAGTGTCTGAACTGCCTAGGAAGTGGCTGGTCCTCACAGGTGGCCCTGGCCAGAAGGAGAGATGGGAGATGAGCCCATGAGGAGGTGATTCCAGCTGAGCACAGCCCTGGAAGAAAGAGTTTCTGCTTTAATGGAGAAAATGACACTTTCTAAAGTGAAACCAACTGCAGTGTTTCCATTAAACTCACCAAAGCCTGATTCTGGAGACACTGATCTCATCAGCTGAAGTCCAACAAAGCCTTAGAGGGCTCCTGGGTTTAGCCAAGTTGGCTGGATGATCTTTGATCAGCTCCTTTTCCAAGGCCCCCAGATCATGCTGTTATTTGGGAGCTCACACAGAGCTGGTTACTGGCAGCAGGACTGGCCCTGGATGTGCAGACTCAGACACTTGCAGAGTTTGGGATTTCACATCAAAGCCACTGGTTTGGCCCCTGCAGCAGCAGCAGGCAGTGAGAAAGTCTGGAACCAGACCCAACCTTCTCAGAATTTCTCAGTCATTGTGTTCCCGAGCTGGGCTCATCTCCCCTCCAGCCACCAAAGCCCAGTAGGACCTGTCAAAGTTAACATTTGGCTTTAACTTGCTTTTCAAGTCCTTTTTTCCTTTATTCTTCAGAAAGTTCTTCCTCATCTTTTGGGGTTCTCACACCTTCCACAGCCGAGGAAGTGCAGCAATGGAAATACAAGGCATATACAGTAATTTTCTGATCTAGATTTACCCTGTGACCTGTATTTGTCTGTTCATAAATTCACTTTTCTGTAAGCACTATGGAGCTTTGTCAGTGAAAATCAGCATATTAATGAGGGGTTTAAAACACTTTCTAGGCTGCAAACACTCAGGTAAACCTGACTGTACCTGGAATAAGTTCCCTGGTCCCACCCACAGCACCTCCAGGATCCTTTAACCACTGTTACTGGGTTCAAGGGTGCACAAACACAGATCTAGACTCAAAATTCCTCTTGTTTCTATATGATTGATCAGTGCATGGATAAACACTGAGCCAGGACAGGCTCCTGCCCCCCTGCTCATCCCAGCATCATACCCAGTGCCTGTTGTGACCTTCAGCATGAGTGTGTCTCACCCAGGTGAGACAGGAGCTGCCAAAGGATGAAGTAATATTTGCTATCTGGCAGGCAGTCTGTGTTGCAGCACCTACCCAAGAATCAATTTGGGAGTTATAATAGCAGAGAGAGTTATTAACCTGGGCTCCTTTCCTGGCTCTTGTGGCTTTCGATCAGACACTGGGGTGGTTTTCAAACTTTTTTTTTTTCCTATTTTTTAGCACACAATTTTAGTGCCTGCGTCAATGGCAGGTAGAAAGGAAACACAATTTACTGTGATAAAAGCCAGAGCAGAGAGTCCCCACCACCCAGCCAGCAGACAAAGCCCCCCCACACCTCCCACGCTGAAGGAGCATCACTTTTGGGGCTGTGTCACTGCCAGAGCCATCAGCTCCATGAATCACCCAACAGGGACCACCAGACTCTCTTCTCCCCTCCCTTTAAAAGCCTGACAGCAGCAGCCTGTGCCAAGCACCTGCACCCACCCCTGGTGTAACCTTCCCCATCTCTTGCAGCCCAGAGGCCAGGAGAGGCTGAGAGATGGCCGAGGGGGAAATCACCACCTTCACTGCCCTGACTGAAAAGTTTGACCTCCCCCCAGGAAACTACAAGAAACCCAAACTCCTCTATTGCAGCAATGGGGGGCACTTCCTGCGCATCCTCCCCGACGGCACAGTGGATGGCACCAGGGACCGCAGCGACCAGCACAGTAAGCACTTGGGATTTTGGGGGCTTCTCCTCATTCCTCTGGTTTTATCAGCCAGGAAGTGGGGGGCTGGGGAAGAGCAAGTGCCAAGTTGCCAAGTGTCCAAGGAAGGACACTTCCTGGCTGGATGAGGCATTGTCCAGGAGGCAGCATGGGCAGCAGACACGCTCTGACCCGTGGGAGGAACAGTCTGTGGGGTGTTTGACACCTGTAACAGTCAAATCTGAAACCAGCCATCAACCTAATCACAGCACTGAAAGAAATTTAGGTGAGATTTTGGTAACTGGAGGTGTTTAAGGCCAGGCTGGATGAGGCATTGAGCAACCTGGTGTAGTGGGAGGTGTCCCTGCCCATGGCAGGGGGGTTGGAACTAGATGATCTTTAAGGTCCCTTCCAACTCAAACCACTCCATGATTCTATGATCCTAATCCTTTGCTGTGAGGAGGGTGAGCCACTGGCCCAGGCTGCCCAGAGAAGCTGTGGCTGTTTCATACCTTTGAGGGGTTCAAAGCCATGTTGGGCATGACTTGGAGCAACCTGGGCTGCACATGAGGGGGCTTTGAGGTCACTTCTTCCCAAGCCAATCCATGGAAGTGCTAATTGTGCATGGCTGGCTGAGCTGGCAGCTGGAAAATAAAAGGCTTAGGGGCAGCCTTGCATCCTACACAGGCAGCCACCCCATGTTCATTTTGTGGGATCTTTGCATTTGCTGTGGGCTGGAGGATTCAGCCCAAGAGTGGGGCTGTGCAAGTGTGATGCTGCAGGATCTGTGGGCACAAAATGTCCATATCCTCTACATTTACTGGAATCTAACTGGGACCTGCCAGGCTCCTAATCTGGTTAGGAAGAAGGGCTGGGAGGAGCCAAGCCTGCCTGACAAATTCTAAGAAAAGCACTTTTATTTTCTTTCAACCACAAGCGTAGCTCAGTCTCCCTCCCCCAAACATAACCTTTCTTGGTGGTGTTGTTTTAACGAAAGGTGGTTTAAAGGAGATTTTTAATTACAAAGGCCATTTCCCCACTGCTCATTGAGGGGGGGGGGTGGGTGAAGATGAGCTCACCAAAGCTGGACAAACACAGCAGCCTCCAGCCCAGAATAACCCAAGCTCTAAACCTCTAAACTCTTCCCAAAGCCCTGCCAGACAAACACTGCCCCAAAGCACCTGCAGGAGACAGGTCCTGACTCACAGGGCCCAAGAGCATCTCTGCCGTGTTTTACCAGAGCTGGGATCAGAAGGGGGGACATAGAGGTGTCTGGGACCTCAGCTGGGGTTTGCAGAGTGGCAAGGTGACATCTCTTGGGACATGGGGTGCTACCAAGGACAAGAGAGTGGAGCCTGCTGTCTCACAGCATGGATGCTGCCAGGCAGCCCAGCTTTTTTTCTTGGTAAAATGATCCTGTCACTCTGGAGTGAGTGTTTCCCATCCAGCCACTGGTCCCTACAGCTTGGCATCTGTGTCCCAGGTCCCTACAGCCTGGCATCTGTGTCCCAACCTCCTGGCACCTCACTGGCTGCTGGCCTGGGGCTGCCTGTTTGGAAAGCTCTGCCAGAAAGGAACCTCCTATAAAATGATCTCATAAACTTGGCTGTCTGAAGGGACAAATGTCTCGAGAGGAGGCTGCTGGGGGGGGGCTGTGTGATGGTGGAGCAGCCCTGCAGGGCTCTGAGCACCAGCACTGCCCACAGGTCCTGCCCCTGTGCTGGGGGAAGACTGGAGATGCTCAGCACCACTCCCTGCACCACAACTCACTTTGTACTCCCAGATCCACATGGAAACCTGGAGGTGACAGCAGGGAGAGAAGCTCCCAGGGAGAGATAAGGCAGGGAATGCCTGCAGCTCATCCAAGAGCCACCATGAACCTGCAGCCCTGCTCTGCAAACTGACCAAGTGCATTTTGTTGCAGATAAATATCAAGAATTGGTATTTTTAGCTTAAATTGCCTCATAAGATGGCAGCCTCAGCTGCAGGAAGACCTCTCAGGGGAGCAGGAGTCACCCACTCCAAGCCCTCATCATCCAGCCCCACATAAGGGTCTCCTACCACGTCCCTTGATGCTGTGCTGGGCATTGATGTGGTTCCCTCCCATTGAGAGGGAAAGAAAACTTACCAGGACACTGCAGACCCCAGAGGATGAAGCTCATGCTCATCTTATTTTCTCTCTTTCTTCCCTTTACTGCATGGAAGGAAATATCCACCCAGACCTGTAGAAAATGCAAGAATTTGGGCATGAGCTTCTAACTCCACACTTGTTATTAGTTGTCTCCCTGTCCCCCCATGGAAGTGGGGGGCCCTCTCTGAGCACCCAAGGCTGTGCTCCCATGGCTTCTCTCCAACCTAATGGCCTCTTCCTGAGAAATCCATTAAACAAGAACTTGAGCCAAGTCTTCATCATTTCCCAAGATTCCTGTAACCAGCAAAGTAAGGGAAAAAGGAACCTATGGGGCAGAAAAAGCAACTGGGAAAATAGGTAGGTGAAATCTGCCATGAGAGGTGGAAGATGTCATCCAGAGGAAGGAGATGACCCAGACACCCAGGCCTAGAGCTGACCTGTTCTCCTCCCACAGTACAAAACCAGAAAGGAACTTTTTTTGCCCCAGAGTTTCTCATTGAGGTCCAGCAGCAGTTTTTGGGGTGGAAAGCTGGTGTTTTATGGGCTGGATGGAGCAATGCAGCATCATCAGGAACCCATCACCCCCACAACTGCCAAGCTCCTGTGTCCATTTAGGACCAAATCCCAACCAAACCTGGACAATCTGAGATGTGGCTCTTGGCTACCTCCAGGAGGTTTTTGAGGATGAAGCTGAGCCCTTTCTATTTCCCCACCACCCACCTACAACAGTCTAGATAAGGCCAGGAACAGAGTCAGGGCTTTGCCTGACTCTTGCTTCAGCTTTCAGAATCCTTCTTTGTGTGTCACTCCTTCAGCATCTTGTCAAAACCACATGAGAAATTTGTAAATTAGACCCAGAATTAAAACCCCAATCTCCTGTCTCCCATCCCAGCACCCTAACCAAAAGGCCTGCCCTTCCTTTGATGGAAATAAGGGGCGGGGAGAAAAAAAAATGCTTTCTGGTTCCTAAGGCATGGCTGTGGGCTGTCTTTGAGGGAGAGGGCACACGGAGACACTCTGTGCAATATAAACTCTGTTCCTATATACTCATTATGAGCCAGGCTTCAGAACAAAAATATCCTCCTAACTTTCCTAGCAGCTTGTTATCTCTGTCAATCTTTTTTTGTTTATTTGTTTTTCCCCTTTTCCTATTTTACTTTGGGTGGGTTTTTTTGTTGGTTTGGGTTTTTTCTTTTGTTTTGTTTTGGCTTTGGGTGTTTTTTTTTTTCTTTTATGGTAATTTTATTGAATTCCTTCCAGTCCAGCTCCAGCTGAGTGCAGAGAGTGTGGGAGAGGTGTATATAAAGAGCACCCAGTCAGGGCAGTACTTGGCCATGGATCCCAATGGGTTGCTCTATGGCTCGGTGAGTAGGAGGTTTCCCTGATCCCAGACATGGAGAAGGGTTTGAGGTTCTGTGGAAATCCTGTTGCTCTGACTAATGCAAACCACGAGCAGCAATTTAGCCTCTGTCTGCTGCTTGGGGCAGCTGGGCAGCCACTCCTTTGGGCTTTATTTTTCAGGGTGAAAATAAATAAAGCACTAATGAAGGGCATTTACCACCCCTTTGTTTGATAAATACCATATTTTACAGCTTGATAAATACTGTATTTCATAGCTGGAGATGCTTTGCCTCTGCAGCTGCTTCCATGGGGGGCTGCAGGAGGACTCCTGTACCTCTACCCTGGCATCACCTTGCCCAGCCCCTTGCCTACCTCCTGCCACCTCTCCAGAGGCAGTGGCAGCAGCCACAACATCCTGGTGTGACTGGGATTGTTTAAGGAAGGAGCTTCCCCCTCCCTGTCATCACCAAAAATTATCTGGGTATTGAGGGTGGTCCCATTTCTATCAGTGTGTGTGACACAAACCTGGCTGTGGGCTGCTCAGCATCACCAAAGGGCTTTTTGTTCCCTGTGCTCATGCCCTGAAGCCACAACCAGGTGCCAGAGCAGGAGGTAGTGCCAGCACATGGAGCTGGGCTCAGTTACTGCCAAATAAAATGCCCACATCACAGATAAATTCCTGCAGGGGTAGCCCAGGGGATTAAATTAAGAGTACTTACCTCCACCCCTTAAATGTGAGCCTTACTGGGCCATGAAGATCTCAGGGATGGGTCAGGATGGGCTCCTAAGAGGGAGCATCTGAGCTGGGATCTCACATTGGGATTGTTCTCCCTCTGGGGTGGCTCCATCTCACTGCCCTTGTCCTGGCTCTCTTGCAGCAGCTGGTGGGTGAGGAGTGCCTGTTCCTGGAAAGGGTGGAAGAGAACCATTACAACACCTATGTCTCCAAAATGCACGCAGATAAGAACTGGTTCGTGGGTCTGAAGAAGAATGGGAGCAGCAAGCTGGGGCCACGGACTCACTATGGCCAGAAAGCCATCCTCTTCCTCCCTCTGCCTGTCTCAGATGACTAAACCCCCTCCTGGGAGCTCAGAGACAACCCAAACCCCAAATCCTACCCAGCACCTCCTCTTTTCCCTCATTCTCTCTCTTTTTGGCCAGCATGATGGCGCCAAATGTTAGAGCTCTGAGCTTTAGGTTAAGGCTTTACCACAGCTGCCCCACACCAAGCTCTGCAGAGAGGAGGGGAAAAGCCCCACCACCCTGGCAGGCTCCCTGGCATTCCTGCTCCTGGTGTGTGCTGAGACCATGCTGCAGCCCCTGGGGACACCCATGAATCTGACCCAGGGCAGGGACCCAGGACACCCCAAAGATGCCTCAGATACCAGGGGAATGGACACCTCTACTGTCCCCAGTCATTCCAAGGTCAAACCTCAATATTCACATATTTTCCCAGTTGAGTCTGTAGCTTCTGATGTGATCCCAAAGCAGTTTGAGACTGCCCAGTCCCAGTCCCCTGGTTAATTGTTTGCTGACATCCTGGGTGCCAAAAGCTCCCAGCCCTGGCCCTCCCCTAACCCTGTATCTCTGTATTTCAGCCTCCTACCTGCTGTATGTCATTTGTATTTATTTATTAATTAAACCTGCCTCTTCTACAGCCTGTCTGTAAGTCACTCACAAAGCAAACCCCTTGCTGTTGCCCCAGGAGTTGCTGAGATTTGCTGTTGAGGGGTTGATGGCAAAGCAGGGATGAGCTGCATGATGGTGTCACTGCATTGCACCCCATTTCAAAGGGGCTTCCAACCACTGCCCCCCAAGTCTGCCTAAAAGGGGCTCTAAAAATGGCATCATCATCCTCACACACCCTGCACCAGTTCCTTGCACAGGGTGACCCCTTTTTGCGCTGCTTTAAACATGTAACTGCTTAGCTGTGGTGGGGAAGAGCTGAGAAGTTTGACATTAAAACCAGCACCTGGCTTATATAGTCTCAAATCCTCAAATTTAGGCTGAAAGGATGAGGGGAACCAGCCACCATCAACATCCCCAGAAGTGCTGGCACCCAGGAAAGGCTACAGACAGCATTCCAGTGGCAAGCACAAAGCTGAGCAAGACAGAACCATGTGTGGGGCTGAACACAACAGTCACTGCCCCTTGGAAAAGGCAAAACTGAAGGAAAGCCTGAGCAGAAGAGCCAGATTTCTAATTAAACTGGAAAGGTGGAGAGCAGAAGGCTGCAGTTAGCCCTGCTGTCTTCCAGCACCTCATTAACCACTGGCCATTCCTCTCCTCAGGCTTCTGCAGCTCAGAAATCACCACCACAGGTACACCCCGGGCACCCAGCGGGGCAAAATGTCAACACTTTGGGCTGAAAAAATAACCCCCAGAGGAAATCAGGGGGATTGCTCCAGACACATGAACAAGCAAAGAGGCCATGACCCAAGGAAGCCAACCACTCTGCCTTCAGGGAGCTCTGTCCTCAGGGTGAGAGGTGAGGAAGGGAAGAAAAAAAAAAACAAAACTTAAACCTTCTCAGGCAAAGGGCAACCCCAAACAGCTCTTTTTTTTTTTCCACAATTCTCCCTGGTTCAGGTTGCCCTGAGAAGCTGTGGCTGCCCTGGCTGCGGAGGGCACCCCTCCATCTGCCCCAAGCAGCCTCATGGCTGGGGGTCCTGGGCAGTGGGTACACTTGGGACAAGCTCAACTCTACCCCAGCTTACAATTTCCCAATCAAAAGAAAAAAAAAAACCTCTCCTTATCCTAAAATGATCTTGCAGGTTGGATGGGGTTTGGAGACACCTGGGCTGGTGGGACACAGTAGGGGAAGTCTGAGGTCCCTTCAGCACTGCAGGATTACTGGGGCAGGGGGTTGGATCATCAAAAAATAAAGCAAATAAAAAGGTGGCGAAGCCTGAAGTGCTGGAGGGCAGGAACTCCCCCTTCTCTTTGCTACCTCCCCCCCACCGCGGTCCCCATGCCGGGGATGCCCAGGAGATGGCGATGCGGAGGCGCGGAGGGACGGGGAGAGGCGGTTGAGGGACCGGCAGCAGCCAAGCCGTCCCGCAGACAACATCTGGATCGGCATCTGGCTGACAAATGGAACCAGAGGAAACTGAAAGGCGTCCGAGAACCTGCGGGTCCTCCCCACTCCCGGCCCCGCAGCCCCTCGGCTGCTGCTTCCACCCCGGGGACCCCCCTGCTGCAGCTCCCATGGGACAGGGGGTGATGGACACCTTCTGCTCAGGCTTTTCTATAGTTTTGGCATTTCCAAGGGGCAGTGACTACTGTGTTCAGCCCCACACATGGTTCTGTCTTGCTCAGCTTTGTGCTTGCCACTGGAATGCTGTCTGTAGCCTTTCCTGGGTGCCAGCACTTCTGGGGATGTTGATGGTGGCTGGTTCCCCTCATCCTTTCTCCCCCTGCAGCCTAAATTTGAGGATTCGAGATTATATAAGCCAGGTGCTGGTTTTAATGTCAAACTTCTCCGGAGAGAAGGTTTGACGATGGGCAACACCCTCATCCCACAGAGTGGCTTCTCCTCTTTCCCCTTCCTCCTCCTGCTGCTGCTCCCAGGAGACAACCCTAGCCCCAAAAGCCAAAAGGACTGGGGTAAGGAGGCCAGGAACAAGCTGCCATTGAGCTGTGGGAACTGATGGGAATACAAGCAAAAGGAAGTCTTGGGGTTTCTGCTGCTTTCCCGTGGCTGGCACTTTGGAAGGGCTGCAGGAGAACACACACAAATCAGGGTGGAGGAATTGGGATGGTGTGGAGGTGGGCAATCAGGGCACCACCACACCATAAGCATCAACCCCTCAGATGGTCCTACAAGGACCGAGGAGACAGCCCCCCATGTCCCCTCCAAGCGTAGATCTTGGTGATGCTCATCCCTACAGCCCTGCCTGAGCTGGGGGTGCAGCAGTGCTGTCTGTGTCCCCCACCTTCCACGGTTCCCATCCCCACCATCCTCAGCCTTCCCTGAGTGCAGACAGAGGGCTGTGCCAAAGCTTTTCCTGATGTCCCAACCAAAACCAGCTCTTAGGGCAGCACATCTGCTCCCACATGTGCTGTGGCTCTAGTTCTAGAGCCACTCTCAGGGGAGGGCTGGGGTAAAACCAGTAAGTCAGGCACTGGGATGGTGTAAATCAATTATTTAAACAGGAGCCACTGCCAAGGTGAAGTCTGCAATAAGAAGAATCACAGAATGGTTTGGGTTGGAAGGGTCCTTAAAGATCATCTAATTCCAACCCCCCTTCCATAGGGACACCTCCCACTAGACCAGTTTGCTCAGTGCCTCATTCAGCCTGGCCTTAAACCCCTCCAGAGAGGGGACAGACTGTTTTATCCTCATCCCAGTGGTCCTAATCTTCCCTCCTATAGGTTTCTCTGCAAAAGCCTGGCAAACTTCTGCCTCAAATAGTTTTTGTAGGGCCAGCTGTGTGTGAGCACATGTAGCAATTCGTTGTGGCCATCACAGGTGGCTTGTGGCAACCTCTAATCCCAGCTTTGGGGTCGAGCCCCTGAGGAGTGGGGAGAGAGCAAGAGGCCCCCCACTTACAGCCCTCCAGACGCAGAGTGTCAGGAAGCTGCAGCTTAAACTCTGCCTAATCCCCACACAAAGGGCTGGTCACTGGGAATGGATTTACCTGCTTAATTCTCCCCGGACATTCCTGGAGCCCAGCATCCCCCC
>VZTY01003831.1:0-12473 GCA_013400935.1 Turnix velox
TGGGACACTCTTCTGCCACCCTGTCTTTGACAAAGTTTCTTCTCCTATTTCTGTGGAACCTCCCGTGTTCCAGCTTGCACCCACTGTCCCTTGTCCTATCTTTGAAGGTCACTGAGAAGAGCCTGGCTCCATCTTCCTGACACTCATCCTTTACATATTTCCAATTATGAATGAGGTCACCTCGCAGTTTCCTCTTCCCCAAGCTAAAGAGCCCCAGCTCCCTCAGCCTTTCCTCAGAAGGGAGATGCTCCAATCCCTTCATCATCTCTGTATCTCTGTGCTGGACTCTCTCCAGCTGTTCCTTGTCCTTCTTCAACTGAGGGCCCCAAAACTGGACACAATATGCTAACTGTGGTCACCCAAAACCTTACCCCATTTCTCACCTTACTGCACTGCACATAAAGCCATGCATTAACAGCTATTATTCTCAGTGCTCTTTGCCTTTAACACTTCTGTGTTGCTTCAGCTTTCCCACATAACAAGGAGTTCCTCACCCTGTATCCTCATCCCCCTTGTTTATCACACCCTTCCTTCCAAAGTCAGCGTAGGTTTGAGTGAGAAAGAAGCAACAGAAGCAGCCAGAGGCCAGCCAGAGTGTGATTGTTTTTGTGATCTAACACACTCTCTTTCAGATTTGATAGCAAGTTGCATCCCTCCCTGGAGGTGTTTAAGGCCAGGCTGGATGAGGCTTTGAGCAACCTGGTCTAGTGGGTGTCTCAGTCCATGGCAGTGAGGTTGGAACTAGATGATTTTTAAGGTTCCTTCCAACCCAAACCATTCTGTGATTCTATGACCAAAAGACAGGGCTCTACATTGTGGTTTTGTCTCACTATAGTTTTCCTGCTTTCCTAGGAAGATCTTTATTGATCATTTTAGCCTGGAATGATTGGCAATTTTTTGTTCTCCCACTTTGGAGTTTGGAATCTGTTGTGATGTTGTTTATTTTTCTTTCAAGAAAACCCCATGGATCTGGTTTTGGTCACTTTTGGTTTTTCTCAAGCAAAGGAATTTTCCATACAGTGTACAGTAACCTCCATTAGGAGGTGATTATAAAAATAAGCACTTTATTGAGTCAAATCTGTTTGGAAAAAAATCAGAAAAACCAAGCATAATCCTCTTCAGCATCCCAGAGGTTGCTTTTTGATGGAGAATAACAACAAACAAACATATTTTAGCCAAAAAATGTCCTTTTAGGAGACAAAAATACTGTGCAATTAGGATGGAAAGCATGTCTCCATGTCACACTGTGATTGAGCAACCTTTGTAGTGGGAGATATCCCTCCCTATGGCAGGGAGGTTGTAACTAGATGATCTTTAAGGTCCCTTCCAACCCAAATTATTCCATGATTCTATGACCAAAAAGCTTTCAGAGTGGTCATTTCTTCCTGGTGAATCCTTGGCCTTTATAGTGTTGAACTGTCAGATTTTGTGCAAATCATAGTATTTTAACCCTGTTGGTGTTCTGTGCAGAATTATATTTGGAATACTAAAATCCATATGTAAAAAACATCACTAACTGTAGTACCTGCCCCTGCCATACTTCCAAACAGATAATAATTCCACCCAAAAGGCTCAGTTGCTGTGTGATGGTGCATAAATGTTTTCAATTAGCTTGTAAAAATGATGTCCATCAAAGTAAGGAGCAATTACCTTTAAAGACTGAGCACATTCTTGTCTCAGGAATAGCTTCCTGAATTCATTTGTGTAGGTGGTGTATAATATGGGAAGATTAGAGTTAATCCTTTGACACAATGAGAATAATGACTCTTGTAATTTCTTTGAAGAAAATTATGAGGTGATGGGAAAATGGTGATCACATTGCTGAAGATTAGAGTAGAACTTCACAGTAATCACCAGATTACATAGGGTTGGAGAGGACCTTCCAAGGCCACCTAGTCCAACCCTCTGCAGTGAGCAGGGACATTCTGCACTAGGTCAGGTTGCTCAGAGCCTCAGCAAGTCTGGCCTTTGATGTCTCCAGGCTTTGATAGGGACTCCACCACCTCCGTAGGCACCCTCTTCCAGTGTCTCAGCACCCTCATGGAGAAGAACTTTTCCCTGATTTCTAAACCTAACCCTGCCCTGCTCTAGTTTCAAACCATTGCTCCTCATCCTGTGTGTCCATGCTCTGGCAAACAGCCCCTCCCCTGCTTTCCTGTAGCCCCTTCAGGCACTGGAAGGTTGCTGTGAGGTCTCTTTGGGATCCTTTTCTTCTCCAGGCTGAACAGCCCAAGCTCTCTCAGCCTGTCCTCACAGCAGAGGAGCTCCAGCCCTCACATCATCCTCATGGCCTCCTCTAGACCCTCTCCAATAGTTCCATGTCCTTCTTGTGCTGATGTCTCCAGAGCTGTATGCTGTAACTCCAGGTGGGGTCTCACCAGAGCAGAGCAAAGGGAAGATAAAGTGAGCCCTATGTGTTTTGCTAGATTTCACAGCTGTATCAACAACTAGCTGCCATTTTCTTCTCAGAATTGTGCCTGCCTCAACTTGTGTATCTTTGTGTGTTGTTCCCCAAGCACTGCTGCTGGCAGCTGAGAAGATGAGTATTCTCTTATCAGGTTTTTATCAGGGTGTGCTGCCTGTCAGGTAGAACCCAAAGGCTAGAACTGTGGCTACTGTGCTCTAAAACTTGTGTGTGTCTGCACTATTCTGACAGATGCAAGTTTCAAAAGCTCATGTAGGATCTGAGAAGATGATAAGGACCTCCCACAAGGCTCAGTACGTGCAGTTGGCACAGTTAGATGTAAATTGCCTTTCCAAATCAGTGCTGTTTGCTTCTGATAATATAAATAATTCTAATAATTCATGGCAAGCTTCTGTCTCTTCATCAGAAAAGCATTGGACTACTTATGGAGACTGTGGGACCACTTCTGTCCTATATAGAATAACCTTTATACTTTGTAGAACATTTTTAGATGGCTTGCAATGCTTTTTTTTCCACAATGATAACTTATCTCAGGTGACTGCATCTGTTCTCTCCCCTCAGAACCAGAAAACTTGACCAGTTTCAACATGTGCTGCTTATTTTTTGATAAACAAATCACCTCCACAACAGTAATGAATTCTTTCTGTCACTGATGGAACAAACCTCTGGAGAGAGCTACCCAGAAACACCAGAATGTTTCTTCAACCTGTACAGAAATGAATATTCAGTTATTTAAATGAATTCAAACTAAGAAACAATAGTTGTATTAAACAACATTCTGTGCTTCAGCCCTATTTGGTCATTTGTTCACTCTTCTGTGACCAAATCTTTGTCATCACTCTGCCTTATGCCATCATAGTCCTGGGTGTGTTGCTGCTATTTGTCCTCTGAAAATCAAGTCCAAGATGAGTTCAGGAAGTTCTCCACAAAGCAACCCTTCCAGTTTTGCAGTGCCATGTCCATGATAGGTGGGGCTGAGATTCTTCCTCCATCAGTTATTATTTAAAGAATATAAATCATTTCCAAATTAAGAACTCTGTTTCTCTGTTATCCAGCTTTTGACTTCTCATGAAGCTGTGAGAGCACTTAGCTTAACCTTGTATATCCACTGCATTTCTTAATGAAAAAAATTTTCAGAAGTTGAACCACCACAACGAAAGGATGGTGAGACCACACCTGGAATACTGTGTCCAGTTCTGAGGTCCTCAGTTGAAGAAGGACAGGGAACTGCTGGAGAGAGTCCAGCACAGAGACATGAAGATGATGAAGGGATTGGAGCATCTCCCTTCTGAGGAAAGGCTGAGAGAGCTGGGACTCTTTAGCTTGGAGGAGACTGAGGGGTGACCTCATTCATGTTTAAAGATATGTAAAGGGTGAGCGTCAGGAGGATGGAGCCAGGCTCTTCTCAGTGACCTCCAGTGATAGGACAAGGGGAAATGTCTGCAAGCTGGAACACAGGAGGTTTTTCATGGTGAGGATTACAGAACACTGGAACAGGCTCCCCAGAGAGGGTGTGGGGTCTCCTTCTTTGGAGACATTCAAACCCCACCTGAACATCTTCCTTTGTGACCTGATCTGGTCTTCCTGCTCTGGCAGGAGGATTGGATTAGATGATGTCTTGAGGTCCCTTCCAATCCCTGACATTCTGTGATTCTTTTGCTTAGTCAAGCAGCCTGTATTTGGTATCAAATAAACACATCTGAACACAGGGTGCTTTTAGTCTTATCATGTCAACTTCTTGTCAGACTTGGTCTTCATCATGTCTGACCTTGAGCTGTATCTTCCCCAGCTCTGCTCTTTGTTGGGATTAATCATTTGGCCTCAGGAGAATCCATCTTATCCCTCCACCTCTAACCTTTCTTCCTACTGCCTCTGCTAGTTCTAAGAATTGAAGCAGATCCCTTTCAACTGCAAATACCTGGTGATCCTCAGATCATAAGATTAAACGTGACCTGAACAAATCAAAAGGAGGTTACCACCAGCAGGCTTAGACCTGGGTGTAATTTTGCCAAAGGCAAGGCAGAAATCTCACTGCAAACTCATGTAAAACCTTCCAGGAAAATGTTGTTTTGCCATTATTTAGAATATATGCATTTCATTTCATAATTTTTCATTTTAGGACTAAATTATAAAATCTAAAAGTTTGCAAACAGGCCTTATTTTAATAAAGCTGATTTTTCTCATTAGAAAACCCGTGGAGGTTTTCATTTTTATTAAAATTAATTAGCTTTAAATTACTTTACAGTTGAAATTTTGTAGTATCTTTGTGTGTCTGTAGCTCCATACACAGTAGTATGTAGGGTAAATTAAATCTCTGCATAGAATTTTTAAGGTTTCACTCCCTTGGCTATAGGGAATTAAATAATTCTTATTTTTCATTTTATCTCCATTTTCCAGAGAGAAGAGAGTATGTAGTGTAAAATCCTACATCCAGAAGTCTTTTTATTCTTTTGAGAGTAAAAAGTGAGTTGTAGAGCAGTTTTTGATGAGAAACATGGATTTTATCACTTCAGATAATCCAATATTTCAACTAAATTAATATTAGTTTAATACTGAAACCAACACCATCTATGATGTGAAGAATGCTACTGATTTTGATTATTTCCTAAAGAAATGGTTAAATATGAAATCCTGGTAGTTCCTAAAGCATGTTCTTTATATCCTACTCAAAATAAACATATTTTTAAAATGAAATAACATAATGGAAATATTATTAGAATATTTACTTTCATGCTTGTGATTTAAGTGTTAAATACATGACTAAAACTGAACATTATAGATAATTAGAATGTGTTTCAGAGGCACTATTAAGGAAAAACCTAAATAATTACCTGTCATAATGATGCTTTCCTAAACCTGAATGCCTAAAACTCAATGTTTCTGTAATAGCAAGTTCTGGTTATTAGTTTAAAGCAAAATCATAGAATGGTTTAGGTTGGAAGGGTCCTTAAAGATCATCTAGTTCCAGCCCCCCTGCCATGGGCAGGGACATCTCCCACTAGACCAGGTTGCTCAGTGCCTCATCCAGCCTGGCCCTAACTGGGATTTAGATGGCAGAGCTGAAAATTATGAAGCACCATTCTTTGGCATGCCAAATTGTTTTACATCCGTCTGTTTTAGGGGCTGAGTTCTTCAGGTGGTTGAAGTTCTCATTCCCAAAAATTATCTTGGTACATTTTCAAAAGTATTTGAGCTTTGAAATGTTTTTATAGAGCACTTAGTGCTTGATCACCCATTAATGAGGGATGTGCACCCTCTAGGTTTGGTTTTGTTCTCCTCACTCTCTCAGACGAGAAGGCAGGGGATGGGCTCCAAGCTTAAAGCTGCTCTAGACCAGCTCTGTTTAGTCCCTTGAAGCTCTCATCAATTTGGCAAGCTTTGTCCCCAGAGCAGAACAGCGGGGTACAGCACTGGGCTGGTGTCTAAGGAATTCTTTTATTTATCTGAAATGTTCCCTCTCTTGCCTGCTAGGATTGAAATTTCCTTCCTCAGTTGTATTGATGTAGAAGAAGGTAACATGCAAGAAAGAGATTATAGAATCATAGAATGGTTTGGGTTGGAAGGGACCTTCAAGATCATCTAGTTCCAACTCACCTGCCATGGGCAGGGACACCTTTCACTAGACCAGGTTGCTCAATGCCTCGTCCAGCCTGGCCTTAAACGCCTCCGGGGAGAGAGGGGGCATCCACAACGTCTCTGGGCAACCTGTTCCACTGTCTCACCACCTTCACAGTAAAGAAATTCTTTCTTTTCAGCTTAAATCTCTTCTCTTCCAATTTGCATCCATTACTCCTCGTCCTGCCATCCTGGACCCTATTAAAAGGCCCTACCCCAGCCTTTCTGTAGCCCCCAGAAGTATTGAGAAGCTCCTATGAGGTCCCCCCTGAGCCTTGTCATCTCCAGGCTGAACAATCCCATCTCCTTCATCCTGTCCTCATAAAGGAGATGCTCCAGTCCTCTCATTTTCTTCATGATTAGTGGTATAACATTAACATTTAAAATTCTGAGAGAGGCATTTTGACAAGTAACACGCTGTGAATCAGACTTTTGTTGCTGAAGAAGTGTCAGCAAGGTTTCATCTTTCCCCGTGTGTCTTCTGAATAAGCCAAGAGAATCAGATGTTCTTGATTTATAAGCCTAGAGATTTTAACCTACAGAGAGAGGGAAATGAACCTGTAGCTGCCCTCAGAGCACGACCACGTTACTCTCTGTGATTAACTCCAGTTGGCTTCAGAGCAGAATTTGCAAGCAGAACTTCAGGGTATAGAGAAATAACAGTAGGAGATGAATCTGTAAGCACCAAACATCCTGTTTCCATGGAATTATGGTGAAGGAAGACAAATAAATACACTTCACATGTAATAGCTGCAAATAGATGGCTCTCTATGTTGTCAAATAGTGGAGAAAAAGATTACTGAAAACACTTCTTAGGGGTTCAGGACTGTCACTGTGCTTTGTGTCTTTTCATTTTCCTGGACACAAGGGGAAAAAAGGAGCTTTTTTTTTTTATATTGTTGAATTTTTTTGCTACAGGATCATGCGAAATGAAAATACCTCTCAATGGGAACGATTTTACCATATATTTTTTTAAAATATTTCTTGCCTACATAATATATGCAAAGAAGTCCTGGGGGACAATAGATGGTAAAAATTACCCATGATGTTTTTGTAGATTATAACACATTACTCTGTAATGTAGAGCAAAACAGTGATCCTTGTAAATCTGTCTAACTTTGTAATAAATTACTGCCCTGTGGTTTATGTGGGAAAGGGTTAGGTCCTTCACACAAAGCTAAATATTTTTAATTTGCTATAATAAGACTTTTGAACCAAATATTTTGAATAGGCTTTGCCTGATTTTCTTTTGCTTGTGTTTATTATTAGTAATATATTTCTGTTGTGATAAAATTGGCAGAAATAGGTTATAGGGATCTGGCATTTCATATCCTGGAGACAGCCTCAAGGGAGTACCGTGTCCAGTTCTGGAGACCTCAACGTAAGAAGGATGTTGAGCTGTTGGAGCAGGTCCAGAGGAGGGCCACGAAGATGATGAGAGGGCTGGAGCAACTCCCTTCTGAGGACAGGCTGAAGGAGTTGGGGTTGTTGAGCCTGGAGAAGGCTCAGGGGGGACCTCAGAGTAGCTTCTCAATACCTGAAGGGGGCTACAGGAAGGCTGGGGTAGGACTTTTTAGTAGAGTCTAGGATGGAAGGACTAGGAGTAATGGATGCAAATAGGAAGAGGGGAGATTTAGGAACAGGTTGCCCAGAGAGTTTGTGGATGCTCCCTCAATCCCTGGAGGTGTTTAAGGCCAGGCTGGATGAGGCATTGAGCAACCTGGTGTAGTGGGAGGTGTCCCTGCCCATGGCAGGGCGTTGGAGCTAGATGATCTTGAAGGTCCTTTCCAACCCAAACCATTCTATGATTATATTATCTAAGTTTTAGGACTGATCTTGCTCTTGTTTCAGCTGTTGCTGGAAATTATAGAGAGAGACATTTGGAATCTGTAAGAATCAGGTTCACAAAATCATCATGATTCCTTTAAAGGGTGCTGCCAGATTCTCAAATGAGTCAAGCCATACTTGAAAAATCTGCAAATCTAATTTATTTCATATTAATATTTTTTCTGAGAGAATTGTAAAGGGCCAGGATGGACAAGACACTGAGCAACCTGGACTAGTGGGAGTTGTCCCTGCCTACGCCAGGGGGGTTTGGAACTAGATGATCTTTTAGCTCCCTTCCAACCCAAACTATTCTATGATTCTATGTCCTGATAATTCAAACATCTCCTCTTGGCTCTCAAGCAAGTTATGGTGCCCTTGGCCAGATTCTGTCCAGTTTCTTGTTTTCAGAGCTGTGACTCTGCATGCCAGGGCATGAAAGGAAGACATGAATGTATGAACAACAATGGTATGATTAACATGGCAGCTTGTAGAAAGTTTTGTGAGTTTTGGATTTTTTTAAAAGACTTATAACGAGGTTAAAATTATGAAAATGAACTCTGGAAGCTGCTGTCAAAGATAAGACATAGTGATATTACATGGTAGTTTTGAAACAGGGCAAAGGATCTGTTGCAATTCTCTATCCCTGGAACAATTAAATTCTTTGCAAGCTAATTTATTCTAGACAGGGTGTGTTTTTCTATTTGCATGTGTTCTGCTGTTTTGCTCCTCGTAAATTCTGAGTCTAGAGAATAACCTTTACAAAGGATGAATAAGAATTCCCTGCATTCTGTTAACTTCATAGTTCCACTAATGTTTTCTAGTTCTGGAAGGCAAATGATCCAGGGTTTGATCTTCTCCAGGAGGCTGACAAATTATGATACAGGTGTTGTTTTAGCACTTGAAGCAAATAGGGACCATAAAAAACTGCTCTTCATCTTATTCTTTTATTTCTCCTGAAGTGTGAAGCGATGGAAACACAAAATTATGTCATAATTCCTTTACTCTTTGTTTCCTCTAATATAGAATCAGAATGGATTGGGTTGGAAGGGAGCTTAAAGATCATCTAATTCCAACCCCTCTGCCATAGGCAGTGAGCTAATATTTGTGAACTGAGTAGATATTAAAAGATGTACATGTCAAATTGGGTGACTGAACAGAACTTTTTGTTATTGCTTCTCTAATTTCCTCTGAATTATTCTAAAAGTTTTGCTTCTTGTGATATCATTGCATTGAAACATTTTTTTATCTGCTTTCTAGGGTTGTGACTCTCAAATGAGCATGTCAGAAGTGTCCTGCAGTGAAAGTACCTCCTCCTGTCAGTCTCTGGTACATGGCTCAGCTCCAGAAATCCTCGTTGGCCTCCTTTATAATGCCACGACTGGAAGATTATCAGCAGAAGTGATAAAAGGCAGCCACTTCAAAAACTTGGCAGCCAACAGACCACCCAGTGAGTGAAAATCTTTTTTTTT
Source organism: Turnix velox (assembly GCA_013400935.1). Lineage (NCBI taxonomy): Eukaryota > Metazoa > Chordata > Aves > Charadriiformes > Turnicidae > Turnix > Turnix velox. The sequence continues at coordinate 9,337 of VZTY01003831.1, forward strand.
TTTTCATCCTAATGCTTCTTCTGTACTGGTGGGGCTCTTGGTAGCAAGGACTTCAATCCTATCATTTAATTTTAAACCAATCAAAATGAAATTGAGCCATCATCAACTAATCTGTTTCATGTTTTATATTTCTAGTCAGCTGGGAAAGAGCAAAAAAAAAAATAAAATCTAAAATTCAAAATATTAATTGTGAGTTGACAGGAATCGTTTTAATTTTTCATGCTGACTGACTAATAAATTACCTTTATCGTAATGACTAATTGCTAAATTACTAATGCCTCACATCACAGGGCAGGAATGAAAAGCTGGTGTTTAAAGAGGAAGCACATGCCAGCTAATATTAATATAAACACTTTTGAACAGTTATTGCTGCTCCTGGAGGGGTTGGTACTTCTGCTTTGAATTGCTCCTGTGCCTGTGAATAAGTTCTGGGAATTTATCTGAATCATAGAATGGTTTGGGTTGGAAGGGACCCTAAAGATCATCTAGTTCCACCCCCCTGCCATGGGTAGGGACACTTCCCACTACACCAGGTTGCTCAATGCCTCATCCATCCTGGCCTTAAACACCTCCAGGGAGGGGGCATCCACAACATTGTGGATGTTTCTCCATTCTGGAGACAATGGAGAAACAATTTGAGACCTTTAGGATATGTATTGTATAGAGGAACCTTCATCATCACTAAAGTCTTGATCTGTGTATTCATGCATTTGCTCAAAACCACAATTTTCTGAAATATCTGTGAACTTTATATACTTTAAAATTGGAGCCAGATGGAACATCACACAGAGAGAATATTTTTATTATCTCTAATTGTTTGAACTTGAGGAAGTTCAGCAATGAACTTTTCTAAAATTCTCTTTTGTAATTTTTTTAGATGTTGAGTCTGACTTACCTAAGCTGTAGCCAGACATATCTGCCTGTTCTTCTTGATGCTGTTGGGAGGTTGAGATTTTAGTCCCAATTTCTCTTTCCTAATCCTCTGATTTGTATGGCACTAGCAGATTATCTGACACCATTAGACTACACCCCAGACTGTCAACATTTTCTAAGTGGTTTACACATCTCATCCTGACTTCTGGGTTAAGGAAATAAGCCAAACAACTTGATGCTCTCCTCTTTCTTTGTTTACTCTTGTTTTATTCCATTTGTTAATTGCATCTGGCTCTGCTTTGCTTTCTCTATATTTTTGATGCTGGTGGAGCCAGACTTTGTTCACGTGACCAGAGGAGGAAGGTGAAAGAATATCTAATACTTTTATATAACTAGGTAACTGCCCTGGAGTCACCTACTTGGAGGCAAAGCACAGAAATAGATGGGGAAAGCCAGGAATGCCCAAGGAGACTGGGGTAGAGTAAGGAATGAACAGGAGGGAACTGGAGAGCAGGGACTGTGTGTTCCCAGGTAGCAAAAAACCAGTAGGTTGCTTATGCTTATGTTTCTGAAATCTCTGGAGAAATCCAAGTTCTTATTTGGAGTAAACAAGTTAGATGGGGGTTCAGTACTTGTTTTGAAAGCAGGTTTGTTCATTCCCTTGTATGTTGGTTCCCAGAAGATGCTCTGTGGGGCTGTGTTGTCTAGCTCACCCTTATGTGTCACTGGGATCAAAAATCAGTTTCAGATTGAAAGAAAGCAGCACAGAACATGGGACATACCCCTCTAAATACTGTGTTCTGGTGGGGAAGGTCTCATGTGTTATCTTTAGTTATCCCCTGTGAAGAACACAGGAACAGGCTGCCCAGAAAGGTCTCCTTCTCTGGAGACATTCAAACCCTACTTGGACACCTTCCATTGTGACCTGGTATGGGTGTTCCTGCTCCAGCAGGAGAACTGGACTAGATGATCTCTCCAGGTTCCCTCCAATCCCTGACATTCTGTGATTCAGTGAAATTTTGATATACATAACAACAACATTGCAGTTTTGTTTGGAGTTTTGTTGTTTCTAAAAAGCTGAAAACTAATGCACTTTTTGGGTCTGGCAAGACCATGCATGGAGTATTGTGGCATCCACCTTCTGTGAGATGTTTTGTGCTTTCTCCCCCCTCCACCTCCCAGAAGTAATATGTTACACCTTCTTGTAAACTCCTGGACCAAGGTGGATACCACTACCATTTCCCAATTCCCTGTCAAGTGCATCATGGTGACATACCAGCCTCTCTCTGTGCCATCATTTCCACACAATGGAAACTCCATCATTTCCACACAGTGGAAACTAAGACCCATAGGGTTGATGGTGGAATGCTCTGATCAGATTTGTTGTTTGAACTGTCAGTGGTCCCAAGTCCACATGCACAGCTCATACAATCACAGAATTTTTCGGGTTGGAAGGACCCTTAAAGGTCATCTAGTTATTTCAGCCCCTTTGCTATGGGCAGAGACACCTCCCATTAGACCATATCTTCTTGAAAAACTATGACAGAAAGGGAAGCCACTATTCTTTCCCTCATGTAATCCTTTCTATAGTCAAGGTGTTGTGAATCGACTTGATTTTTATTAAATTCTTCTGCAGCAATTAATGGATTGAGCCCTTAATTCCTGTTTCTTGGAACTATATAGTCCTCCGCTGCATATTTATATCTTATATAGTAACTCAATATAGGCAATAACATCTGATGTTAGAACTTGTCTTTGTTTCTTTGTGTGACTTGTAATATTTTATCTGATGAAATGGGGCTTCTTAATATTCTTTCAAATTTTGTTGTAACAGGATACAAGCTTTTATACATTAAATGCCTGTGTGTGAATGCACACAAACACACATTTGGAGGTGTCAGTGGATGAGAAACTCACCATGAGCCAGCAGGGTGTGCTTGTAGCCCAAAAGCCAACCCAGTCCTGGGCTGCATCAAGGGAAGTGTGACCAGCAGGACAAGGGAGGGGATTTTGCCCCTCTGCTTGGCTCTGGTGAGACCCCAACTGGAGTGACTGTCCAGTTCTGGAGCCCTCAACAGAAGAAGGACATTGAGCTGTTGGAGCAGGTCTGGAGGAGGGCTATGAAAATGATGAGAGGGCTGGAGCACCTCCCTTCTGAGGACAGGCTGAAGGAGTTTGGGTTGTTCATCCTGGAGAAGAGAAGGCTCAGGGGGGACCTAAAAGTGACTTTTCAAGACCTGAAGGTGGCCTACAGAAAGGCTGGG